>OY282472.1:10081760-10495166 GCA_958295575.1 Leucania comma
TGCACCCACACTTGAAGGGGATGCTCGAAGGTAGCCCGCCAAGTTATTTTTTTTAAAGATTTTTGCATGTTATACAAGTTGAAACTGGTTGTTCAAAATATGATTGGTGGACATATAATACGTATTTATTTACGGGATTGTAATCAACCTACGGAATTATCCAACGCCAGTCTCACCTTATTGAATGGCTATTTCATGAAAGTCATTATATAGTGTAAAGGTCACCACTCATTAGAGTCAACCGGAACGCACTCCGCACTGCCTCATCTCCTGCGGATAGTATTCTTTATATGAACTTGTATGGGCATGCGCTCACTACATCCACTCCGTAGCGTCACCGAATCTCCTCGGTCGTAAGTTGATGTAGTGAGTGCATACCCACACAAGTCCATAGAAACAATACTAGGCGCAGGAGTCGAGGCGGTGCGGAGTGGGTTCCGGGTGGCTCTAATGAGCTGTAACCTTAAGACGAAGTAAGAGGGTTTTAATGGTGATTTTAATGATTATAATTCCGTAAATAAATACATATTACACCCGCTAATCATACTTTAATTAATATACCAATTGACCTGCAAAATGCAAAAAACTTAAGAATATTTGAATTTAGCGAGCTACCCTTAAGCATACGCCTTAATTAAAACTTTCATTTTTGTTACGGGTTTGAGATCAGTTTTATAGGATTCTTATATGATATTATTTTGATATGCATTGTTAAAATATATTAAAATATTTTCCTAAAAATAAAATACAAATCAAAAAATGTTTCCATCTTTAGTAGCAAAAACTGGTCAGAAAATACTTTGATGTAGGTAAAAAATAATACAGTTTTGAAAGTGGGATCGTGTCGCACATATTTTTTTCACAAATTTTAAATAATCTTTATTAAAATGTGAGTGTAATTTAAAAAGTGATATTAAAAATATTGACTAATCTAACACCTGCCTATCTATTCAGACTTATAAAAATAAAACACTACTCTTTTAGAGTAAATAACTAGTTTAAATACCACAAATGCCCCGAATTGATTACATAATATACGAGTATCTATCACACTACTTTTTTTTCGAATTTTGGTATGAGTTCCTTTTTTAAAACATTAACTAATAAAACAACACATATTATTTGAATTCAGAATTCAAGATAATTATCAAATTCGAAGGAAGTTCAATGACATTTTCAATTATTCGCAAATTGATTCCTAGTCGATATTGTAAAATAGTGAAGTTGATGCAGCCAGCTAATTTGAAGATGCCTTTAGCCACTATTTGGAATCATTAGAACAAGTGCGAATTGGGCAAAATGGAGCTGAGAATGCCATTGTAGTATTGACTAACTCAGTGAAGCTTGCCAAGAAGGTAGACTCGATACATTGTCTACCAAATACCGCAAAAACATTAGAATGTGTTACATCCGCATTCTAATGGATTGTATAACAAAATTACACAAACAAAAAAAAGGAAAATATCAAAATGTCATACATGACAGACTGACGTTACCTCGAAATGTTCAAAAACAAAAGAATATCTAGGTTCATTCTTCAATTCATTTCAATATGGGCGATAGATGGCAGCACTTATGTTGTGTTGCTCTTTGTCGCTCAAACCAAAAGCGTTTTTATTATAAATAACATAACATTAATAAAGGCCTGGACCACATTAATAGGTCATTAATTAAATTACTTAACGAATACTCATTGCCATTAACACAGTTTTAAACACAACTACTCTTAAAGATTGCGGGCCAATAAGTTTGCGTCAGAAAATCGTGCGGTCCTCCCTGTTCTTACTGTCTGTGTACATGTTCATTACGTATATTAAAATGCAAGAGAAAATGATATAATGTAGCCCAGACCCTTTAATTAGTAGATCACTAGCTTAATTATCACTTATGATAAGAAAATCACACTTTAAAGACTTTACTTATACTCGTATTAATTGCTTCGTGAGCAAATTTAACAGTGAAAAATTACCTAGGATTTGATGACTTAATTTCTTTTTTCAAGATAAATCTTCACCGTTAAACTTTCGCTCAACATTCACAAACTATTTACTATTTTGTTACACTGAAATTAATATCACTCAATTCAATACAGGGTGTAACTACATATATTCAAACTTCAAATGAAATTCGTACAATTTTTTGTGCCTTGAGATCAGAATCGAGACGAAATAAAAATACATATTTGACAGTTCACAATGGCAGTTCATGCACCCTGTATTCCGTAATATCTTTCGCATCACGTGCATCGATTGACACAACAACGCGCATTAAACATTTACAATTAATTGCATTTTGTGTTAGGAAGCTACAAATAAATTATGAGAATATCTCCTAAATACAAATTCGGCGAGTATCCATCCTTACGTTGTTCGGATGATTTTACATACCTTAAAAAACGGTCCGAACTAAGCATTTCTGCTCGACGTTTACACCGCGTACATCGAAGGACTGGAACCATTTGCCTGCTGCGATCTTCCCGTTCGATTATAATTTAGGTGTCTTGGCGAATAAGCTCTTAATAAACTAGTGCGCCTCACCAACAATTGCATTACTGCTTGCCATCAGGTAGGATCGCAGTCGAGCACTTGTTTACATCATTTAAAAAAAAAAAGTTATGAAGACTCCTCTTCGACCAATGCTGCCTGAGACAAAGAAATCTGCTGCGATCTTGGCATTCTCCTTACAAAAAATGATTTAATGCATGGCGCTAGTAAGTACAGTATTACACCAAGAGCTATCGTCGATATAGCACACAGCGCCCATTGGGCCGCTTTAATAGATGTAGCGGTTTCTGTAACAGGTTTTAAAAGTTGGCAGGTCGATTTCAGGGAGAAAGAGGCGTTGTATGGGCCCGTGATGCGAGCGTTGGAACCACAATCCGATGTTTGAAAGCCGATCCAGCCGGCTGATCTGTTGAATGTTACCTGAAAGAAAAAGTTTGGAAATGATTTAAAAACTTATAATGATTTATTTAATTAATTTCATACATGCGTATTTTAATTCGACTTTTAGAAAAAATGACTTTACAAATCGATAGTGTTTCATGTACCAGATTGACCCTCCACGGGATTAAAACAACCAAAATTTAACGGTTTAAATCTCATATGTTACGATTCAATCTGACCACATGGGCGGCGTTTTTTATTATTATATCATTTATTTACATTACACATCATATTTTATACACTTTTAAATATTTCTTTATAAAAACATTATAAAAAAAAACATTTAAAAATATAAAAAATAGTAGCCCACCGGCATCGGGAACAGGGTCCAAGCTGCCGGTGGTCAGGGCTCCTGAGAGAGAAACCTCCGGACAATACGCGCCGTGTCCAAGAGTACTGCCTTCTGAATCAGACCCCTGATCCAACTGCCTAGCGAGAGCCTCCTCAGATGTTGGTCGAGGCTCTTGGCTATTAAGCCGTTGGCCGTCACGACTATCGGCACAATGATTGCTGTGTCCACTTCCCACATGTCGACAACCTCGCGAGCCAAGTCAAGATATTTAGTTTGTTTATCCTTCTCAGCTTTCACGAGGTTCTCGTCATGAGGGACCGCTATATCGACAATCATTGTGCGACGCTCTAGTCGATCTATCACCACTATGTCAGGCTTATTGGCAACAATAGTCCTGTCAGTGATGATAGATCGATCCCAATACAATGTGATATTGCCATTTTCGAGAACTGGGTCGGACACATACCTATAGTATGGTACTTCTGACTCCACAAGATTGTATTTAAGAGCAAGTTGCTGGTGGATAATCCTGGCTACGAGGTTGTGTCTATGCAAATAGTCTCCGTTAGCCAGATGAGAACATCCAGAAATAATGTGTCGGATTGATTCTCCGGGTCGGTGGCATGCCCGACAGATGTCAACCGTACCGTCCTTCACAATATATTTCCGGTAGTTGTTCGTCATCATAACTTTATTATTATTATTATTTTTATGATTTTATTTATCTCAGGACCCTGAGGTCCTGGACCTTTGGAAGGCGTACGAGGAGCCGAAACCAACTCGCAGAGGCCCTTTAGGTACTTTTAATGGAACGTGATACCAACCGACGATTGTCCTTGTACGCACAATGCTAGTGCATCCAAGGACAACCCCCGGTTGGTGAAAACTATTGTGACATATGGAAAATAAAGACAATAGGGCTATGGTTTTTGGAGTCTTAAGTGGACTGGTTACCAAGAACTATGTGAAAACTATGGCCCCTGCCTAAGCAATGTTATTAATATCCATCGGTAAACAGGCAGGGGGTGACTTGCACACTCAATAAATGGGCCCCCAAAAACGGCCGCTAGCACGAAGTGACGTAGCAACAAGAGGGCAACATATCCTGAGGTGCTTGAGGAGTGGAGAGGTATACCACGGCTATCAGGACAATCCCGGAAGTGCGGTCAAGATCCCTACCAGCACCTTACTGGATTATACATCCTTCTCCCGAGCACGATTGCTCTTGCGAATCTCCACTCAAACCAGCCAATAAAGGCAAGAGAGAGGTGGGAGCTCTGTTCCTCGTCAGTGTTCACTCTTTTTCTTTCTTTTCTTTTCTTTCTATTGTATCTCTCTTAGTCTGGCCCCTCCCCCCAGGCGAGTTACGACCTAGGGTTTATTGGAGCACGCAAGCCCCATCACGACTTATTATTATTATTATTATTAATTTGAAGGCCCTAATGATACTAGATTCTGCCAGCGACTTCACCCGCATAAAAATCGAAAATTATACCGAGGGAACCTATTCCCTAATATATAAAGTATCCTATGTCTTATTCCAGTGGTGTTATTCTCTAAGAAAACGCAGCGCTGCCTCAACGACGAACATCCAAATAGAATACATTGGATTGTCAACCTAATGGACCTATACATTGGATTGTTAATTCAACGTATCCTATTTGTATGTTCGACGTTGCGGCAGCGCTGCGTTTTCTTAGAGAATAGCACCACTGGACACGGTCTACCACTGTACCGAGTCACACAAATCTATTGAGCCCTGAAGAGATCAGTATGGATAAATGTTTACCTGCAGCCCCTCCATGGCAGTATACCCTACTACAGTCTCCTCGCCTCCCGAGTCCAGTCCAAGTTTGTAACAATACGTGGACACCGTCCCAGTTGTGTCACTGCTGTTATGAACACCGACGACTAGCATGTAGTTCTGAAAACATCGACATAATATTTGTATTAAAATCTGAGAGCGTACGTACACTATTAGAAACGAGACGGACGGCGACCGGTTCAATTCGTTCGAAACTTTGAGAGGAAGAAGCACTACTCTTAAATTACGGTGTCGCAAAAAAAAGAGTAAATTTTTTTTTTTTGAGTTGGACAATCTTCCTATGACTTCTAGAGTGCAGTAGTACAGTGTGTCAGGCTTTTAATGACAGTGACCTTCATTTACCCTTTACATTCAAAGACTGAGGGTTTCCTTTTCAGAAATTCCCCACGACCATAGTGGACATCGGCCCTGCTGGGGCACTATGGTTTTGCTGACATTTCTTTGAGGCTTGCGTGAAACATTACACGCCGTCGAAGACTCAGGCGGTCAGGACAGTTACCGGACGGCCTATCGGCGAGCAGTCTATTGCTTGCCATCCGCAAGCCCGCAGCTACCGTAGCTGGTAGTCGAAATAGAAAGAAAACTGTAATACCTTATTCAGCATAGCATAAACAAGTTAAAGAACAACTATTCCATGACGGTTGATTCGCATTAAGATACTCCAGGGAAACTCGTGAAATTATTTTTATTTTCTTCAGGCTACCCTGGCACTTTCACCTTAAGCTGCAGCTGTAATAAAAGCATATACTATTTGCATTAGAGGATTAAGTGGCTAAGTAATAACAGCCGCTTCAAGGTTAAGCTACGCTTGCCGAGGTCGTATTGTAGGTGGGTGACCTTAACAAGTCGAGATTCCTCCGTGTCATGGAAAGCACGCTAAGCCGTTGAACCCGGGTTTCATTTGTAGATATTTGACATACGTTACGGACAGTCAGAAGCTAGGAAATATGACACCATTCTTGTCACTCCATGTAAAATATTGATATATTATCCGGTTAGATAAAAAGCCGACTTTCAAAATAGTTGGAAAAGGTTAGGTTTCTATCGTTTACATTTCGGGGAGTGTGCAGTGGAATTGCACAATTTAAACTCATTCTTATATTACTTGAGGCTAGACTTACATCCTACCTACTGTAAACACACCAAAAAGGAACAATAGTATACGAAGTAACAGCAGAACACTGACTCCTAAGTCACAGGTCTCACCTAGTTTAGGAGGCAGGGTCCTAATATTAGAAAATACCTTCCGAATTTAATGTACCTATGTATGTAAGTCTTAACTTTGTGTATAAGGTAAAATTGTTTCAATAAAGTTATTATTATTTTTATGATTTTATTTATCTCAGGACCCTGAGGTCCTGGACCTTTGGAAGGCGTACGGGGAGCCGAAACCAACTCGCAGAGGCCCTTTAGGTACTTTTAATGGAACGTGATACCAACCGACGATTGTCCTTGTACGCACAATGCTAGTGCATCCAAGGACAACCCCCGGTTGGTGAAAACTATTGTGACATATGGAAAATAAAGACAATAGGGCTATGGTTTTTGGAGTCTTAAGTGGACTGGTTACCAAGAACTATGTGAAAACTATGGCCCCTGCCTAAACAATGTTATTAATATTCATCGGTAAACAGGCAGGGGGTGACTTGCACACTCAATAAATGGGCCCCCAAAAACGGCCGCTAGCACGAAGTGACGTAGCAACAAGAGGGCAACATATCCTGAGGTGCTTGAGGAGTGGAGAGGTATACCACGGCTATCAGGACAATCCCGGAAGTGCGGTCAAGATCCCTACCAGCACCTTACTGGATTATACATCCTTTTCCCGAGCACGATTGCTCTTGCGAATCTCCACTCAAACCAGCCAATAAAGGCAAGAGAGAGGTGGGAGCTCTATTCCTCGTCAGTGTTCACTACGGCCGGCCAATAAAGGCAAGCCGGAGATGAAGAACGAGAATTCTCCCGGGAGATCGGGTCCGTGGGGTCGCTAATGCCCAACAGTTCGCCACAAAACTGCCCTGCGGATTGTATCTCTCTTAGTCTGGCCCCTCCCCCCAGGCGAGTTACAACCTAGGGTTTATTGGAGCACGCAAGCCCCATCACGACGTCAACATAGAGATACAGCGATGGGGTTATTATTATTATTATTATTAATTCCGCCAAGTCTGTTCCATCATAGGACCACAACACCTACGGCGTTGCGCCACCATTGTGGTATACGGTTTTTTTTTTTTTTTAACGTAGGTAAAATCAGTTGTGGTATACGGTGGAGATCTCACCCGTACGGTTAAAGCGTTTTGGGAACACGTTTATTATGCATACAACTGAGGAGTGGAATTCCTTGCCGGAGTCTGTTTCCTGATAGCTATAACCTAGGGGTCTTTAAGTCAAGAGTGAATAGATTACTTCTAGGCGAGTATGCTCCATCGTCGGCCACATCATCGCTTACCATCAGATGAGATAGTGGTCAACCGCGAGCTTATCAATAGTAATAAATGGCAGGTTGATTGAAACGCAGACTAAAGTAAATATATCTGTAGCGACATCTATAAAGCGATAAGCGAAACCGTGCATCACGGTATTAGAGTTAACCGCGAGATTTACAAATAAATAAAATATCCCGAAATCAACTACTGCACGGACCAGACATAATCCCTGTCTGGTCGGTGGATCTTCTCTTTTCAACGGAGGTATGCCCACATACCTCCGTTGAAAAGAGACTTTTACTTCACTTTTATAAAATACCCTACCTCTAAATACCCATATACAGCGAGGGCTATAGACAGGGTTTAGTGAGGCAATTGATGAGGCACAATAAAACTGTAATTACCTGGGGTGGAATCTCTAGTGTGAAGTACTGGTTATCGGCATCAGCACTCAGTAGGTCTATGGCTAACCAGGGAAGCGTCCATACTTGAGGCTCCGGCCAGCAGGCAGCCTGAAACCAGATGAACGATACCTTTGAACTGCAAGTCAATGTAATCATTAGTATGACTCGGATTCAGCCGAAAGACGTAGCGGCGAACCTCCTTGCCATCGTGAGATCTGGAAGCAACAGTCCTTGCATGCATGCACGTCTACCGTATGCTCCACTGTGTCCTTCGGGCGGCCCACACAATGGTGACACCCAAGAGTCAAACTCTACCAAGTGATTTATCGTTTTTTTTTCGGTCAGCATCAAATAGCTTTTCACGCTCAGAATGTAGCTTGAAGGAGTGTCACTGTCAATAACTAAAACCTACATGTATATCTTCAGTTATCTTTTACGTTTCAGGATCACAGTAACTCTTTCAAACGATCTTGCAGCTCTTTTTTGAGATATTTAAAGACTTCTTCAGATCCAGGATGGAGCGGTAGGGCGACTTACCAACTAAAACCACTCTCTGAGTATCTTTCTCAGAACCATTCCTATGGCCTTAGCAGTTATCCCTGGACCCTGCTGGGCTCCTACGGTTTCAACGTAAGGGACTCGACCTCAGCCCGGACGGTTACTGCACGGCCAGACGAATAGCTTGCCAGGGTCGCAGGAAGAGTGGCGGTACTTCAGACTGCCACTTATCTAGCAATCCTGCTACTTATCCAATGCTTCTGACAGACAGCGAATTACCGTGATTTTTACTAGATTATCGGTCAACCCTAACACGAGTATTATAGAGCCATTTAAGTGGCTACACAAGGGTCGGATCATATTTTAGTAATAGCAACAGAAAAAAAAATAACAAGTATTAATGTACCTCTCTTCTGTTCCAGAATTCGTCTAATATGACCTGAGATTTTCTAAATTCATTCTTTAGTTCCTCCACAACCTGAAACATGTAAAATTATAGACTAAAACATAGCGAGCTCAATATGGCCTTAAGGCCTCAATTGGATTCATGACCCAACTTTTTTTAATAACTTGTATCAAAAAGTAAAATTATCCAAAGTCTCAAATTGTTTTTTTTTTTCAAAACTATATATATAGATTATTGCATATATATATATACATAAGAAAGTCGTGTTAGTTACGCTATTTATAACTTAAGAACGGCTCAACCGATTTGGCTGAAAATTGGTGGGAAGGTAGCTCAGAACCAGAAAAAGGACAAAGGATTTTTATTCCGTTAAATAAAAAATATCCAAAACCTGCAGTAGGGTAGAGTAAGATAGAGTAGGGTAGAGCGGGAGCGAAGCCGCAGAAGTAGAGCGAAGGGCAAAAGCTAGTATGTTTAATATAAAGTAAGTTAGAAACTTTCAAATACGATGAAAGGGAAAACTATAAAGTAACAGAATAAGGATGCACATACTGACATGTGACGTAACCGCCATTAGCTACGTGTGTGAAAAAGAGGTAGGCTTAGAACATCCAACGATGCCCCAACTCTTCTACATACCAATATGTATTTGAAATGTTAATTGCTGCTTCATTAAATAACGGGTTTCTTTTTAGTGTTATTTGTCATTTAGTATAAAAATAGTACAAAAATAAAAACAAGAAAATACTCAATTGCCAAAATCTTTTCTATAGTTTTGTCTAGTGAAAACGCAAACGACGTAGTTTGAATACTAACAGTGGTGCAGACACATACTGAAAAATCGTTGCGCATTAAACAAGTTCAGGAAGAGTACTTGTACGCGGTACCTAACTATTACTACTGTTATAAAAAAAAACCTAAATATAATACACCATTAAATTAATTCTGGTCTTATAACTACCAAAGAATATTTTTTTTTATACATCTGCCAGATTGTTTCTTCACCAGCTTAGGTTGACTGGTAGAGAATGCCTAAATCTTTAAGTCTGACTTTGTACTTGTGTTGTTTGGAGATAAAATAACTAAATCTTCATCAGCCTTTTTTAATGTTCCCACTGCTGAGACACAGGCCTCCTCTCTAAGAGAGGGAATGGGCCGTAATTCACCACGCGGGCCCAGTGCGGCTTGGTGAATGTCACATGTCTTCGAATTTTTGGTTCTTGGACACGCCGGTTTCCTCACGATATTTTCCTTCATCGTTTTGAGAGCAGTGGTGATGAAATAAATTACACAAAGTAATGCGCCTGGCTGGGTTTGAATCTGCGACCTACAACTCGTAAGTCGGGACTGCTACCACTCGGCCACCACTGCTCATAAACTCTTGGGCAGATGTTATAAAGTCTTTCATCAGTAGACTGCAACTTTATAACTGAGTGGCATAGACATATTATATTTTCTCGCGGGCAAAGTCACCGATAAAACCTAGTAATAAATAAATAAAGGTAGTCAGAACGAATGACCACTTACCTGTCTAAACAATTCATCCGGCAACTTAATCTGAGTAGTTCCACTATCCACAATGCTCTTCACTTTATTCAGGTTCACACACATATCTTCATCAGGATCCTTCACTTTATCTTCAACTAACACCTCTTTTGTTTTAAGGGTCACTGAACTTATGACTCTGATTGATATGACTCCTACTTCGTACCATCGTTGACGTAATACTGGCGTCCGGAATGTGTTATTAGTATTTGAATTTGGAGTGCGGTCATCTGCAACAAAAAAAAATGATATCCGTAATTATTGTCTATTCGTGTTAAGAAAATAGTGATCCGTCTTTTTCTCTCAGCTTAGCCCCTTGACCAATTTATCATAGTAAATTAATAAGCCGTGTTTACATTAACCAGTTGAAGTAAGAATAATTATATCTTTCAGACAGTACGGACGCGTTTATTGTCAATTTAAAAAATGAATAACCTCACCTATTAGAAAAATAAAAGGGAAAATTCTGACGATACTGATAGAATTTTGTAATTACTTAATGTTTATGTTTCTAAATACAGTGTAACAAAAATTTGCTCCAATATTAATGGTTTAATTTTACCGCAATATGAAGACGCCTATTTGTAGATTTACAAATGAGTCACTATTTCTTAACACGAATATACTATAATATTTTCGTATTACCTGTGGAGCATACAATCTAAATTAAAAATCCAGAAATACATTGCTACATCAAAGGACTACGTATTGAGTGTTGGCCACTCAGAAGTTTGTGTTCCAAACTATTGCACATACTCGAAAAAATACTCTAAACACATTCGCCATATGGTTCTTAAAAATAATTACTGTGCAGTACCGTATTACTCATCTTGTCACTGGAAGAGCCAGACCGTTTTTATATAAATCAATAATTTAAAAATACATACCAACAACTTTAAAATAGCCATAATGCGTTGTATTGGTTGTGCTAATTGGTCCACAGAGTTTCAAGTGGAATGACATTGGTTTGTTCACGTTACGGTCGAGTGCATCCAGCCAGGATTCGACTGAGCCGGATTTAGAGCCCCAAGCGCCAACTGGCATGTAGGCGAGGCCGAGAAGACCCTGAAAATTAAAAGATGATAAAATGAGATATTTTTTATATTATTGATAGGCGCGCGCTTGTCCACTATCTCACTTCATAGTAAGCGATGATGTGCTCGACGATGGAGAGCATGCTTGCCTAAAAGTAACCTGTTCATTCACTATTTTAATTGGTAGTGGAGTTTTTAGCATATGTCGTGATGGCCCAGCATCTACATGTCGTAATGGTCCAGTACGTGTCGTAATGGCTTCATGCATGAAGTTGTGAGTTCGAAACTGGGCGAGCAAAAATGTGAATTTTTCAATTCATATGTACTTTTCTAAGTACGAGTATATCTTCCTAGATATTATAGATAGATTCATTATTGACACCCTGTGCCTCAGCATGTAAAGCAATGGCTTGATTAATGGATCCTGGTTGTCATTCGTAGATCTTTGATAGTCGTTACAGGTAGTCAGATGCTAGAAAGTCGACTGACCATCAGTCTATCCAAAGAGTAACGTGTTGCCCAATAACTGAGTTGTGGAGGTATATAGTATGGTGGTCGCTCAATTTAAAATACAGGTATTCAGCCGCATTGAAGCCAACCACAAGCTAGTCGGCCAAAGGCTAGGGACATGATCAATGGAATTTTTGGCGGAATTTTTCCGAATAAATTTCAGTGGCTATTTTAATTTATTCACAAATTGATATCTAGTGGATATTGTAAAGTAAAATTGTTGAAGTTTTGTATCGCAAGGGTCTACACATTTGGACATTATGTAGAATCATTGATACATGCGCGATCTCGGTAAAATGAAGTTGAGCTTGCCGGGAAGGTTTGCTCGATACATTTACTTACTACCATATACTGCAAAAAAAATAGAATGTGTTACATCGACCTTCTAATGGAACTCAGTAACTGTAAAAACTAAATACTTTCTAGACTTGACATTGGATAAACTCAATAACCGTGCTAAGCCAAAACTAAAAACAATAATAGTCGCTAAGTGATTAAATCACAGATTTATTGGCGGCCGTTACTAGAGATGCCCTTGTCAAAACAATCGGACATCAATGCGAGCGTGTCTGGGAGTGACGGTCACGAATATAATGAGTAATGGCGTCTGTAAGAGACAGTGTCGGCGAGGTGATTCCGTAACCTTTGTAAATGATAAATCTGTACTTTATTTTGGTTTCTGAGGTTCTGGAGTGGCAACCGAGCACCGGAAGACGCAGCGTTGGAAAGCCTCACACAAAGTGGACCGATGATCTGGTGAGACAGCGATGAATGCGAGACGCACAGGATCGTTCGTAGTTGTGACACTTAGGGTAGCCGTAGACTAAAATGATGACGATGATGACGAAAACATAAAACATATGCATGTACGACGAGCAATGGGTTCAATGTAAGCCAGAATTGGTCCTATTTACAATTAGCGCAAAATCGGTACCTGCACGAATTTCGCGCACATCGTTGACGTAACGTCACATCGTACGTGACTATTTTTAATCAATACGTCAGAGTTTAATAGTTTTTTTGTATCTTTTCACAGAACTTTAATGTAGCTATAAAGAGGGACTGGTGAATAATGTAATAATGGGTGTCATCAACATCATTCCTGAAAGTTTAATCCCATTACGTGTGCTAGCAAAGGAGGAGGCCGACCGCATCAGGCAGAGGCAACGGGGCGCTCGCCCCAGCCGCCGCCGGGATTTCGATCCCGATTTCCGGCCACCGTAGGCGCGGGCTTACGGACGGCGTGCAATGGGTAGCACGCTGTCCGATCGTCCGGTAACCGACCGGACCGAGCCCAAGTCGTCGACGGCGCGTTCTGTTCCCGCGCGCCTCAAGGAGCTGTCAGCACACCGGAGAGGCCCAGCCTGCTAACTGCAGGCAGGCAGGGTCGAAGCCTACTGGGGTCATGGGTTAGTTCCGAAAGGAATGCTCGGCCCCGGCACGATAGGCTACGAAGGAACGGGGTAGGTTTTTAGTCAGTAAGAGTCTGATACTACTTCCCGCTCCGCCCAAGGGCGGGATTTGTCATAGGATGATTTTAACAACCATAAAAAAAAAAATAAAAAAAAAACCCATTACGTGTTTACTTACCCACCCAATATAAATGCCAGGCTCAATTGAATATAATTGCGTATCTCGAATGTGAATTAATTAAAGTATTTGCGTGTGTAAATGTAAGTTTGGCGCACCCCAAGCGATTGGCCTAGATAAAAAACATTACCACGACATGAGTTATTCACATAATTTATTATAGTGCGTGTCGATCCAAAAAAAGAGTATTAGTTTACTTACTATTGCCACCGGATTCATCCGTATTATTGTCTAAATTTTTCCCACGGGAACGTACTACTGAAATAAATAGTATTCTATGTCCTTTATCAAGCTTTTTAAACGTCACTACCACTTCACCGAGAGGTCTGGAGAGTAATTTCAAAACAACAGGATAGAATGCTTCCCAGTACGACCTTCCTACCATGAAAATATTGAAACATTTTCCAAGAAAAGTTATAGAATCCCTAACGTATCATTCAATGTGATTTTGAGGTTCCAGTATTTCAAAAACCAAATAGGTAGGCCACCTAACCAAGGTTTTTTTTTTGGTGACTAGACTTTTACTGACTAAAAAAAACCCATCAAAATATCTATTCTCCTATCGACCTAAAACCTGGAAGTACCTGTAAGATGTCAATCTTAAGCGTAAAGAAAGTGATTCCTGATCACAAATTAGGCTTTCAGACAGGAGCACTCTATCACAGAACAAGGGCCTGTGATAAAATAAAAAAGCCTGGAGGAAAAATTCTTCGAGCCATCTTTAGATATGAATATACTTAAGATAAACCTCCCTCATCAGTATTACTCTTTGTTAAAATGTATTATCCCTGAAATAATTTTTCAAGTAAAAGTAGTGGCAACGAAGTCCAAAGTCTGAAACACATGAGCTGGAATCACTCAGGGTTAATTTTTGGGACCTATCCTTCACAGAGTTTATACTGCTGACCTACAACAGATTAACGGAGTTATGACAGTAACAGTTGCTGATGTCGCCGCCAAACCACACAGACCTTACTATAACATCAGAAATGTTGCAGGAAGGTCTCTACAAAATAACAACATAGCTACAAAATCGGCAGATTAAAGCGAATGTAAGCAAATCGGTCCACGTCACCTTCACGCTGCGGAAAGATGACTCTAACCATCCGTGAAATTGAATAACGTCACGCTTCCTCATCAAGACACTGTAAGGTACCTTAAATTACATCTTGACCGACGTTTAACTAAGAAACGTCATATTAAGATCAAGAGAAACGTCGTAAAGTCTTATTTATATGACTAAGAGACACGAAGTCAATATTCGACACACGACAAGTACACGACTTATGGAGCATTGACAACAAACTCCTTATCTATAACTTTTAACATCGACTTCGCCCGCATGAAAGTAGACTTCCCTATAAAAACTTTGGACAAAAACACAGGTGACTTTTATGATGACATCACAAAAGTCACCTCTGTGCAAAATTTCAACGTTCTAGGTCCAAGGGCTTAGGTAGGGCGTTGATGAGTAAGTGAGTGAGTCAGAGTTTTCCTTTTATATATACAGAAGAAACCCTTCAGTCAATTCGGTTGTACGGAAGCGTCTGCAAATCAAGTACGTATTGGCATAATAGAGGTGTATTTGTGATGATCCTTGGTTCACAACTAACACTGAAATCCACGAGAAACTAAAAATGAGTACTGTCACGGAAGAAATACAAAAATACACGCATAAATCCCAGGAGAGACAGGAAAAGGACCCTAATGATCTGGCGCCTGCGCTTAGAACCAAAAGTTAGTGAATAAGAATAAAAAGCAAAGACATAACATAGTCAATTCGCCAAATGGAATTTAACAGCTGATTAGGCTCACTGGGGTCACGCTCACCTTCCCACGAATTTAAACTTCAACGCATCGTGATGGCAGTGATTGGCAAATACAATAAAGAAAAATGTCCTAATCCAGAGGATGGTCTACCCGTGTGCCAGGTTTAATCCAAATCTGTATAGCTAGCTTCCAAACATACAGACTTTCACATCATTATTCCAGCCGAAAAATGTCCAAGGCTGAACATAAACCATTCCCAAGGGTCGAGATAATGACCGGTCTTTGTGCCTTTCACACCTATCGAATTCCAGCGACCTTAACCAGGTCCACGGTCTACCTTCGTCGGCTTTCCAACGTTGCTTTTTCCCGTACGTGGTCGTCAATCCAGAACCGACCGAACCTCATCATCGATAGAAACAGTGCAGCACACAATGCACTGCTGTGTGTCGATCTTCACAAACTTTTATTATATTTTTAGGATTTTATCTCTGCTTACCTGCCACCCTGAAGCTTTCGTGAAGAAATCATGACTATCTGTAATGAGTGCGAAGTCTGAGCGCACTTCTGGTATGTCAGTCAGTGATGGAAACTGTATGAAGTCTGAAGCTAGGAGCCCTGTCCATGTGCCTTGAGTATATGCGGCTTGTATCTGTAAATGTAAGTATTATTTACAAGTCTGTATAAAAATTTTCAACTTTCCACTTAACAGATTACCTAACACGGATTAGGCAGCCTGTTAAGTTGGAAGAGTGAGGTTAGCCTGCGAAAATCGAATTTACTTAAAGCATGGAGCAGATGGTTGCAAACCAGCATTTCAACCAAGGTTACCTTGGTTGGAGCTTGGTTAGTGTTGCGGCTGCATGGGTGTAAACCACGTGCCAACAAGTTCGCAAATCATGTCACTGCGGTCGGAAAAACGCACTCGCCAACCATGGGCGTTGAAGGTCATGGATTACAACTGCTGTCTATACGGATTTGAACTGGCAAGGTCACCCCTGTTGGGACGCTGGATTATAACCGTTTGGTCCACCTTTAAAAAGTGGACCAGACGGTTATTATTTGCACTGTGTGGGTCAATGTCAGATTCTATGTTCATTGAAATATGATTAGCGACCGTAACAAATATGGTTTTACTGAGTTATGATTATTAAAATATTCAATACGACCCTCTCAGTTTAGCTAAGGCTGCAGGGTTAGACTAACTGGATTGAATTGACGATTTTAAATAGTATAAATCAGTAAATAAATAGGTGTTGCGGTCGCGAATGAAAGCGGTTTTCATCATGAGGATGGTTTAGTTGTACAATTAATAATAATAATAATAATATAATATTTCCACAACTATCACACAATATATAGTCCCAAGCTAAGCAGAGCTTGTGTTATGGGTACCAGACAGCTGATAAACATACTTATATATTTCTAAATACATACATATTATAGATAAATAAGACCCAGACACAGAACAAATGATCGTGCTCATCACACAAACATTTGTCCTGGGTGGGAATCGAACCCACGACCTCCGGCATAGCAGTCAGGGCCACTAACCACTAGACCAACAGGCCAGTCATTTGTACAATACATACATACCTACTAAAGCCAACTATTTCAAAAATAAATATCATTCGCGGCACGTAAGTTGAACTATCACCTTCAATACGCTGTAACAAATTTCCGGGTCTCAATCGCAGTGTGGCAACGCGGGGGACACGCGTAACCAACGATCGCCATTTTAGTTAAACTTATGCCGCGTATAATAACACCCGTGGGAAGTTTGGGCGGTCGACAAGTAAATACTGACTTTCTGATCTTTTGACTACTTTGGATATTCATTTATGAAAAAAAGGTTTTACTTACGCTGTTCCCACTGTTATAAAGACTGCTTGAATTATTTGCATGGAAGTATTTATCACTGTCATTCCGAGCATATGATGCTAAAGCTAAAGTTGTGCTCCCTGTATCTACGAGTAATTTGAACTGAAAACAAAAAAAGAAACAAATTATCCTCTATTTGCCTTCTGCCCTAACTGGAAAATACCAGTATTTTTTTCATTTCTCTTGCCATGAAGAGTTTACCTATGGCCTGACTTCCACAACTCGGAATCTGCCAATGAATAGCCACAATATAGGGTTAGGAACCATCCAGTCATAACAAAAGTAATACTTGCTTCACATTAAATATTATGGAAGATTAAAATTTGTTTTGTCTAAAGAATGTAGTATTACACCTGCTTGCCACTATAATTAAATAAAAAATACTTATATATTTCTAATTACATACATACCATAGATAAATTACACCCAGACACAGAACAAATGATTGTGTTCATCACACAAACATTTGTCCCGTGTGCCTGTCAACTGTATATTTTTGCATATGTTAAACTGAGTAGTGAAGCTAAAACAAGAACCACTGATACTCAGTTGTTCTTGTTTTTGTATTACTCTGTCCAGATATAGGGTGGAGTGGGACGGCGTGTCAGACTATTATTGTGTAAACAACGTATGTTTCAGGATCACAGGTTTTCCTCTAGGAAAACATGGACCCCGAGGCAGGCTCATAAGTTGTGTTAATAAATGCATGATTGCTGTTGGCTGTACATAACTAATCCAGCCCCATTGTGATAACAGTCATTATAGAGTCAAACAATATAGTACTTAACAAATTAATAGACCATAAAAACAATCACAGTAACTGATTGATATAGATAACCTTGATAAAATATTGTAAATGTCTCCATGTACATTTCAACGATGTTTCGGTAAATCTTATCTTAAATTATCTGGTAGGTATGTGTATTATTATGTAAGAATATATAAATCTATTATCTTGCTAAAACTAAAAATGACCATAAACAATTTGTATATATTTGTTTTTCTTTTTTTCATTCCAAATCCAGGGGTGTTTTAAAGAAAAATGTGAGACAAACTGTAAAAACAGCAGAAAAATTCAAAATTGACAATTGTATATTGGGGGTCACATAAAGCTATGAAGCACAAAACACAGGGACATAGCCGTATTCAGCAGCTGGTAAATCAATAAAAAAATCTTTTCATTCTTATCCTTACAATTACATATAAGGGAAATATATAATTGTAAGGATAAGAATTAACTATTCTAAAAATGTAGGAACTAATCGGATTTTCGTGCAGCTTTCACTAATAAATAGAGTGTTTCATGGGAAACGTATATTAATACATGCACATTAGAGAAAAGCTGGGAATTTTCAAGATTTGTTACACCTGTGAGAAGAGGGGATAGGTTTCATAATAACTAGTTCCATTACATATTATATTACCTAATCATTATACTATACTACTATATTACCTATTTCATTATAAATTAATCATATCTATTGAAGTAACGTGTTTATGTACCTAAAGTAGTACTACGGTTGCAAATGAGTAGTCTCACTATTTTATTCTAGTAAGAATAAAATTTCTAGTACAATAGGGTTTCTGTTTAGCACTGTATCTTTTATGGCTGGAAAAATGTGTTTTTCACAAATTGTCTTTCAAATAATTGATTCTGAGAGGACCTAATTTATTAATTAGGCTTTAAATTAAAAGCAGAATGTTCTCTAGACAATGTTAAATAATGACAAATGTTTTTGATCTTAGCCCAGAATATAATGACCATCAATGTAACTTTTAATGAACTAAACATTTTGGTGCACCCTTTGAAACTTGTAAAAAATCTTACTACTTATTTTCTACTTGAAAAGTACTTAGTCCACCTGAATTATCATCAAGTGTGGGTTCAATATTTCATAGAAAAAATAGACTTCAACACATACCACTGAAAACAAAAAATATTAATAAAAACACTAGGTATCTCTGTTGCAATATCTATTTTTAGGATGCTCCATATGATCCCTTTTAACACATTCGCTGGTAAAAAACAGTAGGTAACGTTTGGATACTGGCCAAATGATGCAGTGCATCTTATAATAATATAATACTTGGTTACTTTTAATCTCTCCATTTTTTGGACTTAGTATCTATGTGAGACTTTCTTACGCTTACCTTTTGATGTGGATGGCCTATGTAAACTTCTATGGCATATGCTTCCCCAGCATCACCATATAAATTTATTTCTTCACCGAAAGAATAACTCAAACAAACAAAACAGATTTGAAAAATATTTATTATCATTCTCATCTTTCTTTATGCTATCATTATACAACTGAACAGTTAAGTCTCAGTAATATAGGAAACTGGTATTCCAATTTGTATTTGTTTGAGATAAATAAAACTATTCAAATGATTTTAATAAATATTTACCCTGCGACAGCTAGGTGTCAAGTGTCATGAATTGACAATGACAAAATTGACAGATTCTCCGCGTTCCGAATTCGTCAAAAGCGATTATAACGCGATGGATGCGAGACGCACAGGACCGACCATTGTGGCGACGCTTAGGGGAGGCCTATGTCCAACAGTGGACGTCTTTTGGCTGAAATGATGAAATTTTTTTAAAAGGATACAATAAAATTATATGATCCTTGAGCTTGAGTAATAATTATGACGTTGCGCGATGGCTGGATTCGTGACATAATCACTTTTTACGCATTTCGGAACGAGGGATTTTCTTTTGATTTTTTATAATCCAAATTCAATAAGGTCCAAGTTCACAGACAGTTTTAATACGATTTGGAACCAGGGACTGCATACCACGGAACACAGAAAGAACATGGAAATAGTAAGTAGGCGTGGCACTGTCGCCGCTAGTGAGTACTGCAATACGCACTTGCCGTTCAAGCGCTCTCATTCGCAAACTAGACTACGTCAACATACAATTGAATCGATTATTTTGGGAAGGGCACATGTCCATCAGACTAAATTTTACAGGAGGCACAAAAAACCTTCTGTTGAAAAAAAAGTCTACTGAAGGTGCAAAATAATTTATGGAAATTTATAGATCTATCTAACACAACAGCGCCAGGGTTTTTTGTTTGAGTTTTTATTTATTGGAAGTGACAGAAAATATCAAAAAAAGGTGCTGGACTTGTGCCCTTCCCAAAATTTACAAGAATATTTAAATAAAAACTACATTATTTTTATAAAACACTGGACTTTATTGTTATAAAACATGTATCTTGTCAAAATACATTTTTTTAATATACATATATGTTTGTTACGGAGCATCTTCTTCAATAGTTTCCATGTTTTTGACGGGCCAGTTAGTAATCTGATTATAAAATTCCTTATATTCTGATGGAATGTGAACCATCACTTTCTTTATATCTTCTATTTTTTTTTTTCATTTATAGGCACACATGTCATATATGCCTTTCTGACAGGCAAGACTACATCCTCTCTTCCGTGGCTTAGCTTGAAGTCATATTTGACATTGCTATCGATAAACTCGCACACTTCGACATATCCTGGTTTCTGGGAGTCATAATGAAATTGACTGAACAAAGATACATTGAAGTTCATCTTTTTGTCTCTAGGGACTTTTTTTCCTAGAGATTGGATTGCCAGGCAGTTTTTTTTGTAGTACCTAGACCACCAAGTTTTAAAATCTATAATGTCATCAGTTGCTACTTCATACACAGAAAACTTGTTTGTATTGGTACTTTGAGTTATTGGTCTTCGTATTGTTCAGGTAAGTAGACATGATCATGTTTTCGTACCTTTTTTTTAACAAGGCCAAAGTCCCTGTCACACGGCAGGAACGAATGCCCACGTTGTGGGAAGTAATGTGTTATAACATTGAATTTTTTAATAGTGGCCAATGTGAGCAGGAAGCGCACTACAGTGTTATTTTTATTTTGTCCGGCACAACCGTCAGAAAATATGTGCAGTTCCTTTATATCCTCAGGGACAAAATTATCAAAGTAGTGCTTAAGAAATGAACAAACTTCATCGGGTCCTTTATTGGCAATTCCTTCATGGTAGGAGTAAAACATAGCCTTTTCTGTCTTAAGATTGTGAATACAAAACTCATTCACCCATAGCTGACGATAGTAAAAGATTTCCTGAACAGGAATATGCGGCAGGGGTAAGTTCTGCATGTAATCTATGCAAATTGCCCCAACATCAGGTCTTGCATTACAGAGTTCTGTGATTTGTTCAATATTTTTGTAGAATTTCTTTGCTCTGGCTTTATGAATCATCAGGTCACATACTGCTGCTCTCTTTGCGGATTCGCACAAAAAAGTACTTTTTATTTTGACGTTTAATTCCTCACATTTTGAGCAAACATCAACTTGTGGCCGCCCAAAACGTAAGCTGTAGTTGTCTTTAAAAAAACGTCTGTAGTAGGCATAGGTTATTTTACTACCAGGATGCTTTTCCAGAAACATTTTATTATATTGGACTAGTGCCCTTCCCAAAATAAACGATTCAATTGTTTTGGGAAGGGCACTTGTCCTGGACTAGTGCCTTTCCCAAAATAAACGCAGAAATTGACAGTGTTATATTTCAAAGAATATTAGTTGGACTAGAGCCGTTCTCGGTGGAAACACGCGTCTCTTGACGTAAAGTGTTGCCACATACTTAACTCGATTTCGAAAAAATGTGGACTAGTGCCCTTCCCAAAATAAACGATTCAATTTACATAAAATAATATTAAAATGCCTTATTGTGCCATTCTGGACTGTAAAAACCATAGTCGCACTAAAAATCTAACTCATGGAGGTGTATCATACCACTGGTAAGTATTATTTTCGAATTTATTTTAATAAAATGAAAAAATAAAATTTCGTCAAACATTGCACAAGATACACAAACAAAAATTGTCCTTAACTTCATGCAAACAAAGTTGATTTTCTTTTCCCGGTTATAAGCCTTTCTGGAATATTCACATCTCTACCTATACTTTTGACGCTATCCAAATAGTGCGTGACTTTATCGATAAAATCAATCGACATGTATTGCATTGCCTTTTTAAAATAAAAGTATTTATACTTGAGAGTATGAGTATTAAAATACAGATAATTATTAAATTAATAAAGTTAATAAAATAAATATTGTAGGATGATAATCGTGATGCAATTTTAAATAAATCTAGCTAAAGAGCTTGGAACAACATAGGGCGTTTGAATTATACCCTAATATCCTTATGTTTAGTCGTCGTCGGCTTCGTCCGATCACACTTTTCGTAACGAATGCATAATAACTTTAATTTCGGAAGTCAATGTCAAAAAATTAAGAAAACAAACCGTAAACACCGACTTCCGCAATCAAAATTATTTTACATTATTTAGTTTTTTTGAAGTCAGTTGTATTTTTTTGTAAAAGAGATTCTTTGTATTTTCAATATTAAACATACAATGAAAATAAATTACCTTTTTCACTACGTATTTATACTAAGTTCTTATTTGTGAAATTGTAATACTTGTTACATTGTTACACCTATATGTCCGTAGTATTCAACATAAATAACATAACCTAAATTTTAAAAGTGTTCAACTTCTTAGAACGGGCAACTAACTTGATCGTTTAACAGTGCCCGTTAATATTTTAATTATATTCTTTGATCAAAATCAAACAATATAAAACACTGAAAAGATTATTATACAAATATAAGAATCTTTTCACTGTTTTATATTGTCTTAAACTCAAATAGCAATGTAATAATAAAACATTGCGAGGTTTTCAGCATTTTTTTTTTCATTTACCCAGTATAAAATGAACAAATACAAACAAAAAGGTATTTGATTTACATGCAAATAAATACCCTTTATACTACGTTTAGAAATTACCCTACTACATATTAATTTCATTATTTTAATACTATCGCATACGATATTTTTTCGCATTATATTTTATATTTGTTTTCAAACTATCGATATTATTGCGATCGAATTAGGATACGTCACTATTTGAGTAGCGGCCTGCATTTGTGTCAGTGATACGCCATTCAAATACCACCCTAATTTTTATAATGTTACAGTTCATACTGAACAACGCCATCTAGCGACGAGTGGCGGTACTTGGTAGTCCATGATGTATTTCTTTCTTGTTTTTGTCAATTTGATTTATAGATCGTTGATATTAAAGTTGCATTTCGTATAACATTTTTTTTTTTAATTTGTTTACGCCCAATTTTTGTTTTAGCCAATTGTATCTTCCGGTTTGCAGTAAGAGTAAATCGTTAATGTGTGAGTTTGGCGACACCGGTTCTGGTACAAACATTTTCTCAAGCTACTTCTAGTGTCTTTCTGTGTTCTGTGCTGCATACCGATATAATTTTGGTATCGATATAAAAATATCGATATTATACTGATATTTTGGTATCTCTTTATCGATATTGATATCGATATTGTTTTTCAGTACAGAAATATCTATACTTTAATGTGCTTATATCAGTATCGATATCGGTATTAGATACCGATATATTACCAGTAAATACCTGATTACAAATAAACAAAACTTATTTCTTTATCAATTCTTTACTTTTTACGCCCCATCAACAGTGGCGTAGCTACTAAGCGGCTAGGCGGGGCCGTGCCCTGAGGTTTCCAAGCCCAGGGTGCCTCTAAAACCCGATTAGAATTAGAATTTCGAAAATCATACATGAAATATAAACTAAAAGAAAAAAAAACTAATTATAAATTGTATCTATTAAGAGCACATAACCCGTGATACTACTCTCATACATCTAGATATTTTGGATACACAGTTATCTTGCGGATCATTTAGGTTTTTATGTAAATAAGTAAATAAAAGGAGAAACCGACTGTCTCACATATCAACGCATCGACGAAATAACACTGGGACTAGGAACATGAATATTTACATAAGGCTTCCTTTTATAACGCAAACCCCTTCTTAATGCTCACCGCATTAAGAGGGGGTTTTCGGAAATTCAACTTTTAAGGACAATGCTTTAAATAGAAAAGAATTCAAACTTATTACAAATTTCAAAATGAATAAAAAAGACATCATTATTAGTTTTTCAAAAACTAACTGCAAAATACGATCTGCGTTATCACTCTTTTCTCATAATAATAATCATTTATTATTTCGCAAACGTAGAGTACTTAAGTGTTTTTTATAAGCTTTTATTTAGTTCCACCTATCCCGATGTGTGTCTGTGATCAAATCTTGCAAATTAAATTTGGTCCACTTCCCGGTTACCGATTGAAGTTATTTTTTTTTATGGTAGGTAAAATCATCCAATGACTAATCCCACCCTTGGGCGGAGCGGAAAGTAGTGTCCGACTCTTACTGATTAAAAACCTACCCCGTTCCTTCGTTGCCTATCGTGCCTGGGCCGGGTATTCCTTTCGGAAGCTGACCCATGAGGCCATGACGTCAGCAGGCTTCGACCAGGCCTGCCTGCAGCTAGCAGGCTGGGCCTCTAAGGTTTGCTAACAGCTTCTAGAGGCGCTCCGAAACAGTACGCGCCGTCGACGACTTTTGCTCGGTCTGCAGGGCTATTGGCTAACTTTTTCAAAGACGGTTGACAATTGGCATTTGATGATAACTAAACTTCGTTGTCAACTAACCATTTCATAACTTTGGTATTACGTATCACATCCAGTGCCTATTAAACTACGGTGGATAATTGGTGGATAACAAAATTCACGGTGCTCTTTGGGCCCACTCTAAAATTTTATCGACTATTACACAGCTAAGATGAATATCGCATCATGCGCGTAACAATCTTGCACTTTAGAGAACATTTGATTTTATACGGTTTATAAATTGCTTTTGACATTTTACGTAAATAAAACGAAATGAAAATATAGGAAAATATCTTCTAATTTGCTTATATCTGCAAATCTAGTGCAAAATAAAGGGTAAATGACACCACAGAATACATAGATATATAAGAATGAGTTTAAAATATGTAATTTCGTGTGCCTAACCTAATTTATTTAATTTCAAGATGCCTGGCCGAAGAAGGGTTCCCGGAAGGCAGTTGAAACTGCTAGTAGAGTTTGTGGAGACCCATTTGTGGATTCCCATTCCAAAGTAGCAATATTACGCCCTCCGGTAATGCTACAGGCCGTTTGAATCGGAAAGCGTGGAACTCCGTAGCATTCCAATTGAATTCATTTGCAGAAGGAACACCCAAAACCTCAGATATCCGACCAATTTTGAAGGGTAAGTCGGGTTTACACATCTTACTTTCTATCAACTTCAAATTATTCGATTCTTTACTAGAATGAATGTATTATATTCAAATCATGATTTTTCAAGGATTTTTGTCACATAATGTGACAAAAAATGCCATAGCAGGTACTTTACCCCACATAAAGTCTCAATACTTCGACCACTTACAAATATTCATCACTTTAGTAGCCGTTGGATGAAAGTATATTTTCAGTTACAAAAAAAATGTTTTTTTTTCTTCTTTCTAATACATGGGAGTTTATGACTGAAACAAATACAAAACTGTAGACTCGCAGGGGAGCGCAGCCCTAACTGATGGAGAGTGTACCAAGCTCTCCTCTGAATGAGTTGGAAAACAAAGTGCTGGCAATTATTAGATCGAGCAGCAGAGTAGCGGTGGAGGAAATTGCCTGGAGTGCGCCTACCAAATAATGTTAGTTCAATACTTGTTCATCATTATTAAAATAAAAAAAAAAATATGAGTAGAAATGTTACACACATTCAGAGGTATATCTAACAAAGAATATTTTTGGTGTGTGGATGGTGTTGTATTTAGGATCTTTTTTAATGTTACAGGTATCATCAGTAGATGACTTTGCATACCCTGTTTATTCTGAAAATGCAGCACTCAATCCTCCAGTACATCAATACTCGTCCCTCAGTCCTGTGCTCCTTTATTCGTGTCTATAAATCCCATAATGAATGTGGAATGGCTTGATGACTGACGTGTTTACATTTATTGATTTATGTAACTAAATCATACCTAAATTCTCTGTAGAAAAAATGTGTTGGTGATGTTCTATCCCCTCAAGTTCTAAGTTTCTCAAAGCTTGTTTTATTGATCTGTTGTATAAGTGTGAAACTAGACATTTAATAGTTTTAAAATTAATTACTGTAATTTTATTGACCGTTAAAGCTGTGATTTTCAAATATAATTTAGGATGTGTTTCAAGTACTGTGATTGTTATTATATCCCGAAGCACTGATTCATTTTATGTTTATATAATAAAAATGTGATAAATAGTCTATATGATGTGTTTATTTACAATTTTTCTGAGCTAAAGAATTACTTGCTGGATGACTCCTACACTGCCAAAGATCTTTCTAATTAACTCTTTCTTTCTCCTACAACATTTTTCCCTAGAACTACCTTTTAACTTATTATTTATTCATAACCTAACACAAGTTATAAAGTAGGTACATAATATAAAAAAGCAAGTAAAAAAACCATGGATACTTTATCATATTAAGTTTATTATATCTTTAACAAAAACTATTTCTAGAAAATATTTTAATTATAACTAGTTTCTGCCAGCAGCTTCACCCATGTGATTGTAGAAAATTATTCCAAGGGAACATACTATATATTTATTTTCTTTACTCTTCAAATAAAAAGTATTGGTTGTGCAATTCCAGGACATGGTCTATACATGTACCACGTTTCATCAAAATCCGTCCAGTCATATATTATGACTGTGTAGAAATAATCAACATACAAACTTTTGGCTTTATTATGATAGCAGTGTGATTTATAAAATGATTTAATACTAAAGTTGTATATAAAATAAACATTGTAAAAAAGTTGTTGGTTATCGGTCTTGCTTGCCACCTCTCTTGAAACTTGGTTCTGTTGGTCCGATTGCCCACATCAGCACTCGAATCTGGCATTGGAGTGTTTAAGTGTCATTGATTCCATATATAGAAATCATTTGAAGCATCAGTATGCACTTTATTTAGATTGGCATCACAAATCTGAAACAAAAGTTTTGTTTTAGGTTTTTGTATAATTTTATTTACAGACTGAAAAATCCTACTACTTTTAGTCAGCTATTTTGCCAATGTCATTCTACTACTTATGACTTTTAGGGAATCATAACTGCTCCTATTAAATTATCCTTTATCATATTCGATTATGTAGCCCAATTATTCCAGCCATAAAAAGTTTAAATTAAATTTTTCTTTTTAAGAATACCTATTGGTTTATCAAACACATTCAAAACTTACTCTCTTATAGTATTTTCCCTGCCTTGCCGAGACGAAGGGTACTTTATGTACTTAGGGTCACTTTCCAGACATTGAGTGACCTTGTAAAGATACTTTCTAAGTGTAAGCTGGCACATATGTATTACACAAGAAGCTTCTACATTGTGTTGGTATGACCCATTCCCAAAGAAATTTAAAGCAGCCAGAATCTGTAACAGGCAATGAAATAAGTATTAAGTAAGATACTCAGGCATACAAGTTGGTACTGAATACTGTTATATTTTTATAATGAAACAAGAAGGATTTGACTAAGGGTACTTACTTTAACTGTTGGAATCTATCCATAAATAAAGGAAATTTTGCAATGAGTTCCCTGTCTGGCAACTACAAAGAATTATGAAGTACTAGCGTCCCAGCCGTCGTCTCTGAATTCGCAAATTCTTTTGTATTCGCTGTTCTTCAGCAGATGCAAACAATGTTAGGCGTGAAATTCTTCACCAACAATACAAATACCACCACATAAATAAGTCAACATTGGGCCAAACTAAACTCAGGCACCGGTGTCTATCACAAGAATTCTTATAAAACACTACCCAAGAGCAGTGTCTAACAAGTTGTATAATGGATATCAATTTGATGTACACTAGAAACTTCAAAAGCTTACACAATCGCAATTTTAAAAGTATCGATACAATAACATCTGTCAAAACGTGTTACGGTGGATATCAAAGACACCGGTGGCTAATGACGTCATATCAGTTGGTCACTAAAGATAGGCAATACGAAACTAGCTGTTTGACAGTTGTTTATCTACACCATTTATAAGTGATCTTCATTTGAACTGTCAACAGAGTTACGCAATAGCCCCCCTGGTCGGTTACCGGATGATCGGACAGCGTGCTACCCATTGCACGCCGTCCCCAAGCCTGCGCCTACTGTGGCCGGAAATTGGGATTGGAATCCCGGCGGCGGCTGAGGGGAGCGCCCCGTTGCCTCTGCCTGATGCGTTCGGCCTCCTCCTTTGCTGGCATTACTGGCATCCCTCCTCATTCCGGCCCATGGCATGAACCAAGGCCCGACGAGATAGATCGCTGCCACCGATCGCCCCCACGAGGACACGGCGGTGCTCCGCCCAGGCGGGGTAAACCTCGACAGTATTCTCCACCGTGCCCTCCGGGTGTTCCGCACAGTGGCGACACCTGGGCGAATCCTCCGCACGAATCCGGAACAGGAACTTAGCGAACTTGCTGTGTTCGGTAAGGACCTGCGCCGTGCGGAAGTTTAGAACGCCGTGAGGTCTTTCCAGCCGCCTGTGAGATCTTTTCAGCCACTGCAAGCCTGGGTTAAAAATCAGATGACAGCGCAAAATTATTGATACGAAGCTCATATGATGATGGAACCGGAAAGTAGTCAATGTGGCCATAGGGATTGAGATAGCGTTATCGTGTTTGAGCTTTTTGGAGTAATCTTAAAAGCTTGCTAAGAGAAAAATATTTTCATTAAAAACTTGTTTATAACAGAGTTCTTCATATTTTATCATTATATGGGCATGAATTTAAAAAAAAAATTGATTTTGAAAATGTGAGGGAAATATAAGGCTTTATAATGTCAAACGAAATAAAAAGTAATGTCAATCAATTTAGTGAACCGATAAGTAAGTTTTCTAAATTAAAATTTCATTTGGTGCCCTTTTAAATTTTAATGTAGTCATATTTTTTATAAAATTAGGAACCCTAATATGCGTGGGTAACACCAAAACACTCAAATAAAAAACTTTTTTTTCATTAGTCTAGTTTTACATTTTACATGACAAGACTGATTTTTTTAAATAGTTGTAGGTTTCATTTCACAAGCAAAGTTGTTTCCAAAATACAATAAACAAGGAAAAGTTAAAAGTTTTAACGATTTAAAATAGGGAACATAGCTATCAGTTGTCTTAAGACCGCACGTTGAACTAATGCATCGCTCCCTACTAGTAGACTACCACCAGAAAACAATTCCATTTCGCAAAACTGACGCAACCAGTCCACGATACGCCGTTAAAAGAGCCTGACTGTTAACTTTCTTTGAGAATTGAAAAAGAGCATATGCGGATGTTTCTTACATAGGTCTACTATATGAGGCTTCCATGTAAGTTGGCTATCGATTATGATAATAAGAACTTATCCTTATTAACTTCTTCAATATCCTCCTCCTCCTTGCGTCGTTTATCCTCAATGCTGAGGGTCGTGACCTCGACGAATAACTTTCTTATGGACTATTTTTCGCCATTTTGTCCTATCTTCGGCGATGTGGATGGCGTCGCAGACTCTGGTCTCCAGTGTAGCACGGATTTGGTCTGACCAACGTATTGGACTCCTGCCCCTGGGTTTTTCCCGTCTACTTTCCCTGTAAGTAGCAACTTTTCCAGGTTATCACCTCTCTTTCTGGCAATGTGGCCAAAGAAATCAAAAACTCTTCTCAATGGCAATGGCCGCTGTTATCTCAGATCGTAGAATTGCAGGCTCTAAATCCATATCGCTCCAGTTTGAGCACGGTGCATGTGGTGTAAGCTGCTGGTAGTCGTACAGTTTTTCACAATAGAAGCGCCATCTCTCAGCTATGGCCTCAAGATCTGTAATTTCCGTCCCATCTTCGTCGGTGACCACCCACGACTTGGGTTTGAACTTTTTGGATATGAGCCGAACTTTCTTGAATAGATCTGATATCTGGAATTTTAGGGAGTGAGTTTCGATTTCAGTGCAGATGTGTGTGCGATAAAAAGTTATTTTTGTCTCTGCGACACTTTTTTTTAACTGCTTTCCAAAGGTTGGAGTATTCCTTCCTGACATTGGAGTGTTGCTGATCTTCAATATCACAGCTATTTAATTTGTGCAACAGAATGTTATTCTCTACATATTCAAAAGCTTCGCGTATGTCAGTACAGTATAAATTGCACAGACTGGATTTCTTATTTCTACGGACGGCATGATGTTAGCTAGTAAATTAAACAGTGCTATATTAATCGTAGTATTCTTACGAAAACCCTTTTGTTCTGTGCATAACCCTCCTTTGGCATTACTTTTTTGAGTTTTGAAATTATTATTTTGTGCTGTTTGTGTTAAGTTAATAACTCTCCCGTAAAGTTTGGTGTAGTTTTTAAGCATTTATTTATTTTTTAATCTGAGTTGCTCAAAAAAAAGCCCATAGTAAACCATTTGCTTGTTAGTACATTTTTTTATACCATGTGATATCCATTTCGTTATCTTGCTCGTTTTGATAGTTATAATTTTCTTTAGAAAACATAATCTATAAAAAAAAATGGCAAATCATCCATGCTATGGTCAAAAGTTTCGATCGCATCCTTAGCTTCATATACTTGCATATAAGATAGACAGCAGAGATGTCTTTTTAAATTAATTATATATTTCCATACATATGTCCCACTTTTTTGTTTTACAAACTTTTAATTTGCAGGTTTTGTGTATTGGTACTTTCATTATCTGAAATTTATAATCCAAAAGAACGAGATCTACAACTTTAGCTTTACATTTGTTTCAATAATTGTGGGTAAAATGGTCAATACTTGTTTTACTTTTCAACCTACAAAGCGCTAGTTTTGAAATTGTACTTCATAAGAGAATATTCAAGTTCAAGTGTAGTTTTGTTCCTTTTCAAGACTTATTAAAATCGAATCACAACACGATTTTCTTATTCGAAAATAAACTGACTGTATTTAAAATATAATCTAATTTATCATAAAAACATTGTATTTTTTTTCTAAATTCTATATATACAAATAATAATTTTTCAGCTATTATTTCTACAGCGTAGCATTTGAAGATGCCTCAATAGATTGTTTTGTTATGTCCGATATTTCTGTAAACTGCAATCCTACTCTTACGAAAATACCTCGTCCTCCTCTTTATGTATTCTGTTTATTAAAATACCCAAAATTGATTGTTTAGTCAACCTCAACAAACAGTTTTATACCAAATATTTCTGATAGTGAATCAGATAATGTGACCACTGGAGTGTTGGTTGAAAAGATTACTCAAGAAGATTCAGTATTCGGTAAATAAGCAGTGCAAGATACCGTCACCGGTCATATTTACGATCACGATGCCTGTATTTTAAATGTATTATTTTTAAAAATTTTTTTTTTTTTTAAATATATTTAAAATATACAAAGCTACTTTATCTTCAAAAAAAATCCCAAGTTTTAGGACACATGCACACACAATGATATGCAGACATCGTGGTCGTAAGTGCATGACTGTAATCCCAACTGACGGTAAACAGTGATGCAATCGTTGATGTACTTGTTACCGGCAATCTGTATAATCCGGCATTATATACAATACCTAGTCAATGTGTAGAATACCTAAAACGTGTAGGTACCGGGGTGAAATTCCGCTGCCGCGACAAGTCGAGGCATTGCGGACAGATATCCAGCGGGATCTCATGGCGAAATGGCGTCAGCGACTATCGCAACCTCGTTCGGGGCACACCACAATTGAGGCGATAAGGCCCATCCTAGAGGCGTGGCTGGAACGACCTCACGGCGTTCTCAACTTCCGCACAACGCAGGTCCTTACCGAACACGGAAAGTGTGTGTTCCCGCTCCGCCCAAGGGCGGGATTTGTCATTGGATGATTTTACCTACCATAAGAAAAAGACGTGTAGGTAATGTATAAAATATTAATTATTTTAAACTTCGCCTAAGTATTCTATACAATGCCGAATACGCAGCCGTGTAAAAAACGAAAGCAGATATGAAAACGACGCAATTTTAGGGCACCCCGACACGGTCAGATTAAGTCAGAAGGCCAAATATACAGATTACCGGTAGTATAATCCCTAGAAGTAAATGTCTATCACATCATAAAATACACATTTAACGCACTTCTTAGTGGTGTAGCCGGTCTACTTGGTAATGGTCGTCATGAGTTAAATTTATAAAACTTTCAGTTTAGGGGCCCAAATTTGTTTTTGTCCTAGAGCCATTAAGCCGCCTAGCTACGCCACTGCCCATCACATTTATCACAGAATATTATTGGCGTAGATACGTATTGTACCTTCATTTATTTATTTATTTATTATTTATTATACACTTTATTGTACATACATATTAAAATAAACAAAGGAAAACCATTTAATTAAAGCACATACAATGGGCGGCCTTATCGCATTCCGCGATCTCTTACAGGCAACCAGGAATGGAAAATAATTTTCGGGACATGATATGGGGCTGTCACAATAAGCACCAACACTTATCACAAAATATACAATAATAGAAAAACAGATACATACATATGCTATATAATAGATACATAAATACATACATACAAAAATATATACAATAAAAAGAAATGGGAACTTTCGATAATCTTCATCAATGAATGTAAAATACAATAAAAAAAAATTGACTTTCAAACAATAACCTAACCACGGCACCGGGCGTACGATTCCTCAAACATTCTGCGTACAAGCTGCATTTGATCAAATAGTGCTCACTGCGCTGTTGCCGTTCTGTTTCGCGAGGAGTCGCGGGCCGCCGCTCGCCCGCGCTTCTGGCATGATGGGCGATCTGGCAACGCCGCGTTGCAGCCTGATATCAGTACTGGGTATCGATAAAATTATCGATAATATTATACTGATACTCAAATAATTGATACAAAATATCGATATTTAGGTCAGTTATCGATTCTGGTATTGGTATTGTCTTTAAAATATCGGTATATTTCGGATATCGATATCAGTCCCTGTTTGGAACATTTTGTTAGATTTCAGTAGCAATTCGTTCGCTGTTGTACATAAGGGTCACCACAATGAAAAAAGGTTTTTTTGAGATCAAACAAAATATTTCTTATTTTAGTTTCATACCGCGTATTGCATTTTGTAAAACGATACGAATATTTGAAATTCAAAAATCGAAAAATATATGGCAAAACCTAAACTACATAACGGGGACTGGCAAAACTTTCTCTATAAAAAGGTGATATATTTGGTAAACCTGAAGTTTATTTATCGGAAGCTTTGCACCAAAAATTTTTTCTCTCATAATCAACAAGACTCACCAATCGTCTCTTCAACATATTTTACTGGACCCTAAAAACAAACTAAAAAAAAAATATAGTTCTTTATCGATAGCTTATTAAATAAAAGACATCACTATTTTAAATTGTCAATAATATTGTAAACAAAACATGTTATAAATTTAGCAAATAGATCAGAAACAATTTGTATCTACTTTTAGGAACTTTCATTATATAAATAAAATAAGGACACTAATACGGAAAAAATAACAGTATGATAAAGTTTTTCATAAATACGGCTACTAACCTATGCATGGTTAAATAAGGTTGATTGGTGTTTTTCCTTGCACTAAACTGAATTATTGAACACGAAAGCATATTCAATTTGTATCCCTTGACACTCACAGCACAAAACAACTTAGTTGAGAGCGTTTTTATTCCTAAAAATCGCAATTCAAATCCATTGTTGTTGTTTACTTGACACCTGACGTACTACAAAACCACGGGCACTAAAGATGGCGGATGGCACGCGAGATAGGTATGTCGACGGAAATGTAAAAATGTTGCCAGAGAGAGAAAAAACAAACAGCATGACATCTCTTTCTTCAAACGACATTACACATTTGTTAAAAAGAGACCAAATGTATTTTTTTTATATCTACATCGATTAAATAGATATTTGTATAAGCAAGGAATGTATAGTATACTAAGGGCGTCTCTTTTATATTCTATTCTCTAATTGTAAAAGACGCTTTTAAGAAGTTTAGCTTGTAGCACAAAAGAGTTGGCAACATTGGTCATAAATTTTTGACAGTCGTCGTCGTCGGGTGACGGCTAACTTATAGAAGCAGGATAGCCGGCACTGTTTCTTCTGTAGTAAGAAAGAGATCAAATAATTTTATGCCTGAAATGTAGTATATATTTTACGTCAAAATCAATGGAACGTTTTTCCCGCTGATAAAGAGTTTGTGTGACTGATACGTTTCGCGGTTTTGTGTTATTAAAATTAAAAACGTCCCAAATATTTCAGTATCTACTAAATAAATTGTGACAATGAGCCTTTGGGTAGATAAACATAGACCGAGAGATTTGATGAAACTTGATTTTCATACAGACCAAGCGGTTCGATTGAAGAGTTTGGTTCAGCAAAGTGATTTCCCCCATTTGCTTGTTTACGGTCCGTCAGGAGCCGGTAAGAAGACTCGCATCATGTGCCTACTACGTGAGCTTTACGGATCTGGCGTTGAACGACTCAGGCAAGAAACAATGACGTTTACTACACATTCCAATAAGAAAGTTGAAATCATGACTGTAAGTAGCAACTATCACATTGAAGTAAACCCAACTGATGTTGGGATTCATGATAGAGTTGTTATTATGGATCTAGTAAAGACCGTAGCACAAACCCATCAGATAGACTCCTCTGGCCAAAGAGAATTTAAAGTTGTTATACTAAATGAGGTAGACGACCTGACAAAAGACGCACAGCACGCTTTACGACGAACAATGGAGAAGTACGTCGCAACCTGTCGGCTCATACTTATCGCCAATTCTATTTCTCGTGTCATTCCTGCTATTAGATCCCGTTGTCTGACAATCAGAGTACCAGCCCCTACAGAGACCGAGATTGCCTCTGTACTGAAATTAGTTTGTAGGAAAGAAAGTTTAAGTATACCTCCAGAGCTTGCATTGCGTCTCGCTAAGGCAGCAGACCGTAACTTAAGAAGAGCATTACTAATGTGTGAAGCTTGTAAAGTTCAACAGTATCCCTTTACCGCAGACCAAAAGATACCTGAACCGGATTGGCAGCTATTTATCAGAGAGACAGCTGCTTTGATACTTTCTGAACAAACTCCGAAAAAGCTTGGTGAGGTCCGACAAAAATTGTATGAATTGATCATACATGGTGTACCTCCTGATATGATTTTTGGAGGACTTTTGAAAGAGTTAGTCCGGAACTGTGATATGTCTATGAAGTGCCAAGTTGCAAGTCACGCTGCAACTTATGAACATAGAATGAGACTTGGTAACAAAGCAATATTCCATATTGAAGCATTTGTGGCTAAATTTATGGCAATCTACAAGAAGTTTGTTGAAGAATCTATGGGTGATGCATTCTAAGGAATGGTGTAAAAAATAAACTCAATTGTGCCTGTTTTTATCATTTTTAATAAATACCTATATTGTATTTTACAATTTTTTTTTTGCATATTCCATGTTGTTACAGAATTGATGGTAGTTCTGGTTGTGAAAAAAATTATTTGTTATAATACTTGTAATAATATTTTATAGGTACTTTAGCAGAAAACAATCTAAAATTATCAACAACAGAATGCATCAAGGCTGCCGTGATTTCATTTGAAAAGTGGTCCAAGATTGATTGTTTCCTCTGTAGGGCTTCATCAATTATGTATGAATCTTCAGAATCTGTAAAAGAAAAGCTTTAATTAATTACAAGATAACTAACTATTCACATCAGCCCTTGTTTCATCAGTATACATGTATAATTCTTCTGTAGGTATGTGTTTTTTGTCACCTAACTCCTAAACAACTTGACAGATTTGGATGCAACTGTGTGTATATTCGAGCGTGTCCCTGGATGATTTGAAAATGCTAGTTGCACCTGGTAGGTGGCACTGCAATGAAGTTCTCATTTTTTTCTGATGAAAAACCGCCTGCAGGATAGGCCTGTCAGTACCACTAGTAAGTAATTTAATAGTTTCCCATACGTTTTCTTAAACAATTGTACAGTAAACTGCTTGGTGTCCACATTTCACTCTGGACCTAGAATTTTTACAACAAAAGTAATCCTGCATTCCATTTTTTCCTTTTGAGGAATGGAACCCTATAAACTAACTAACATGAATCTACTGCTTTTAAGTCACTAACATTTAATGTAGGCTATAATAGTAATCATATTCACAAAATAATCTTTAGTCAAAGGTGAAAAGACTAAATAATATAGGTCCTAATCACCTACTGAGTAGGCAATTAGGATCTGAATAGGCTGATAGGCCCGATAAATTATTTATTTCAACTACCTATCTAACAAGGCAGTGTCTTAACAATCTATTATTTTGGCAATTTATATAGGCAACAACAAGGGTAATTAATTATTTAACCAGCTAATGGATTATCCTAATTTTGTCGGGCCTAGACTGTAGATAAATTGACTACCTATTTGAGATCTTGTACTAGTAATTTAGGTTAAATGATACAGTACAATCTTGCTTGTGATTGGTACTGTAAGTTTACCCTGACAAGATGTACGATAGGTATTCGGCAAGGCCTAAGTCTGTCTTCACACGACGCAATCCGAATACCCCTCAAAGGTGATAGATTGATAAAGATAGGTATATACTTATTCTATATAATGTACTTTGCAAAAATGTATGTGTAACATTTCGCGTTCTTCTTAAGCGATCTTTTACCTACAGGGAACTTTTGGATGGCTTTGACAGAGAAGTAGAAGAAATACGCAGTAGGTAGGTACATGTTAAATTGCGTCTCCATGTGTGTGCTGCTAAGTCGTTTACAGCGCGCTTTGTTCCCGCGCGCCTCAAGGAGTTGTCAGCAAACTGTAGGGGCCCAGCAGGGCCGAAGCCTACTGGGGCCAAAGGTTATGTGAAAATGTTACCCGGGGCCCTGGGACAAAGGCAAAGAATGGAGCAGGGTAGGTTTTTAGTCAGTAAAAGTCTGACACTATTTCCCGCCCCACCCAAGGGCGGGATTTGTCATTCGATGATTTTACCTACCATAAAAAAAAATGTGTGTACTGCTGTGCGGGTCGCCTCAAGGACACGGTGAAGCATTCGGCTCTTGTAGCTGCGTCTCTCTGCGTTTACTGGCTACCCACTTCTATGTTCCTTCTTTACTTTGCGTTCCAGGACCCCGGGGTTCCCTTTCAGTACACTCATTACCGAAGGTCCACCCTGTAACCTTACACTGTACCTACCCATTGGCAAGAAAGATACGACTTCCAAGCCGTCCATAAAGGTTAACCCCTGACTAAAGCGATATAAAATGTTTTCGTTCTGCACTGCTGAGTTGCAGACCATTTTAAAACTTCAACCAGAAATACTGTTGCAACAGAGCACCAATAAATTAAGACTTACTTGGTTGCAAAAAATATGAAGGTATTCGCATATTCCTGACAGCAATCCTCTCCGGACCAATTACGATGTAATCCTCATTATCGATGCCTCGTTGTATCAGCCCCGCATATGTTATGTTGCTCTCCGCGCCCTCTGAAATTTAAAATGTTGTTTTTATGTGGGTAGTCGGAAACTAACGAAAGTGCGCTCAACTGCAGTTGGACAAAGTTTAATTGCACGAGACGCGGTGGTGTTAGCGTCTAGGTAACATTTTGGATTTAGTTTACTTTGGACAAAGGTTGGTTTAATTTATGTTTTGGTTTAATGCTATTTAGTAGGTAAGTAGGTTATAGTACACACAAAAAGTAACTCATATACCTACCTATCTACTTACCTAATTAGTAGGTATTAGCGTTCGTATGTGAGTTCCAAATAAGCAATGAAAGGGAATTTAGTTTCTTACCTCTCAATAGTAGGTACAGTTAGGAATATCAGGGTATCTAATGCAAAGTTCGCTTTTTTTTGTTCATACCTGTTGTAGCTGTCTCATAAGGTATAACCAACATTCAACATCATGAACCAACATTCAACATCATGAACCAACATTCAACATCATGAACCAACATCCAGTTTATTAGTGGGAAATCTGCTTTTCGCCTAACTTACCTTAAACTCGAAAGTCAATTTTTTTTTTATAGTGGTACACAGATAAAAAATAAGATGTAATACTTTATATAGAGTAGGTACATTTAATATCCGCCTTTTGGCATACAATTATATACAAGACTGTTAAGCAACATTAAAGCAGTAATCCATTATTATTGATTGATATAGTAGTCAATATTTTGGTAATGTTTAATACAGTTGTAATTTTTATGGGTGGCAAAAATAGCTCTTTGAACTTAATTAGGATAATAATATGTATAGTAGGTACTGTAGTGTTTTCATTGATATGTTTTGATTTAATATAAGAGTGAGGTCAATGAATAAATGGTCACACAATGACAATTCCGCGCGGGAATCGAACTCGCGATATTACCTGCAGTCACAGCGCCAGTCATGTTATTTTTTTTTTTGCGAAATTACTTAGGTATTGTGGGACTTATTTCATTCTACTTACGAATATCTATGGTTATGTAAGCATTATGTGGTTCTCGTCGCCCAGCTACTTCCATACTGATCTGTCCTGACAAATGCAAGTCAGTGCTGAATACCACTCCATTCTTGCCATCTTCTAAATCAAACCTGAAAAGGAAACAGAAAAACTAATTAAATCCATTGCAGTTTTTAAGAGAAACATCCAAAATAATAAGTAAACTTCAAAATCAATTCAATTAATAATTTATAAGGAAAAAAAAACCAAAAAGAGATTTGGAGATGCTGGGATTTGAACCCAGGACTTTCAGCATGCGAAGCAGACACTCTACCACTGAGTTACATCCCCGATAGTGTTGAGTTCGAAATTACCAACTATGTTCTTGCTATACGCTGTATAAGACATGGAGCATGTTGGGAACTTATTTTTTTTAAATTGTCAATTCCTTACTTCCCAAAATAAGTGCATAATAACTTCCATATCGCCTGCCACATAAATGCCCGCTACATCAAACATAATTGGGTACTTAGCGCGACCTAATAGGTCCTAAACCCCTCGAACAAGTCCAAGATTAAACCGCAAATCTTTTTAACACAAAAAAAAAACCATTAAAGTCTGTTTGAATAATGATTACAACCTCCTGCTGACGAGTTTGGTCCACCTGGCACCGGTAACGTTGACCCTTCTCAGTAGAAATGACGTTTGTTGCTCGGGTAAGGACAGGGCCACACTGTTGATAATGGCGGGGTCGATAGGCTGCATGCCGAAATGACCGCCATCCATTAGAAAAAAGAACGTCCTTAGACTTCGCCGTAAGCAGTCGATGTTGTCCGCCCTGCATGTTGGAAACGGGAGTGGAGACACTGAAACGAAACATTTTTTTTTAAAGGTTATCCTACAAATCCTATAATAGGAATTACTCCTGTATCGTTTAAGTATGGATTAACAAATATCTAAACTAGCATACATAAGAACCCCAAATCCGGAACAAACTATCTGTAGCCCTGTAGGTAAGTATTATAAATATTTAGCTGCTAGCCAATCGTTCAACCACTGCACAACCGTACCGTTGATTACAAGAAATCGATAATAGGACATACCAGAATATACATAACAACACTAAATCACTACTATCAAGTAAGTACCATCAATAACTACCCGTTTGTTGAAATAAAATCAAAGTTCAATACCACGCCAGGTGTCGATAGAACCACAAAATTTTATGATCCACATTTATTTTCTCCAATGCCTTCGCTCCTTTAGCGGTTTTGAGAACCTTTTGCAAACTTTGTTCGAAGGTAACTTACGTACAACATTATGTAGGAGTGAAAAAAAAAATCTAATATTCCGTCCCCTTTAAAAGGGTCACGTGAAATATGCACATTGTTTAGGCGAAGAAAAAATGCAAAAAAGGGTTTTAGGCTCATATACCTACCGATTCAAGGTTCAAGTTTACATTTCTACTGAAAACTTTACACATAAGTAGGTACCCACAATTAGGTACTATTTCTGCCTAAGGCCGTGTTTACGGAGACACGGCGCGTTTTGCGGCGCGTTGGGCGTTTCGTCGTACATTGCTGCAGCGGGCCGCGTCATCGCTCGCGCAAACACAAACATGTGGTAATGTATGACGGACTGCCCGACGCGTCGCGCAACGGACCGCGTCTCCGTAATCGAGCACTAAGTAGTACGGATAATCTCATATTCTCATCAGCCTGTAGGTACAGTCGTAGTCATTATGGGTCCGTCACCCCTTTTTTTTTCGGAGAGAAATCATCATTTCGACAGGCTTATTGGTCAAGTGGTCCTGACTGCTATGTCAGAGGTCGTGGGCTCGATTCCCACCCAGGACAAAATAAATGTTTGATGTGCACAATCATTGTTTTTTTATTTTTTTATTGATAGGTCCGCGCTTGACCACTATCTAAAAATTATGTATGTTTATCAGTTGTCTAGTACTCATAAACACAAAAAAAGGTATCTAATAACTTCTCTCGCTCTGTGTGAAGCGAGAGGGAATGTCAGTCTTTTACTGACTAAAATCCACCGTGTTTTTACAGTTACCCTTTTCATTTCAGAGCCACGGTACCTAAAACTTTTGAACTATCCCACAGGGCATTTAAAGACTAGCTCATTTAATTTTGAGTTCCATGTCTATTAGATATGGCATTAGGTACTTAAAGGTTTACCTACAATTTTTAGACTAGTAGGTAATTTAATTTTAAAGTGATTAAATAAGTCATTGTAGGCCCTTTATTATGACGTCTTAAAGTCATTATAATTCCGATATAAACCTACAATTCCTTTCTGTTATTCAGTGCTTCAAAAGGATCAACAAGACAAAGGCAAAGCTCAAAAGGTCTTGAATTAATAATGAAAAGAATTTGAAAACTGACGAAGGTAATAATAATAATAATAATTCACCTGCTACACCACCGGTCGCGGAGCAACTTCAACCCAGTGCTTCACCGCGACCCGACCACGTTGGTGACGCCGATGATGACGCGGCTATATCTGTGAGTACCCAGTGCAATGAACGATTGAGGAGCGCTTTGGAGGACGCTTTTCGGGAGTACCGCTCCACTCCGCCGGGGCTTAGACCTCGACTACCTCGTTTGCCCATGCACAAGAGAAATAGGGCGCTGGTGTGTGCTTTAGATTCGGAGCTATCAAATTGTTTTGATAGCAGCGAAGACCTCACTGATACCCACTCAATCTTGTACTGTGGGGCTGTAGCGGCATGTCGCGTAGCTCACTGTAAATTTCCTAATTTTGACAGAGCTACACGACCAACCGTGCCGGCCTGGCAGTGCAGGATTGAGCGCCGTATCGGTGAGGCTAGAGCACTCATCGGCAAGCTTATCTGCTTCAGGGAGGGCAATACTCGCCCTAGAGTGATGCGCTTTGTGAGGCGGGCATTCTCGGGAACTGATATTAGTCCTCGAGATTATCTGCCCTGCGTCACAGAGCGTATCGACTTCCTGAAGCAGAAGATATATGCATGGGCAAGCCGTATTCGTCGGTATAAGCGCCGAGTGGAGCGGTACACTCAGAATCGCACATTCCAAAGTAATGAAAGGTGGGTTTACAGGGCTTGGGAGCGACCGGACCAAGGTGTGACTGATACACGCCTGCCGGATGATAACGCCATGTGTTCATTTTGGCGCAGCATCTGGTCGGCGCCTGTCAGTCACATCGAGGGTGATTGGATCCGAGAGGTCGAGCGCACATGTGATCTTTTACCAGAAATGGGGGCAATTACCATCAGCCCCCAAGATGTAGCCCGTGCAGTCCGTCCGTTGCCTAACTGGAAATCTCCTGGGCCGGATGGGCTGCACAATTTCTGGATAAAATGGTTCCAAAGGTCACATGCTCGCTTGGCATCTCAGTTCCAGTCTGCCTTAGAGTCAGGGTCGCTACCCCCCTTCCTAACAACAGGAATAACCCACCTGCTCCACAAATCAGGTAGTACTGCGGATCCTAAAAATTATAGACCGATCACGTGTTTACCGATGGTCTATAAAGTTCTTACATCCATTCTGAGAGCTAAAATCAATAGTCATATTGAGACAAATTCTATCATGTCAGCCTCTCAGAATGGATGTAGGAACGGGTCCCGCGGTACTAAGGAGCTGCTCCTCATCGATATGGCCATAAGCCAACAGGTTCGACGTTCTCGAAAGAATTTGTCGGCATGTTGGATAGATTACAAGAAGGCCTATGACTCTGTTCCTCATACATGGCTCATGAGGGTGCTAGAACTGTACAAAGTTGATACAACTCTGCGCGCCTTCTTGATGTCGTGTATGGGGCAGTGGAGAACAGTCCTTCGCTATCCGGGATGTCGACAGATTCGGGGGAACAGTGAACCGATAAGGATTGAGCGTGGCATATTCCAGGGTGACAGTCTGAGTCCTCTGTGGTTTTGCCTAGCCTTGAACCCTCTCAGCACACTGCTGGAGGGTACTGGCTTAGGCTTCCGGTTGAAAAGAGGTGGTCAGGTCATATCTCACCTTCTTTACATGGATGATCTGAAACTCTTTGCCCCCAACGACTTGCAACTGATGGAGCTACTAAAGGTAACTGAAACCTTTAGTAGTGCCATCAGGATGGAATTTGGTGTGGACAAATGTGCAGTCATGCATGTAAAGCGAGGAGAGATTATGGAATCCGTGGGAATTCAACTTACGAATTCCATACACCTTAGATCCCTCTGCTCAACTGAAACTTACAAGTATTTGGGTATGTCGGAAGCGTTAGGCATCAATGCTGATGACGTGAAACGGTCGTTGAAGGAGCGCTTCTTCGGCCGCCTGAATAAAGTTCTGAATAGTCTTTTATCAGGCGGGAACAAGGTGCGCGCTTTCAACGGTTGGGTCATGCCGGTGTTGATGTACTCTTTCGGCATACTCAAATGGACTCAGACAGAACTTGACGCCTTGGATAGGAGGGTCCGCACACTGCTTACCGCAAATCGGATGCATCACCCACGGTCTTCGGTGATGAGACTGTACATCCCGCGGAAGTGCGGGGGTCGCGGCTTCTTAAATGCTAAGACCCTACACAACCGCGAGGTGAGCAGTCTCAGGGAATACTTCCTGGAAACCGACGTGGGCATGCACCGAGATGTGGTAGCGGTGGACAAGGGCCTCACTCCGCTCTCCTTGGCTAACGAGAACTGGCGCAAACCTATAATACTGGACACTAATGACCGCAGGGAAGTATGGCAGAGCAAGGAGCTTCACGGACGCTTTTACCGGGCCTTACATGGGCCCTCTGTAGACCTATTAGCGTCCGTATCTTGGCTCCGTTTTGGTGACCTCTTCGGGGAAACCGAAGGTTTTGTCTGTGCGATAATGGACGAAGTTATGATGACGAACAACTACCGGAAATATATTGTGAAGGACGGTACGGTTGACATCTGTCGGGCATGCCACCGGCCCGGGGAATCAATCCGACACATTATTTCTGGATGTTCTCATCTAGCTAACGGAGACTATTTGCATAGGCACAACCTCGTAGCCAGGATTATCCACCAGCAACTTGCTCTTAAATACAATCTTGTGGAAACAGAAGTACCGTACTATAGGTATGTGCCCGACCCAGTTCTCGACAATGGCAATATCTCATTGTATTGGGATCGATCTATAATCACTGACAGGACTATTGTTGCCAATAAGCCTGATATAGTGGTCATAGATCGACTAGAGCGTCGCACAATGATTATTGATATAGCGGTCCCTCATGACGAGAACCTCGTGAAAGCTGAGAAGGAAAAACAAACTAAGTATCTTGACTTGGCTCGCGAGGTTGTCGACATGTGGGAAGTGGACACAGCAGTCATTGTGCCGATAGTCGTTACGGCCAATGGCTTAATAGCCAAGAGCCTCGACCAACATCTGCGGAGGCTCTCGTTAGGCAGTTGGATCAAGGGTCTGATTCAGAAGGCAGTACTCCTGGACACGGCGCGTATTGTCCGGAGGTTTCTCTCTCAGGAGCCCTGACCACCGGTAGCTTGGACCCTGTTCCCGATGCCGGTGGGCTACTATTTTTTATATTTTTAAATGTTTTTTTTTTTTTGTATAACCTTCTATAGAAAATATTTAAAAATGTAATTTATATGTATATACAAATAATAAAAGGAAATAATAATAATAAATTTATTTATATGGAACAAGAAACACATACAGATATAATCAAATTGAAACGATGATAACAGCAGTAGTATAAAACTGTGTCGCGGTTATCAACGCCCCTCTCCAGGTAAGGAAGTAAATTGTTCCAGTTGCTTAATAACCAGAAATGCTGACATGAATTATTATTAATTAATGCATCACATTTAAAAGTAGTAACTACGGTAAGTAAAGTAAAATTTATTTGTGTGGATGGAAGAGTGGTTGCATGCATGTGTACTAGTGTAATTGTGTATGTAATATGTATGTGTGTGTGTGTGTGTGGGGAGGTGTGTGAGTGAAGGATTGTGTGAATTATACTTCCACAAGTTCTTCTGTTTTGTCATAATTTAATTGTTTTAGCCAGATATTTAATTTAATTTTGAGTTTATTTCTAGTTAGCGAGTATATATTTATTTGCTTATTTATTCTGTTGTACAATTTGGAACTAATGTGTTTAAACTGACGGCGAGCTGCATCAGTTCTGCGAACTGCTATACCACATATCCTAAGAACATACACATATCGAAGGTATCCCTTGTCTGTAGGTATGTATATGTTGAACATGCCTTGATCTACTAAGCTATTTGCTTTACCAATCATTGAAAATTTATTACGTTGACCAAATGATCTGCGGTTGATACTGTGTTAGTATTATAATTAAATCAACTCGCCCAAATAATTCTCAACGCGTTAATTGATTTATACAAAGCGTATTGACCTATCACAAGCACGGCAAATGTCCTAATTAGACCCCAGTCAGGTAGATGTTTCGAATTAGGCGGTAGAATGAAATAACGGTAGGAAAGTTCGTGGCTAATGGTTTGTATGTTGAAAAAGGCCTTACGAAGCGGCAATGATAAAATCGCAAGACCTCTAAAAAAATCCAACTGCACAATAGCACATTGTTACCCTAGGGGTGAAAGTAACTTATTTAGTCCCGAGAAGAAGTTTGGCGTCCGAGCGAAGCGAGGTCGCTAATATTCGAGGGACTAAATAAGCCTTTCACCCGAGGTAAACACTGTGCTTTTCATTACGAATAAAATGAAAATAAAGATAAAAACCTGAGTCGTCGTCAAAGGTCGTCGTATGATTTTAGGTATGTTTCTTTTGATTTAGGCCGTAAAAAGTTTCCGACTACTGCTTTAACCTCTTCTCTTAGGAATCAGGCGTTGAATCCTTAACTGAATCTGATTATTGTGTAATTGCAAAATTTCTTACAGCAAACATTTAGTAAAGTACCTATAAACAAAATTCTACAACAAGTTTCGCGCCATTTTGTTTCATTTTCTGTGGTCAATCGGCTATTCAGCCATCATTTTTCATTTACCTATCAGTGAAAAATGGTAAATATTTCTCATATCTATGTTAGTTTTAAAGAATTAAAGAATTATTTGAAAGTAAATTATAAATAATTATGTAAATAAAAAAAATATATACAGATACTTATCTCTTAATTTCAATTTTACATCGCGCTGTAAATAACTGGCTGTATAGAAAGTTGAGACATAGATCAATAGAAATGGGAAGATAGAACTAGTTTTTTTTTTTTAATAATTGGCAGCTGTCAGTTGAGAGTGATTCTCCCTAGGGATAAAAAGTATTACTTTCAACCCGCTTCTCAGGCATGTTCAGACCTACTTTCAACGAATGAGTAATGAAAAGTGATTTTTTTTTAACTGTGTGAGTCGGACTCGCACTTTGAGGGTTCCGTACAAAGTAAATTATGTAAGCCCGCCCTTAAACCTTGGATACATGTATCTGCTTCCCTAAGTGCTCGGCCACACTGGCATTAACACAAGAACTTCCTTTGAGTGGCCACCGTAGGCGCGCGGGCGCGGGAAGCGGCGCTGACTGGTTTTTTAATAGACAGAGTGATTCAAGAGGAAGGTTTGTATGTATAATACATGCATAATATAATAGAGAAACACTGATAATTTTAGAGGTTACTAATGTGATGTCGTAAATAAACACATTTTTGCGCTTATATTGCAAACCTTACGAGATAGATCAAAATAATTTACTATAATATTGTACAACTTATAAAAGTCGACAAAAGTAAGATATTACTGGACGGACTATCATCAGCGCCGCTGCCGGCACCGCGCTGCCACTGTGGCCAAGCCCTTAGAATAAATGTAACAGCATTTACAAATAAAAAATGTAAATAACTCAATTCTCATAACGAGTCTCGGACGATTTACGAATCGAAATTTTTTTTTGTGACGTAAGCACGAAACAGTTTTCAGATTTTCCCCTATAATTGTGCCTGCCAAAAATGTTGTATAAATAAGACCTTGCCAAATTTCTGGGTTCTAGGTTGCAATGGTAAGTACCCAATGAATTTTGATTTCCTTGAGAGTTTAGAAATGTATTTTTTTTTCGTTAACTTAGAAGATTATTTTTTTACAGCTTAGAGTTATGTATGTTATGTGTATATTTGTTAGAGTATATGGTTTGATACCTTCACGTGTTCTCGAGATAAAGGGTCTTAACAGACAGACAGACAAAAAAGTGATCTTATACGGGTTCCGTTTTTTCCTTTTGAGGTATGTAACCTAAAAATGAGTCAAATAAGTATCAAATTGTGGAAAAAAAGTCATGTTTTCACAATTTTTCCAATCAAATTCTCTATGAACAGACTTATTCAACAACAATACGAAATAGTAATTTCAGTGCTGTGTTTTGCATCGAATATTATTATATTATATTAATATTAATGTCCAATCCCAGCAACCTTACTCTCGACAAGCGCGACAGTTTCTAAAATCTCCTTATCAAGTGATTTATCTGGCCAGTGTCATGTGTCAATGACCTAACATGAGAAATAATGGCAGTGTGTCCAGTCAAAAAAACATTAAAAAAATCCGGGCAAGTGCGAGTCGGACTCGCGCACGAGGGTTCTGCACAAACTTACCTATGAAAACAGTTCAATTCCCGAATCAAGTCTCTGAAGATTTTTCCGTATCGCAAAAAAAAAAAAATATTGGTAACGTACTACAAATTTACAGTTCTCAGATTTTTTCCTATATTTGTGCTATAAGACCTTGCTCCATGCCAAATTTCAGGATTTTGATTCCCTTGAGAATGTCGAAATATACATTTTTTTCGACATAAACCGTCTATCTTTTTTCTCGTTAACTTAAAAGCTTAAGTTTTCACACGTTAATAATTATGTGGTTTTGATTTCAACTCGATGCCTCCACATGTTCCCGAGTTTGTTGGTCTTGACAGACAGACAGACGGACATTAAAGTGATCCTATACGTTTTCCATTTGTTCTTTTGAGGAATGAAACCCTAAAAAAGTTAAACATAAATAACTTCAGCTTGACTACTTAGCATGACCGGTATTGTATCTTTCTGGCCACTAACCACATGTTTGTCAAGTTTCAATTCCACGATCATTGACTTTGTTGTAAGAAAAAAAAAAAAGAATTAATAATGGCGAGAAACTGTAGAAGCAATTTCCTTTATGATTATTGAAGGAACAAAATTGATATTCATAAAATTTTACGACCGAAACATCATCAGATGTTACTGTAATTGTGGATTTGAATAAGTTGATTGTAAAAATCGTTTTTTGTCTAAGTAATAAGCTATAATGAACGTGAGCAGTGGTTGCTGCATGTGCTGCTGTGGTAAGGGCTCCGATTTACGAGTTGCGGGTTCAACTCAGCTAGGCGCTTTATTTAGTGTAATTTAATTCATCACCACTACTCCAAAAACGGTGAAGGAAAACATCATGAGAAAAACGGGCTTGTTCTAGAACAAAAAAATCAAAGACGTGACATCCACCAACCCGCATTGGGACAGCTTGGTGGATTACGGCAAAGAGTATGTAAATGTAACGCTTGAGACCTGGCTCCCAATAGTGGGAACATTATAAGGCGTCATCTCAACGCTCAATCACGTGGTCAGAACAAAGGAATCAAAGGAATTGGGGGTGTGACCAACTCCAAGCGTTCACGCTAAACGAAACGACTGTAACTTAGATAGGGGGGTTGAGATTAAAGCGTAAAATAAATGATTGGTTTTTATAATGTCTTGTACGTCAAATTTTTTTTTAATTTGTGTTTTAAGTTATGGTACCTTTTGAGGCTACGCCATTTCATAAGTATATTCACGGATATCGAGTATATTGTTCCCTAAAAATATTTCATTTTAGTCCTCCTGTTACTAACTGGTTAAGTTAAAAGATCAAGGTCTGAATATTCCACTATATTACTTTTACTTTTAATATTAAACTGCATAAGAATAGTTTGGTGATCTTTGTTGAGACTTCCTGTTTTAAGTGCACTGAAATGCAGTGTTGTAAACATAAACTGAACTGGTTTTTATTATGCTACAAAGTAGGTGCTTAACAATTCCTTAATTTGACATCAGTTGTTTAATGTCTTGTAAAAGGCCTTTGCTAAATGGACCACTCAATACCAAAATCCACTGAGCAGCTGATCTGAGTGGTGATTGAAAAATTAAACTAAGAAAAAAGAGAAAAAAAAAAGATTATTGGTGCCTCATACAACTGACATTTTTAAACCACATTTTTGACACTTATAAAGCCTAAAATATTGCACTAACCAGACAAAGAAAGAAAGAAGAAAGAAAAATATTTTATTTGGCACACATAGATAGATATACACAATGTAGAAACAAGAGGTCGTGGGTTCGATTCCCACCCAGGACAAATGTTTGTGTGATGAACACGATCATTTGTTCTATGTCTGGGTGTTATTTATCTATAATATGTATGTATTTAGAAATATATAGAAGTATGTTTATCAGCTGTCTGGTACCCATAACACAAGCTCTGCTTAGCTTGGGGCTAGACTGTGTTGTGTGATAGTTGTGGAATATATATATATTATAAAAAAAAAAAGAAAAGAAAACTAACATTGTGTTTTTGCGGCTGCGCCAAATAGGTCCAGTTCAGCAAAAATGCCAGACCGAAAGGACAGAAAGGATTCATTCTGAAATAGTGAAATATTATTGCTGCCCGTGATTTTCCCCGCGTAAAAAGGGGTTTTCTCGCGTTATCCCAACGGTTCATACAGTAGGTACGGCCAAAATAATTATCTTCCCGCTCCGAACTTCTAACAATTGGCTGAGCAGTAAATTTTCTTAAGAATCATCTGGCGAATGTGTATTGCATATTTTTACAAGTCTACATACTTGTAAAAATATGCAATACTTTGTACATTGCTCACGGGCATATACCAAGTTTAGAGTAGAGTGCTAACTAATGTTGACCGTATTACATTTACTGTATCATTGTATAGTGTACTATTCTTATCGTTAGCACCTATTAATCCAGGTCCTAGTCTAGACGTGTAAGGCCTCCCTGAAGCATAACTCTAGATACGCCAATTTATTTATTTATAAATTTATGTACACACAAACGCTTAAAAATGAGAATAACAAATACAGATAGATGAGCACAAAGGTACTGCTTATTTCAAATGAAATTTCTTCCAGCAGTCCTGCAATAGGAGTGTTGGATGCGAGATGTAGACACAGCCAATGTGATTGACAAACATCTAATTTTATAAACATACTAACCGCAATAAACAAGGTGTTTGTGAAGGGGGCTTTGACTATCCTGGTGCAATAATTCCTTTAGTAGGTTAGTTGTTCTCTTTCACAAAGTTTCATTTTCTTAAGGCCACTTTTTTTTGTATACATATACTATACAAAAAAAAAGTATCGTTCACTAATTACCAGTCACCCGGTAATTAGTGAACGATACTTAAACACGTGATTGTAGTCACAATAACAAACAACTTTTACTATGGGACCAAACTTGAAATCGCGAAAACATCAGCCAAGTTCAGTACATTTTGACCAGTTAGGCGAACACAAATATACTGACCAGCAGATTTTTTTCGCGATTTCAGGTTTGGTCTAATAGTAAAAGTTGTTTGTTATCATGACTACAATCACGTGTTAAAGTATTGTTCACTAATTACCAGTCACCCTATATATCAGTGTATCTATTATAATATATAAGTATGTATGATACTGGTTTTGTCACATCATTGACAGCCCCATTTTTTGTCCAGGCAATTACTGTCCATTCTAGGTTGCCTGGAAGAGATCGCTGAATGCGATGAGGCCGCCGATTGTATGTATGTGTTTTAGTTTTTAGTTTCCTTTTGTATGTGTAATGGTGTACAATAAAGTATATAATAAATAAATATTTCAGTAAACTGAACACCAAAAGTTGCAAACTGATATCAACTTTCATTGAGTAAGTAATTAAAAATATCTTCAAAAGGTTTAGGTTTCAAATGTTCTTCATTTAAAGTTTCAAAGTTCTGTTGGTACTTCTTTAGGTTTGTGTAATATTAGTGATAATGAATGTATCAATGTTATAATATTTTTTTAAATTTCCAATATTTTTTAACGTGTTTAATTTTACCTTTGTTGTCACAAGGATTAAAATATTAAAATAAATCTGTACAAAAGCGAAATACCACTAACTGATTAATCATGAAATCTCTGAAACTATAACTCCTCCAAACTTAAAATTTGGCAGGTAGGTAGATCACTTGCCGATGCTAAAGATCTCAATGTTCGTAACAATCGTTCACTTGGAGTGATAGACGATCTCATTCTCGTATCTTCTTTTTTATGTACTATTATAGGAACTTTTTTTAATAAATGTTCAAAACATATTTAATTCGACAGAAATTTTCATAACGTTGATGATTTTCTGTGCGCAACTCATTCAGCAATCTATACTCTTGATTCTTGCCTTTTTTTAACCGACCTCAAAAAAGGAGGAGGTTTTTTCAATTCGACCGTATATATGATTTTTTTATGTTTGTTCGCGGATAACTCCGTCGTTTATGGACCGAATTGCAATTTTTCCCCTTCCTTCAGGTGTTAAATAAGAAACAAACAATACCGAGAAACATCGACTTCCGAAATTAAAGTTATTTTGATAATTTTAGTGGTTTTTTTTCTAGTGAAGTCGGTTTTTTTTTGTAATTTTTTTTTTTTTAAATCTATTGGTGTACCCAAATAAGTATTTTTTCTGCGTTTTCATCTTTTGCTATTTTTATAATAATACTAGCAATAGCGGCTACACGACGTTTACCCGTGCTTAGGTAGTTTGCGCGAGGACAGCTCAAATACAATTTCCGTCCTTACAAATATACACTAGTCAGACACAAAAATTCCGTAGAAGTGTAAACAGTACTGACATTTATGTCGGAATTTCTGTCGTAGGCTAAACGTACCTTTAGGGCAAGGGCTTTATGATGAGAGCATCACATTTTAAACTTAGTTACCCAGGTCTAGTTTATCGTACACCTATGTTCATACAAAACGCATTACACGAATATTGTTTAGGCGAAAGTATACACCGTTAAATTTTGGTCGTTTTATCCCGCGGAGGGTCGATTAGGTACATGAAACACTATCGATTTGTAAAGAGAAAATTAAAAATAAAGTACTTTTTTTAAAATTCGAAGTACACGTCAGCTGAGCGAGGCCAATGAACTGTAGATAGTTATTACGCAACGACCGACAACTAACGACCTACAAGGTCATTGACTCGTTTACTTAAAGAAATTAATTTCGTACATGCGTGTATTAATTCGAGTTTTAGAAAAAAAAACAACTTTATTTTCTTATTTTATCTTTATAAATCGATGGTGTTTCGAGTCGACCCTCCGCGGGATTAAAACGACCAAGACTTAACTTTCTTTTGTACTCGTACGTATGTTTGTTACCGAACTCCTCTTAAAAGACTTGACCTATTTGGATGTGTGTCTATAATTGAATTGAATGGGTCTCTAGATGGCTTAAAAACACAATTGAACCCGGTAGGTGGCGCTGCAATCGGATCTTCAATTTTATTATCTGACCAAAAGGCAGTTTTCTTGCAGAACAATGTTTGCCGAGATCGCTAATAGGTATGGCATGCGTATAGTCATGCGTGTTTGTTTGTTACTCAATCATGCGCAGACGGCTGAACAGATTTAGGATTAAATTTGGCACACGATTAGGCTCCGGTAGAACTCGGTTGACCTTATACTCCCGATATAAAAAGTATATTACAACATGTTATACTTTTTATTTCGGGAGTATGGGCCTTTAGGATTTCTTTTTTTTTTCAGGTTGGAAAATCATACAATGACATCTCCCGCCCTTGGGCGGGGCGCGAGGATGTGTGAGACTTTTACTGACTAAAAACCTACTCCTGTTCCTTCGTTGTCTTTCATACCAGGGGTGCTATTTTCTAAGAAAACACATAAAAATCCAATGTACCATCGCGGACATTTCTGCCTGATCACTTAAACAATGTTTCGCTTGAATCCTGCGGTGCGACGCCAAACCAAACCCTTTGAAGTTTTCGTTTCAAGTGCAAGCAAAAATGAACTTAGTGGTGGTCAGGCGGAAGTGTCTTTGATGGTACCTACGAGTACCTATTTGGATTTCGTCGCTAAAACAGCGCTGCGCTCAAAGGTGTCTTCTTAGAGAATAGCATTGTTGGGCGGAGTTTTCCTTTCGGAAGCAAACCCTTAGTCCCAGTAGGCATAAGCGCATGTGGAACAGTACTTCCTTTAGGATATTTCTCAAATTTCACACAGTTGAAGCCGCTGCCAAAAGCTAATTATTTAATATAAAGAAATATAACAGAAAATAAATAATAATAATGTCGACTGCGTGTTAACTCAGCTCATAAAACTTGACTGAATGAGGTCATAGAGGGTTACTAACACTGTTACGGTATATTATATACTGAGTAAAGGTAAGATTAAAATCTTAACCAACTTACATTTTTTTCATTGTTTGAGTGACGTTTTAACCTACCTACTTATTGCAATTGCGGCTTGTTAGATTTATATAAGATTGTGATATTTATTTAACCACATAAATATAAAAAAAAATATATATATACTGGCATATATTTTCTTTACCACGCCATCTTGTATGACTGTTTGCTTTGATTAATTAATGAATGCTTGCTTTCTTCAGGGTTAAACAGGACCCTATTAAAGCCCAAACGTTAGACAAGACCTTATTACTAAGACTTCGCGGTCCATCCGTCTATCTCCAGGCTGTATCTCATGAACCGTTGAAATTTTTCACAGATGTATTTATATTGCCGCTGTAACATATATATATAGAACCTCCTCCTTTTCGAAGTCGGTTAAAAATGGAAAAAAGTATTTACCGGGGCTCCCATACGACAAACGTGATTGTTTCGGTATGAAACTCTTCGTACGTGAATCCGAATCGCACTTGGCCGTTTTTTTTTTAGGGTTCTTTATCTCAAAAGGAAAAAACGGAACCCTTATACGATAACTTTGTTGTTTGTCTATCTGTCAAGGCCCTTTATCTCGGCAACGCGTGGAGGTTTCGAGTTAAAATTAAAACATAATATACTTAGGTCTGACTTCTAAGTTAACAAAATACAGTCGTTTATATCGCAAAAAACGTATATTTCGACACACTCAAGGGAATCAAAATGTAATGGTAACAGGTAGGCACTTGAAATATTCACAACATACTCTTATTCGTATTCTTACTTTAATAATAAATAATAAAATGAATATTTAAGGTGGTCTCCCATACAAAAAACGCCATTTTATGCCTATTTTGTTGTTGTACTGTTGTTTACCTAGTCAATGGTACGGAACCCTTCGTGCGCAAGTCCGACTCGCACTAGGCCGGTTATTTAAATAGACGGCAAAAAGTTGGGAGATAAAGTAAGAAACGCATATAGGGGTTTTTTTATGGTAGGTAAAATCCATCCAATGACAAATCCCGCCCTTGGGCGGAGCGGGAAGTAGTGTTAGACTCTTACTTACTAAAAACCTACTCCGTTCCTTCATTGCGCAATTGCCGTTTTGTTTTGCGTTTTGTTTTGCGCAATTGCCGCGATTTTTGCACCGCGCACGCCATTAAAATTTTATTTAATGCGCTCGTGCGTAGTAAGCTGGAATCCAGCTCTTGCGTGTGGAACCCGCACCAAAGTACTTACGTGCTTTTATTAGAAAAAGTACAAAAAGCGTTCCTTAGGTTCCTGTACAAGCGGATGCATGGCTATTACCCATACCTCTATCCGACAAAATTTTTACTGGGTTGCCTCGGATATAACTCGCTAGAGGTAAGACGAGCACGAGATCAGCTCACTATAGCCTGCAAGACGCTCCGTGGGGCTATTGATGCGCCGGACCTACTTGCTGTGCTGGCACTCTTCTTTGTCCCAGACAACTACTGCCGCGGTAAAAAACACAGGATGTTCGCTGTGCCTCAGTGTCGCACTGTTGCCCGTGCTCAGTCACCAATACCTCGCACTTTGGCTGCACTAAATGGCCTCTTGGACTCCAATTCAACTAGCGATCTGTTTGCGGATGAATGGAAGACGATTTTATTGGCATGTCAGAAGTACTGTGAGAGGGATTGATGTATGAGTATAACTTACATATCTTCTTAACATTTTTGTGTTTTGTTATATTTTTCCTTTTTTAAGTTTTTTTTTTAGTTACTGTAATTGGTTGTAAGACCGTTGTAATTAATAATAAATAAATAAATAAAATAAATAAATTGCCTATCGTGGCGGGGCCGGGTATTCCTTTCGGAAGCTGACCCATGACCCCAGCAGGCTTCGACCCTGCCTGCCTGCAGCTAGCAGGCGATATCATATTTCATAAATAATGGCATAAATGGGCCTTTCAAATAAAAAATAATTTCTTTAAAATCTCACATGCAGCTCGTTTTATTTCATTTCAACATCGACCCGTCCTTGTTGAAAGACCCTTTATAATAATATTAAATTGTCTCTCCATAGCTGGCACGCTGCACGGCATGGGAAACAGTGCGAATGGGAGTCAAAGCTTCTTCTGCGGACGAAGGAGATGGCCGCATACGTAAAGGGAATTGACACGCAGTGGAAGGAGGAAAAGGTCCATGACCCACTAAAGACTTGGGATACTAAAGGCTAGCAATGACAGCAGTCTTAATGTAAGTTTAAGTTTTCTTTCCTGTTATTTTCACTACCACACTTTACACTCTCTATAGTTTGAATTCGAGATTTCGGACCTTACAGTAAAAATAATAAAAATAAAAATAAAAAATTGAATATACCCCCGACAGTCCTTGTCATCAATACGAAATGTATATAACTTGTCAAGACGAATCTAAGGAGCCCAAATTCGATGGGTTTACTAGTAGGCATTCCAAAGTTCCGTCAGCCAGCTCCCAGTTCTATGACCAGGTCCTTGTCATCATGAGAAATGTATAGCTCTAGTTAAGGTGAATCTAATGAGCCCAAACTCGACAGGTTTACTATGTTAATAAGCAATCCAGGGTTCTTACCTTCGAGATTCATCATCAAACCAGCTCAATAGCACCAGATTGTACACGAGTATTTCAAATATTAGGTCACACATATGTTTAAAATAAAGTAAATACCCATAGTGTTTAAAAACCCTACTGCAGTTAACAAACGACCTGATGACCTTGAACACCTGCACAGATCTTTATCAATTGTAGCTAAGGACCATCTCGATTAAGCCAGCTTTCAAACAAAAAAAACCGCATCAAAATCGGTCCATTCGTTTGGGCGCTACGATGCCACGGACAGACACACAGACAGACAGGTAAAACTTATAACATCCCTCTTTTCTATCGGGGTTTAAAAGCATAACATAATTTTAATGAATCCATGAGCAGTCTCAGAGGTAGGTGTCGACAAAATGTGATAAAACATCCAACATCATACATATTTAGTTCGAGCACTCTAAACATTTCATCTCTTGTAGACTGAAATTTGACACATACGTAAATAGGCAGATAACATCTTGTACTGTGCTACATCTCTCACAATTTGGGTGAATTGGTTTTTTTCATTAAAAATGCAAACTTGTTGTTTATAGAGGCTCTACTATGAGCTCTTAAAGTGATCCATTAACGACCAAACCTGAACCGTTACAGGACGGAGCTACACAGGGGGTATAGCCATGGGCGTAGCTACCGCCGTATCTGCCGTATCAATTATATGGGGCCCCCACCCTACAGGGGTCCCGAAATAGGCAAAAATTCGTAACATGTTATCCAAAACCGTCTCGCAGCCAAGCATTTGTAAAAAATCACCATTTTTTTATACGCCCCTGTGGTAATTTTGATACGGGGCCCCTGTGGGACTAGTTACGCCACTGGGTATAGCTTCAACCCGCTTTCTCGCTCGCACGACTGATATTTTAACACGTAGGCCTCAGACCTCAGTCTGTGAGCCGTTCCTATAAACTTCCCGCTAAGCCTAGTGAAACTTATTCATAGTCAAAATCCTCTGAACGTAAAAAGAAAACATACAGTATTGAAGAAAGAACAATTTGATTTACTACACAGAGAAAAGGGTTTGGAGGTAAAATTGGGACTCTCGTTGAGTGACATCCTTTTCAAAGAAAACGCTCGCATCCGGGCTTCACTTCCTCTAGTTACGCTAAATTCAATTTAGATAATATCTCACTAAGTGCCCCTTTTAGTGTCATTTTGGGGCATGAAGTCAAGGCCAGGCAACTCATAAATTCTCTTAGGAGACCCTATATTTTTTTGCGAATTTATTGCTATCTGTATTAAACAGTCTGCGCATAGTTATCTAGTCTCAATGACCTCGAATCTAGATCTAATATAACAATAAAACGGGGACGAAATAATTCATTCCTTTTATGTGTTTCTTTTTTAGATATATTGCTTATATTTACATATAAAAGATATGCTGTGAAAATAAATGGAACGAGCTGCGACAAACAGTATTTGGGACAAGATATGTAAAGAAATCGTATGTAGTAAAATTAAAGCAGTGGGAATGAACCTGCTGGAGAAGAAGTAAATTACCTGACGGAAGATGATTACGGAAAGATGACGGGACGGTTGGACCTTGTGAATACCGTAATTAGAGACACAGTAGAAAGACAATAGGTGTGCGGACACCGGTGTCCTCTTGGGGCTTCACAGTTTCTGCGTTGCGTATCGCAGGATCGAGTCCAGTGGTGCTATTCTCTAAGAAAACGCAGCGCTGCCTCAACGCCGAACACCCAAACAAGATACATTGGATTGTCAACCTAATGCACCTATATATAAATTGGATTGTTAATTCAATGTATCCTATTTGGATGTTCGTCGTTGAAGCAGCGCTGCGTTTTCTTAGAGAATAGCACCACAGCACGGAATAAATATTAATATGGCCTATAGATAGACGTTCCGGGTCTGGTTGTCTTGTGTATGTGAGTTTAGATGTTTGTGAAGGCACCCACGATACAGGATTAGTTCCTAGTGTGGGTCAATGTTCTTTTTTAAATATAAAATTAAATATTTATCTGTTAAAAAAAACGGTTTGAATAAAATGAACGTTCGTAATATTAAAATCTTGATAAAAATGTACGTTTGTTTCTGTTACAAATTTCACTTTAACTTCTTTTTAAACCTACTGACTTCATTATGCGTTTGTGTTTTTTTTTTCATTACCACCATTCGAACCAAGAGACCCAAATATCAAAATTGACCCAAGAAAATGTAACATCGTTGTTTGTGTTACAATATTGAGCTGTTTTTGAAATCAGCTCAATATTGTATTATGAAGCATATATTGTTTTACAAAGCTTTTAATAAAATAATCCGCAATTCTGCAATATTCTTTTGAATACCGTAATTAGAGACACAATAGAAAGACAATAGGTGTGCGAACGCCGGCATTCACTTGGGACTTGAGTAATTAAACTTCTAACTTTGTACATAAAATTATACACACAAGATATATTGTATGTAATGTAATGATATTGATAATGATTTGTATATGCGATTTCTATATTATTATTTTATATTATATTGTAATAAAATAATGACTCTCTGCACGGGTTGGTTTCGACTGTTAGTGCAGAGAGTACCTGTTGTAAAATAAATAAATAAATAAGACGTCACAAAAAATCTAAAAAGATACTCACTAGGATCATAACTCTTGTGCGCAACCAATTGACCATCACAATGAAGTATAGTTTGAAACACAAGTAAACCACAAAAGGCGAAGTGTCCACGACCGAGTACCATCTTGCTTGCACTAATAACAGCGAAGAAAAGTCCGTTGTTAGCACCAACGTTTTATATAGATACGGAGTTTATTTTCTCAAAAACAAAAAACCGGATTCGGAACGCTGTACGCTCGAGCAAATTTAAAATGCGTTTACATCACGCTGCGACCCGCATGTGTCGATTCACTCGCTAATGTGCGAAACTTTTTACAATAAAACTTTTGAAAGGTAACACAAAGACTTTGATGCGGAATTAAAATTAACTGCACTTGGAAATTTCAACGAGATCCTTTTTAAAAATGTAATAGCATCTGGGTAACCTTTGCCTAAGCATAGAAAGACTACTATTATCAACAATACTTATGTTTTGACTGAGGTATTCTATGATACAGTTGAATTGAAAATTGACAATAAAATGGCATACCGTAACCTCCCATTGATACAGTTATTTCAAACAATAACGGGGATTACTCATAGTTCTTTTCTTTCGTAGATATTGGTTTACTTAACAAACTAGATTGCCGAATCTATGACCAAGAGATGATGATTTGTACAGCTCAGAAACTGAGAAGCATAAAGACACAAATTTCAAATTTTATATCAGCAGATTATTTATAACAAAAAAGGAGTTCGATTTTTATTACGATGCTTCTAAACTTGTCTACGCAACGAACAGTGATTTTATATCCTTTGAAAGTCAATAAAACCGTTGGACCAAAGTCTTTGTTCACCAAGGAAAAACGTTGATAAAAAAAGACGAATTTCACTATTTCTTTCACCCTTAATTAGGTTTGTGGGTGGTTGATAAATGATCTGTGCAAATTTAATGATCTTCCTTTATGAAAAATCCTGAGAGATGAACAGACAACGAGATTCTTTGTTCACTAGGAGTATTTGCGTTAAAACATTTGCTTTTAACAGGGTATTTTGGACCATAATACACCTTAAATATACGAATACTATCTTACTGGTTGTATAGACGATAGTATATTGAGCTTAGCTTTATGTGATTATTTGGGAATATAAACCTCAAAGCGGATTTCGTAACAGTTATATTATTTTCCAAAAATAATTCCTATTTTATCATTTGGCTTAAGTAAACGGTTTACAATGTCATGAATAGTTACGGTAGGGCTTATTCGAGTACCGTATTACAATATTATTTTTATTACGCGTAGGATATTTCTAGTTTGTTTCTTTTCAGTCATAAAGTCAAGGCTAATCGACAGTTTCGATAAAGTGTATAATGATTTATTTGCTGATATTCCAAATTTCCTTCTAGCATAATTATAAAGGTTAATAATTGAATACGAGTAGTTACCTATAAATGGCATTAGTGAAGAAGGCGGTGCTCACGTGATTGAACGGACTTTCTCACGTGTCAGCCGCTGCCGGACCCCGATCCCGATTTACAGCTACCGTGGGTGTGAGCTTGCGGACGACGAGCAAAGGGTAGGTCGCCGTTCGACCGTTCGGACCGAGCTCAAGCCGTTGACAGCGCGTAATGTTGCACGCGCGCCTCAAAATAGATAACGTCAAAACCGGAGGGCCCCTACGGTTTTGCCGGCAAGGCTGAAGACTAATAGGGCCATCTTCCTAAAGGGAATCCCGGTGTCCTAGAACGCAAGGCAAAGAAGGAACATAGAGACATTTAGTCAGTAAAAATCTGAAAACATCTCGCTACACCCTAGAGTGGGAGAATTCGCTGGATAGTTTCCCACCATAAAAATAAGTCTACATATAAATGCCATAAGCACAGAAGCATTTCTCACTGCAGACCAGTTTTAATACGACCCAAAACAAAACAAAACACGATGCATTATTATCAAAAGATATGAATCAACGAACATAGGGGATGACGTATTAGCATAATGTTATATGCAGCGTTCCATTCATGAAATGCATTAAGTATTATGCATAGCATACGTATCCTTTGTAAGTAATGGACTAACTTTTGGCAACATTTTGTACAATTTCCTGGACTACTATCCACATAAGTGGAGCCAAGAGATTCTATTAAATGTTTTTCAATACACTTACTCGGAAACCCGCTCTTATCTCAACGCTTACAGGCACGAAATGGACTGATTTCCGTACTAGTGCGAAAAAAGGGCGTGCTCTCCTCCGTCACAATTTTATTGTAGTAAAATAGTTTATCGAATCAGGCTGTGCGCGCGTCGACCCCCACGAGGCGCGGATTTACCCCCATGAGTCGTAAGTGTATTGAAAAACGTCGTTTGACACACGTGCAAACTTGTCAATGCAGCCCTCGGCTCCATAACACACTCGCCTACGACTCGTGCGAATTCCACCTCGGTTGCAATGACAAACATTCTGCACTTGTATCAAAATGTACTATTGTCACACTGCTTGTTGATTTGGCATCTAGATATTTTTTAATCGTCGTGGACGGGAGTACTTTTCCACCAGAGACGGGTATGCTACGTTGCTATGAATACGTTTTATATCCACCAATCATATTCATTGGTGCTCATTCTGCTCATACATAGTTTAGAACTGGCGGAAACGGATTCCACTAAAATATGTTTTTTAAATGGAAGGATGCGTGCTGTGGCTGGTCGCAAGTGGTGTAGCTATGTGCAGAGCAGTACTCTACCATGAGTTTTAAGCAATAGTATTCGTCGCTACTCGATATCGACGTCGTAAATATTTTGTATGGCAAATTTTGGTTCTGCAAGTGACCGCTAGAGGCGCTGCAAAATTTTCCATACAAAATATTTACGGCGTCGATATCGAGTAGCGACGACTACTATTGCTTAAAACTCATGGTAGAGGTACTGAGCACATCCTTACTATCGATACATCGCATAGCTCAAGTCGTTGAAGCTTTTGGCTATAAGGCCATTAGCGGTCACGACAATCGGCACAATGATAGCCGAGTCCACATTCCACATGTCGACAACCTCGTGTGCTAAGTCGAGATATTTGATTTGTTTCTCTTTCTCAGCTTTCACGAGATTCTCGTCACGTGGGATGGTGACATCGACTATCATTGCGCGGCGCGCTAATCGGTCTATTACCACTATATCCGGCTTATTGACTACAATAGTCCGGTAAGTGATGATAGACCGATCCCAGTACAACGTGGCATGGTCATTTTCGAGAACTGGGTCGGGCACATACCTGTAATACGGTACCTCAGAATCCACTAGGTTGTATTTCATAGCAAGTGATTATTATTATTATAGCTGACCAACACGACAGTTGATACAAAAGTAGGACTCAAGTAATCTGAGGTCTTACCTACAGATTATGTGATCCTTTGTTTTTCCTCGGCCTCGGAGGACACGGTATTGGCCTCTTGCTAATTAATCAATTCTAAATCTGCAGAATCAATCTAAGAGGTCAATCAACTCTTTCATAAAAATAAAAGTGACTCATTTCTTGCCACACCTGTTGATTTACTTCCTCACTTCAACCTTGGCGATTTTAGTGCATTCTTTTTAATGTCAGGCTCCAGTTTAATTAAGTACGACAAATAAAAAAAAATTGTTCTTATTTATTAATTCTCAATTAAATACAGGTCCTCTAACTGGTTTTAAAACTGACTGTAGAATCGTCGGAACCCCTCGACTGATCGAAGGATTGTGTACGATTCCCGTGGCAAGAAAGTACTATTGGGTTTTAACTTAAAGGAAATTTATCTACAGTAACACGTAGTCTGGATTCGACATTTATTGGGTTTTTACCCATAAGTTCATCTACAATTGTACGTCGTCTGGGTTGGAGGTCTATTGAGTTTTTACCATAACAAATTAACTTTACGGTTACACGTAGACTGGCTTCTGTGGTATACCTATACAGATTTAAATATTCTCCGTGCATTCTAAGCAGATCGAAATAGGTAGAGTATACTTATCTAAAGTATATGAAAGTAACATTAAAGTTGACGTGTAACACGTCTAATTTGTGTACTTAGTACGACATCGCGTGGTGTCGCGTGGCGTGCATCAAGTGTAACTCTACAAGTCTAGTTTCCATATTAAATGTATGGAGACCGATACGCCCAGATCGGCGTGTGTGTCACACGTGTACGCAGTGTAGTTCTAGCATTAAGCTAGAACTACATTAGACCGACGCACACGTGTAACACGCTTGATTTGTATGTAGAACGATGTCGCGTGGCGTGGATGTAGTGTACAAGTCTAGTTTCCATATAAAATGTATGGAGACCGACGCGCCCAGATCGGCGTGTGTGGCACATTTGAGCGCAGTGTAGTCTAGCTTTAATCTCTCTTAAACGTAATAAGATTATTCAATGTAATGATTTGGTTCAAAATGTTCAATGCATAGGTATTATAAGTAATTTGCAATTCCATTTTACGGGATTTAATCGTTATGTTTATGATTTCGGGATTTTAAAGCATGTATTATCACTAATTATCATTACTATGCGTTCCAAGTAAGAATAGGAAAGCCAATAACCTCGATCTGTCAAATGTTGAGTGAAAAATACCGTTTGCAAAAAAAAAACTTATTTGTGTTTCAATAAAGGCTTTTTTTTTTGCTTTGTATTACGTAGTCGTAGTTAAGTCTAGGTGAAGTAAAAACGTTATTGTTTATTATAAATTAGCTAAATATTATATTGTTTTAAGTCATAATTAGTTAAAAATAAAAACTATTTTCATTGTTAGGAACAATTCGCCTTCTTCCGATTGTCACTAATCATACACTTCACACAGTGACGGAGAGATGAGTAAAATTGAAGAACTGAATTCTGATAAAACATTTTTTGTTCAAGATTCGTAAATAAATTAATTTTAAAAACTGCTTTTTTTGCTCGCCGTACCCATTTTCTTCAATTTGACAGTTCGACGTGACGTCACAACATGGCAATCGATCCTATTCTCATTTGGACCGCATTGTACGGTTATAGGTTCTGTGCTATAAGGAAAAGCCATTCATCGGACAGGTACAAGTAGTTTAATGACATTTTTCCATTTAAATAGGGGATTCCATGAAATTTTCGAAGGATAGCTGATGAATTTATTGAGAGTGAATGAACACGCATGCTTACCTACTTACTTCATTCTCCAATTATGCAAGTTCCTCAAGTACATAATTATTGGCTATTATTTTACAATACACTAGCATTTTGGTCGTGACTTCGTTCGCGAGAATATTTTTATAAGACTTTAACACTCCTTTAACCGTATTTCGAAAATAATTTTGGAAAACTAAAAAAAAATACCAACCCACACCGGGCCCGCGTGGTTGATTACGGCCCATTGCCTCTCCTAGAGAAGAGGCCTGAGTCCCAGCAGTGGGAACATTATAAGGTTGATGCTAAGCTATGCTAGGCTAATAATAAATAGACAGTCTTTTTTCATTTTGATAAAAAATTATGCCAAGTTTGAAAAACTAATAATGAAAATCTTCAGCAATTTATGCTAAGTTTCAAGTATAAAGGCTAATTAATAAAATTTTGCATATATAAGTTAATTTAATTTTCCCTCTTTCACCTATATTATGAAAGCAAACACGTTCCGAAATCAAGTAGTGTCGGTTGTATGTCAGTCTAATCTAATTAGTTTCTCCTTTTATATGTATAAAGATTACGCCCCTGGTTTTGAATAACTTCTGAGAAATGTGTAGAGAGATTGGCATCTCCTTATATTAAATCGCAAACTTTAAAGTCGACTGTACAAGATATCCAGTCAGAATTGCTCGCGTAACAAGCTGAAAGATTCCAAGAAGTACTAATACAGTTTCTTAGTAACTTTACAAGATGCGGTCTATATTGCTAACATTTTCTTGCTTAGATCAACCCCGTTGGCTTGCTACTTGAGGGGACTTATGAAGAAAACGGAGCGAGCAACCGGTTGTCAACTTGAACAATAATTATGTCGGTAGACATTTATTATCTTGATTTAATAATCAAACGAACTCAGCGGTGTCTGACGCGGACCACGACGGCAACGACGGCGTCATTGCTCCGGAGGTGACCGAGGTGGAGATGAGAGTGGCGGTGCGAAGGCTGAGTGCCAAAAACACCGCCCCAGGACCCGATGGCTTGCCTGGGAAAGCCTGGGTCCTGGCCATGGAGGAACTCGGGTCTCGACTGAGAGGGCTCTTCAGCGCATGCATGGAGAGGGGCCAGTTCCCGCTTCGCTGGAAGACGGGGAAACTGGTCCTTATCGCGAAGCCGGGGCGCCCCGCGGACTCGCCGTCCGCGTACCGGCCCATTGTGCTGCTCGACGAGGTGGGCAAGCTCTTTGAAAGAGTAATTGCAGACCGCCTCGTCGCGCACCTGGCACGGAAGGGGCCGGATCTTGCGGACGGCCAATTCGGATTTCGCAGGAGGCGCTCCACTGTGGACGCCATCATGCGCGTGCGAGCCCTCACGACGGGGGATGCGGTATCCCGGGGCAGGTGTGTCTTGGCGGTGTCTTTGGACATCGCCAACGCCTTCAACTCCCTGCCCTGGAGTTGCATTGGTAGGGCACTCCGGTACCACCGGGTGCCCGACTACCTCTGTCGGGTGATCGAGGCCTACCTGTCAGACAGGTTCATCATCTACCCCGGTCATCAGGAGGAGTTGAAACGGCGAGAGATGTCGTGCGGTGTTCCACAGGGATCGGTACTAGGGCCGCCCTTGTGGAACATCGGGTACGACTACGTGCTGCGCGCCGACCTCCCCGACAGGGTCAGCGTGGTCTGTTACGCAGACGACACGCTGGTCCTGGCGCGGGGACGGTCGTACCAGGCGGCGGTCGAACTAGCGACACGCGGGGTTGCGACAGTCGTGGAGAGGATACAGCAGTTGGGACTCGAGGTGGCGCTACACAAGTCCGAGGCCATGTGTTTTCACGGCCCTCGGAGCGCGCCACCTCCGGGCTCCCAATTAACGGTAGGAGAAGTTCACATCGGCGTCGGGTCGACGATGAAGTACCTGGGACTCGTCCTCGACAGCCGGTGGCACTTCGGAGAGCATTTCCGACGTTTGGCTCCCAGATTGAATCTGACTGGGGCTGCTCTCAAGCGGCTCCTGCCGAACCTGGGAGGTCCAGACGCCTCCTGCCGGAGGCTCTATGCAGGCATCGTTCGGTCCATGGCCCTTTACGGGGCGCCGGTCTGGGCGCCGACGCTGCGAAAGCGAGTGGCGGCCCGGCTGAACGCCTGCCAGAGGGTCATGGCCATTCGGATGATCCGGGGATACCGTACGGTGTCCTGCGAAGCGGCGAGCCTCCTTGCTGGCCTACCACCATGGGATTTGGAGGCAACAGTCCTTGCACACATGCATGACTTACGCGTGGAGATGCAACGTCGGGGCGAAACTCCGCTGCCGCAACAAATCGCGGCATGGCGGACAGAGTTCCGGCGGGATCTCATGGTGAAATGGCGAGAACGATTGTCGCAACCTCGTGCTGGGCACGCCACGATCGAGGCGGTAAGGCCCCTCTTTGAGGCGTGGCTGGAAAGGCCCCACGGCGTCGTCACCTTCCGTTTGGCGCAGGTGCTGACCGAACACGGCAAGTTCGGTCCGTACCTGTACAAGATTCGTGCGGAGACGACGCCCGGATGTCGCCACTGTGCGGAGCGTCCGGAGGACACGGTGGAGCACACAGTCGAGGTGTGCCCCGCTTGGGAAGAGCATCGCCGTGTCCTTGTGGGGGCGATCGGCGGCAGCGATCTCTCGCGCCGGGGTTTGGTTCAAGCCATGCTCCGGAGCGAGGAGGAGTGGCAGGCGGTCGCCTCCTTCTGCGAAGCAGTGATGCTAGCAAAGGAGGAGGCCGACCGCATCAGGCAACGGCGTACACGCCGCCGCCGCCGCCGGGTTTCCGATCCCGATTTCCGGCCACCGTAGGCGCGGGCTCGCGGACAGCGGGCAATGGGTAGCTCGCTGTCCGTCCGTCCGGTAACAGACCGGTCCGAGCTCAAGTCGTTTACGGCGCGCACTGTTCCCGCGCGCCTCAAGGAGTTGTCAGCAAACTGAAGGGGCCCGATAGGGCCGAAGCCTACTGGGGTCAAAGGGTATGTGAAAATGGCACCCGGGGCCCTGGGACCAAGGCGAAGAATGGAACGGGGTAGGTTTTTAGTCAGTAAGAGTCTGACACTACTTCCCGCTCCACCCAAGGGCGGGATTTGTCATTGGATGATTTTACCTACCGAAAAAAAAAAAAAAAAAAAAAAAAAAACCTGAAGTGAAGTTCGATTTTAATTATCCTGTCTTCGTCGAAGAGATTTAAGTAAATATTCACCTGTAGTAGCTTCGCTACGCTCGACTCACTCGCACATAGTTTAGCGCCATTGGAAAGAAAGAGATAGCACTATCTTCATAGGCGCCCGATAACCATACTACCATATTCTTCATTCAGTTCAGAGTACCGGTCTACTGGACGAACTATAACATTGTTAAGGGAAATGAAAGGTCCACCTGAATGTCAGGGTCGGGAGGGACCTTAAATCTCTTCGACGAAGACAGGATAATTAAAATCGAACTTCACTTCAGGTAAGTTCGTTTGATTATTAAATTATCCTGTCTTCGTCTTTCGAGATTTAAGTAAATATTCACCTGTAGATGTTTAGAGATAGTCATATGCAATGTTATAGGTAGGACTACGGAAAAAAGGAAGGTCAAGAATTGGTTGGGATTTACCTATACCAGATGTCTTAATCAAATCAGTAATAGTGATTAAAACCTTGTCTTGATTAATCACAATATTGGGCAACCTAATTAATGAGAGCGTCTGATATCTTTGGCCTGTTGACAAAGCCAATAATACAACCAATTTTTTGCTCAACTGCTCCAAACTTAAATTACTATTGGGGTATAAATCACCAAAATAATTAAGGACGATATTGGGGTCCCAAGTACAATTATATTTCGGGAACGAAGGCTTTAATTTAAATACACCCTTAAAAAATCTCTTGATACGTTCGTCTTGTCCTACATTATTTCCGGAAATAAGTGATAAAGCCGAACGGTGATTGTTTAATGTTCCATACGTGGAACCATTTGTAAAACATTCAGATAAAAAGTCTAGCAAATCATGTATTCCGATTAGGAACGGATCTAAACCCTTATCGTGACAATATAACCACCACTGTTTAAAGCTAGAAGCATATTGCGATTTAGTGCTCCCAGAAATAGATGACGTCATTACAGTCAGTGCTGATTGAGGGACTTGCAATCGCGCGAAGGCTTCCCGGATAATATAGTCGCTGCCAGGGAAAGGCGGCGATGTAGAGGATGAGTTTCCCTGAAATTAGATGACAACAGATGTTTATTCGGAGGAAATATCAATATTTCATTTATAGCAAGAGATCTAAATACTGGATACCATGCTTGAGATGGCCAATGAGGGACTACAATTATACCGATTGCTTCATCATTAACAATCTTTTGCAGAACCTTTAAAATGAGCGAAAAGGGTGGAAACGCATAAAAGAACATATCCCATTTAATAGTAAAAGCGTCCACGTTGTAAGCACAGGGATCACGCTTCCATGATATATACTTTATACATTTAGCATTAGTCCTCGATGCAAAAATATCTATCTCAGGTTTGCCAAATTTTGAAACAATGGTATTAAATGCTGTAGAGTGCAATTCCCACTCAATATCAATATTTCTTGACTCTGTGTCTGCTTCAATATTCTGAGATGACGCTATGTAGGAAGCAAAAAGGAATATCTGTCGATTCTCACACCACGTCCATATTTTTCGAGCAATTTCATTAAGATGTGGGTATTGCACTCCACCCATTCTATTTATGTAAGCGATAGCCGTAGTATTGTCAATGCGTAGGAGTATGTGACAATTAATGACCTTGTTCGCGAAAGATTTAAGTCCAAAGTAGGCTGCAAGGAGTTCCAAATAGTTAATATGACGAGAACGCTCGTCTTCTGTCCACGAACCGCCTATACTTTCTCCTCCAGAGGCTGCACCCCAGCCGATACTAGATGCGTCACTAAAGATTTCTAATGTAAACGACATTGGTCTAATGGGGTTACTCGTGTTTAAAATTGATGACCTCCACCAAGTCAAGTCAACGCGTAAACTATTTGGAACAGTCATTATCTTGTCATAATCATCATTATCCATTAATGCTAAATATTTGGCCCGCTCTAAAGATTTTGTATACACCCACCCGTACGCAACTGCCGGGCAGGCAGCTGTCAAGGTACCTAGGTAGCGGGCAAAAGCACGAATAGTGATTCTCGTTGTAACTAGCATACTTTCAGTACGTGACAAAATGTCGCGTCTTTTCTTTAAAGGGAGCTCTAGAGTCATGTCTTTAGAGTTTAAGATAAAACCTAAAAACTGACAACATCGACTTGGTACCAGTGAACTCTTCTCATAGTTTATTACAAATCCTAAGTTCACTAGGCACTTTATGCTTTCATTAATGTTACTAAGGCATTTTTCATAATTGTCTCCAAAATAACAACTGTCATCTAAGTAGAATACTGATTTAAAACCTTGAGATCGCAAAAAAGTAGAAACTGGTTTCATAAGTTTTGTAAAAGCGTGTGGAGCTGAGCTCAATCCAAAAGGTAAAACCAAAAATTCGTATAGAGTATTATCAAAATAAAATCTCAAAAACTTTACATGATCATTGTGGATAGGTATCAAAAAGTATGCTTCCTTCAAGTCCAAGTTAGCCATATAGCAGTTAAGTGTCATTAACTTGACAGCTGTCCTAACATCTTCCATCTTAAAATGGTTAACATCGACAAATGTATTTAATCTTTTTAAATTTAGAATTAAACGTTTTTCAGCATTACTTTTAGGAATGATAAAAATACTAGATACAAATTGATCGCGGGTAGGATTACATTTACGAATGACATTCGCTTGTAACAAACGATTCAATTCTTGTTTAATATAAAGCCTGTCATTTTTTGAGAAAGATGATTTTGGAATCATACTCGGACATTGTACAGGATGCTTAAGAAAAGGAATTCTATAACCAGAAATAGTTTCTAGAATTGTTTTGTCATCAGTAATCTTTTTCCAGGCTTCAATAAAATACTTTAAACGTCCAGCGTGAGAGTATACCTGAGAAGTTACTGCTTCGCGTTCGTTGTGGAGGCTGTTCCCACTGCCTTGTGCCGTGATGCAGGGGACTGGTAAGTGGTCGATGCTCGTGGAACACGGGTCATTGCCTGCATTGTCCCGCGGCGGCGGTAGTTCGATCCTGCTCTGGTCCCGCCGCCGCGTCTCGGTTGCCCACGAATGAAGTGATGATAAGGCTGGCGTGACGGCGGGCTTTTGTAGTTTAAATTGCTCGTTTGAGCTGCAGACTTGATCAGATTGCCTGTTTTCTGTATTCCACGCGAAGATTTAATAAATTCACCTAAGTTCTCCCCAAAAAGGTGATTGTCTCTCCGTCTACCCTTGAAAGGCTCAAAAAGAGTCTTGTCAACCATTGGAGTGACTAGAGATCTTCTAGTCTCAGTTTCCAAGTAATGAGAATCCGACAACAGCTTTGTTGCGTCTGTAAGAAGACGAAGGATATCGGCAGTGTCAGTGGATTTTGTCAATATACCTGACATCGTCCTTCCTAAAATTGTCAAGACGCATCCCATTTGCGATTGCTTCTTCAGAATCCTGACGTCACGAGACTTTGCGGACTCATTTAGCATTGCAGCTATTTCAGGGTTAAGCACAGGGGCTTTAATTAAGGGACAGTTCTTTGGAAATAGATATTTTCTCATTAGTTCCTCTCGTGTTTCTTTTTTAAGACCATCTTTAAGGATAGGATCCCAGCGTTTCGATAAATCAGGTACAATATCTGGACCCCAGTCGGTGATTGCAGCTTCGAAATCCCCTAAGGCCATTAAGAGCTCGGGATCCGCGATAGGAGGAACATTATCGCCATTTGTATTAGCATCATCAGCCGGGGCTGTTACCTCTGGAGGGTTAGCTGACAGTGATCCATTTTCTCCCGTTATAGAAAGTACAGGTGGTACTGGAGACGCAGAGCGCGCAGAGGTTCCTGGCTCATCCACTGGCCTCGCTGAGTCAGCGGGAATGCCATCTGCCGCCGCATGCGTCGGCGTAGGTGAGCGGTCAAGAGACGAAGGCCTAGACTCGCCGCTGTCTGGTTCCAGATATTCTGAAACGATATTTTTGGTTAATATCTCGTATTAACTCTAATAAAATACATTAGGTCAATATCTCGTATTGACTCTAAGGAAAGAAAACAATAGGTCAATATCTCGTATTGACTCGATCGTTTAATGTACCGTCTAACATCTCGTGTTAGATCTAAGGTAAAATTAGGCATTATCAATTTAGGCTTTATATTTTGCACAATAACAACAGCCGTAGACTATCTATTTTTTTTTTTTTTTTTTATGTGGGTAGTTGGTACATACCTTCAATTGACATACGTCTATGCCGTCTTTTCTTGGCCAATTTTTGCTCATATTTCCTTACTTTCCTTCGCCATTTATCTTCTTCAGTTTCGCCATGCCTCCTTTTTGGCATTTCGTAAGTTTTAGCACTACTAAAACTACTAAACACTGATAAAATCCGAAAAAAAAACTAAAAACTTTTTCACTATGTGCGGTAGCCGCGCGCGCACGGAAACGAATGAAGAATATGGTAGTATGGTTATCGGGCGCCTATGAAGATAGTGCTATCTCTTTCTTTCCAATGGCGCTAAACTATGTGCGAGTGAGTCGAGCGTAGCGAAGCTACTACAGGTGAATATTTACTTAAATCTCGAAAGACGAAGACAGGATAATTTTTATTTTGTGAGCACCTTACTTGCTTGCTTGTTTATTAATTTAACTCATAGGTATTCCCCAGCTTATGAGTTTGCAGACTTCCCGGTGGCTTTTTATTCGAGGTGGGTAATCACCGATTAAAATCTACCTGTGTGCTCTTAGTTGTCCTTTGTGTTCTAGGGCCGCGGTTGCTGTTCCGAATAATCTCATAGCCTTAGAGCCAAATTCAACAATAAGCTAATCGCGATTCGTTCAAACAAAACGCAGTTTGAGCGACTAATCAAGATTATAGCTTCATTTTGCGTTTCACTGCGATGAATTGAGCCTAGTTTACGCTAAACTCAGTTTCAATTCTTATGTTGTCGCCCATGTTTACGACACGGATCTTTAAACTAGATTACGCTGAGCTCAGTTTAGTTGAACTAAATTTTTATATTGAATGATGAAATCAGCCCTTAGACTTCCTGTTGACCTGGATTCTAACTAAGTAACTGTTTTTTTTTTCTTTTAATCTTAATGTAATATTATTAATTTAATTTTAGAGGCAATTTTTTTTAATGTTTTATTTTTAAGTTAATGTAAATTTTTTATTTTTAAGTTAATGTAAATTGTGTTGTGCAATGATAAGGGTATAACTTACTGCACACCTAAAAATGTGTCAGCCCTTTTCCTTATTACCGAAGTAATATTAATTTACGTTTCGTTTCTGATAATCAAATTTAATTTGTCCTCAATCAGAAGTTGCTTCTAGACCTAACTCAACAATATTTCGTTCATTTGTTAGTTTTAGATAAAATATAGCGACAAAGTCCAGGAACCCTATTAATTTTACGATAGTAACAATTGGAAAATTATTGTGCAATTAAATAAATTGACAGTTGCGTAATAGGCTTATTGATTCACAAAATTAAATTGACTTCGCTCAAACGCTTATCATCTCATTTGCTTTGTTCTTAGGTACACACAACATAAACGCAAACGATAATGCTTTAAATGGATTTTGTTTTTTAGGGATTTTGTTACCTTCTAAGATCTGTAACATATCGCTGTTCGGATGGCACTGATTTCACAGCTGTTCCTCACTACATGGACTATGTTCCCATTCTTAAAAAGATATGTCTTCAAAATTGGAAAGATTACTTTGATCTTCGTTCAAGGGAAAAAGGCATTTGGTATAGAACAATCCATTCACAACCTTCTTATTCACCATGGATTGATAAGTGTTTTTTTAGCAGGGCAGACTTAACCATATTATTAAGACTCCGTTCAGGTCATATGCCTCTCAATAAATTTGGTTTTATGATGAAAAAGTTAACATCACCTGTTTGTAGTACATGTAACGAAGTCGAAGACACATATCAATATTTTGATGAGATGTGTTCGGAATCAATCGCTCAGAACACAAATTGGCGTACATAACATTAATATATTGAACCCTTTATCAGACAAAATAGTCCTTATAATTAATTTGGTTGACTTTGCTCTGAAAAACCGTCCCAGGACATAGTTTTTTTTTTTAACTAACACTAATTTTATTTTACGATTATGTTTACCTACAGAGTGTCATATTCGCACCAGCGAAAAAGCTCTTTAAATAAAGATAAAAAAAGAAAAAAACAACATATCGTTATTAGACTGACTCGTGCTTTTTTTAAGCTTGTGAGTTTAAGATGGGACGAATTAATTTATTAAAAAGCATATGTGTAGTGTGTACTTTTGTTGGTGGTTAATTGGTTTTTATCGATAGACTAGCTGACCTGATTTAGGAACCTTTTTGACAATTCAACAAATAGTTAAAAAGTTATAACAGATTCTGGAGTAAACTGATCAAAATACTAGCAAAACAGCGTTCTTATTCCTGACAGCAATATCTACCAGACAACCTTAGGATGGACTCGAAGAGTACTGTTGGAAAATTAATTAAATAAGTATTAAACTTTAAACTAGGCCATACAGAATTAAATAAAAAGCAGTAATAGCCGAGTGGTAACAGCCCCGACTTACACGTTGTTGGTTGCGAGTTCAAACCCAGCCAGGCGCATTACTTTGTGCAACTTATTTCATCAACAGTGCTCTCAAAACTGTGAAGGAAAACATCGTGAGGAAACCGGAATGTCCTGGAACCAAAAATTCGAAGACATGACATTCACCAAACCGCACTGGGTCTGTGTAGTGGATTTCGGCACATTCTCTCTCCTAGAGAGGAGGTCCGAGTCCCAGCAGTGGGAACATTAAAAGGCTGATTATGCATATGCTTAAAAAGAATAATAATAATAAAAAACTTAAACGTTATTAGAAAGGTAAATTGAATTAAATTACAGTAAATAGAAAAATAAGAAAATTTGTTGTACCTTTTTAATATTTTTTTTTTAAGTGACTCAAAACCGCTTAAAAAAAAAAGAAACGGTACAACAAATAATGAATTATCAAATGTGATTATAATTATCGCACTTTCAACAGTTTTACATACATTTACGTGTTAAATTGATGACCTCCTTTTTTTAAATTGATTAAAAACGGTCATGAGTATAATGTTTGGTCACTCAATTAGTGCCAAGGCACTCGTAACATGGATAATGTTCACACAGAGAGTTCTTTATTTCAAAACGACTAGTCAGCATTTGAATAGTGAATGTTGAACAGTTTACCTTCCCTCAGGATATAAAAAGCTTACCTAACTTCGACAATAAAATCGTTTACAGAACTTGTTAGTCTTTTGTAACAATATATAAAAATAATAACTCCGTCTTGTGGCCGCTAATGAGCTGAGTAAGTTTGTTCAGCCAAGCAGATATTGGTAAATGGGTCAGGGAAATGGATGACGAAGGTTTTATTCTACTCTTCAGATTTATTTCTATTTAAGTAAATCTTTGTTCATTATTTATACCCAACTTGTCTAAGTTTTTTTAAGCAGTATTGCTGTAATTCGAAGCATTAGCGTAGAAAGCATAAATACCAGGGAAATCTTGAAAGCTTTTCCTAACCCTATTTGAGATAAGGGCAAAAAATGGCGGATCAGCAATTTATGCAACTAATTGTTTTTAAGTTTGTTCAATTGAATCTTGAAGGAGTTTTATTTGTTTTTTCACTGATTCAAAATTTAGACGTTTATTCGACATTTAAGCGTTTATTCGGAAAACTAGATACCGTTGACAGGTTTAAAACATCTAGAAATTGAGTGAGTATTATGATATATAATAATAATATATAATAATATTTCCACAACTATCACACAACACCGTCTAGTCCCAAGCTAAGCAGAGCTTGTGTTATGGGTACCAGACAGCTGATAAACATACTTATATATTTCTAAATACATACATATTATAGATAAATAACACCCAGACACAGAACAAATGATCGTGCTCATCACACAAACATTTGTCCTGGGTTGGAATCAAACCCACGACCTCCGGCATAGCAGTCAGGGCCACTAACCACTAGACCAACAGGCCAGTCAAATGATGAATGATGATGGAGATGTATGAATAATATATAATAACCCTATTAATTTTAAGTTCATACCGTTTTTTATGGAGTACAATAAAGAGTATTATTATTTAGGATCTCCGACAAAGGATAACAAATTGAACAGAAAATTACAGTGGCACAGAGAGGTATCCTAACGAGCGCTCTTTCAATTACAGGAGACAAGAGCAAGCACATAATCACTACATAGTATAAAACAAAGTCGCTTCCCGTTGTCTGTACCTATACACCGTTAAATTTTGATCGTTTTAATCCCGTGGAGGGTCGATTCGGTACATGAAACACTATCGATTTTTAAAGAGAAAATTAGAAAAATAAAGTAGATACTTTTTTAAACTCGAATCAATTTACGCATGTACGAAATTAATTTCTTTAAGTATACGTCAGCTGAGCGAGGCCAATGAACTGTAGGTAGTTCGTACGCAACGACCGACAACTACCTACGAGGTCATTGACTCGTTTACTTAAAGAAATTAATTTCGTACATGCATATATTAATTCGACGTTTAGAAAAAAAATACTTTATTTCATTAATTTTATCTTTACAAATCGATAGTGTTTAATGTAGGAATCGACCCTCCATGGGATTAAAACGATTAAAATTTAACAGTTTATATGCTTAGATCTTTAAAACACCGCAACGGATTTTAATGCGGTTTTTTAGTGGATAGAGTGATTCAAGAGGAAGGTTTATATATATAATACATGCATAATATATTTAATATCACCATTGCACCCGTGCGAAGCTGGGGCGGGTAGCTAGTACTAGATAAACTAAAAAATTCAGAAAGGAATAATATTACACAAAATTATTTGTAGATTTTTGTAAAATCATTCCATTAAATTATTTAAATTAAAAAATAAAATAAAATATTTATATGTATATTTTTTTTAATAAAAATAATGATGAATAGTTATGAAAAAGGAAAATAGGTTAATACATAGCAGTTTTGCAGTAGGTAGTTAAGATGTCTTTGTATTTTGAGATCGGGGCTGATTTTTATGACTTTTTGTGTGTATAGCTGTATATTTGGTAGGGCTGAGAAATGAGAATAAGTTGGGTTGTAGGCTATTTTTTACTCACGCCTCCCCCCCTTTTTTATAGTTTATATGGCATAACAATGTTTGTCAGGTTAGCTAGTTATACCTACTTATATATACATATATCTCTACCTACCTACGTATAGGCTAGTTACTTAATTTACTTCCAAATTACAATTGTTCTAGGTACGGGTAAGTGTTGTTCTAGGTATATGCGATACTATGTACTTAAAAAAATCATAGGCGGCCTGTACACAGTCAATCTTGATCTCGATCCGCGATCAAAATCAATAATCGCGATCCAGATTGATAATGGATGAATTAGATTGACAGATTGATGCATTTGATCACAAAATATCTAGATATTTTGAAATCCAGATTGCGATCAAGTCTGATCGTGTAAGCGCAAGATGCGCGTATACACGCTTTACGCTCTTGAAGACTCATCATAAATGAGTGGACAATTCTCTTTTGAGTTACCGCAGTTTAACCCTACACTTTTTTCGAATCCTTTTCATCAAAGTTAAGGCCAAAAAAATTTACAGTACCGTTTTAACTTTATGTAAATTCATGACTAGAGGTGTTGACACGGCAGTTACGATACACAGTCTGAAGAAATCAAGATTGATTGACGAGATCCTGTGATCCGAGATCACGATCAAAGTTGAACGATTGCAATCGAGATTGACCATGTACGGGCCGCGATACAAAAATAAAACAGCTTCGGCTACAGGAAGTAGATACCGGCGGTAATAGAAACATCAAGTCGGAAACATTTTTTGTTTTTACTCGTATTTCTTATGATTCTTTGAAACTAATTCGCTGCAATATACACAGACACTCTTTGTTTAGGCGCACAACTTACATTATCTTTAAAAGCATTTGCTTAAAAGGAGTTTTCGTTTATTTTGGATATCACAAAAAAGGGATATTAAAAGAGTTTTGTTTCTTTAACAAGACAATATCTACCTGGTAAGAAATTACTTTCGAGTTTGATTAAATTATAATTCCAATTTCCGTCTTAGTAAGAAATAAAAATGACTTCCGCAATTTCTTTGAGTATAGCGCCTTCTGTGTTACTGAAATAGAACTTTGTAGAATTATTCTTGTGGAACTTTGTAGACGATTAATGAAGTTTGCGGGTTCATAAAGAAGTAACCGGTATTGCGATGGTGATAATTCATGTTGACTGAGATTACAAAACCTTTAAATGGTCAGTTAAGCAAAATTGCGACTTCAAAAACCTATTCAAAGCATTCATGTCAAATAAGTAATTTACAGGTACTTTTGAATTGTTAAGAATTCAAACAGACAGAAAGATGAAGTTAATTGCATATTCTTAACCGTAGATAGAGATCTATGGTTCTGATGGATTAAGAGATCCATAGACATGGAGAAGACATGAAAGAGACTCCATAGACGGTTTTTTTTAAATCATGTAAAGCCGGGTCCGCTGCGCCAATTTTCTAAAAAAACATGTTATTAAAACAAGTTATCCATTCGTTTCAGCTAGTAGTGTTCAAAGTTGCTATATGGCAATCACTTGCTTAATGCTATATGCTTTATATTTTAAGCAAGCTATTTTATATGCTTTATTATAAGCATGCTTTTTTTATAAGCGTACTGCGACTGCGTAAGTGCGTACGTGCGACCGTGCGTAGGTACCTACTTTTACGGGCGCCAAACGGGTGGGAGCGACTATAGGTAGCAACCGCGGTGCATCGCGTTTATGAATTTATTTATTACGATAAAACGGAACAGTAAAAAACAATGAACTTTCCTTCATACTTTCCAGGCTTAGAACTGTCTATAATTGATTAAGTGTTATGATGAAATAAAGAAGTATATTAGTATTTAATTAATGCAATTACAGGCATACTTAAAAGTTCATTGATTGTATTTACAAAAATCAACTACTTACACAGTACATATTGTCAATTTTTTACTTTTTATTTACACTAAAAAGCACGAAGTAAAATAATATTTACGTATATTATATTACGTGAGCCGTCCGAGATCACGGATTAGCCAAATCGCAAGCGGTGTGTAAGACGATTAATCTCTAGCATGCGACGATTGGCCGCCCCGCCACACCGCGCGCGCCGCGCTGCTATTGCTTTCATGCTTTGCGATTTGCGATTTTGTGATGCGCGACTGAGACAGAGAGTGCGATGTAAAAAAGCATTAAGCAAATAGCAAGAAGTGAGAGCCATGATAGCATTTGCTTTTTGATATGTATGAAAAGCACGGTGCTTTATTTTGCTATATGCTATATTAACCACCACACTTTCAGCAAACATATTAGCGTGCAAAACTGTTAGGCCACGCCCCTAATCGGTTAGCAAACAATGTTATTCTGTTAGCAATCGCGAAAACATGGCGCGGCGGACCTGACTTTATGATTACATGTTTTCAAAAATCGTTTCTGTTGTTTGAGAACAATGAAAATAAATAAAAAAAAAACATCAATTAAATGTAATCACTGGCAGTTAAGAAATGATAGGTACCAACCTCAAATGACGGCGCCCGTTTAAAAATATGACGCGTGTATCCTTGGCCTTAAGGCGGAAACACACTTACGTGTCGTGGCGTGTCGTGATGCTTACTGTCGTGACGGTGAGTGTGCTCACTAACGTGTCGTGTCGTGGCGTACTCTGGCGTTATTTCTGAACAGTACTTAACGAACCTTTGCAGCGTTCATACATCGATTTTGATGAAGACCTTAAATTTCTCTTAGCAATTAATTTTCTTAAGAGCAAAAAAAAGAAAAGAAGTTACCTACTGGGTTCACCCTATAAATAGAGGGAAAATTTCTGCAATTTACACCCAAGCAGCATTTCTGATCAAATGATCCTTGTATTCTTTACACTTTGAGTCATAAATAACTTTTCGTTGACGTACAAATTCAATAAGATCGTCAGTCATTTTGCTCCAAATATAATTTAAAAACATTTAATCAGAAATGCTGCTTGGGAAGAAATTGCAGAAATTTTCCCTCTGTTTATAGGGTGATCCCAGTATCTTCTTTCCTTTTTTTTGCTCTTAAGAAGCTTCATTGCTAAGAGAAATAGAAGGTTTTCATCAAAATCACTATCCGAATCAGAAGAAAACATTATGTATGTTTGAACGCTGCAAAGAATCGTTAAGTACATACTGTTCAGAAATAACGCCAGAGTACGCCACGACACGACACGTTAGTATGCACACTCACCGTCACGACAGTAAGCATCACGACACGCCACGACCCACGACACGTAAGTATGTTTCCGCCTTAACTCTCAATTGTGCTCACAATAGTAGTGCATTTGCACTGCTCCTTCACCTTAGGTTATTATGTATTTAATATTTATTTATATAATAAATTCTTTAAACATATACACCGTTAAATTTTAGTCGTTTTAATCCTGTGGAGGGTCGATTCGGTAAATAAAACACTTTGTAAAGATAACATTAAAAAAAAAATTACTTTTTTTCGAATCGAAATTGAATTAATATACGCATGTTTGAAAAAAAAGTACTTTATTTTTCATTTTTACCTTAACAAATCGATAGTGTTTCATGTACCGAATCGACCCTCCGCGGGATTAAAACAACCAAAACTTAACGGTGTATACAGAGGATACTTCAAACATGTCCAATAATATTTCCGTTAAGGACACAATATTATAATTTTAATTATAAATTTATATTCAAATCTTTGATACATTTTAATGAATTCCTTGTCACTGTTATAACTAGCTTCTTCTTTATGTAAAATTAATAATTATATCGAAGAATGTTATGTTGGAAGATTTTGAAATTAATTTTCATGGGTAGTTACAGCGTATTCATAATCAAAACTTTTGTCACACTGGGTGGAGCGAGAGGGGAGGTTTTTAACCAGCCAAGTGCGAGTCGGGGGTTCGACTGGTCACGAATGGTCTCGTTACCTATAAAACACTAGACAATTAGTCATTATATTGCAACCTATTTTTTTTTAAATCCCGTCAGTTGTACCTATTAGAGCCCACTTAAATATTTACTTTATTCTGCTTTAACCTGTCTAGCTATCACGGTTCATGAGATGCAGTCTGGTGACAGACAGAAGGACGGTTTTTTTATGGTAGGTAAAATCATCCATGACAAATCCCGCCCTTGGGTGGGGCGGGAAATAATGTCAGACTCTTACTGACTAAAAACCTACCCTGCTCCATTCATTGCCTTTGTCCCAGGGCCCCGGGTAACATTTTCACATAACCTTTGGCCCCAGTAGGCTTCGGCCCTGCTGGGCCCCTACAGTTTGCTGACAACTCCTTGAGGCGCGCGGGAACAGTGCGCGCCGTTAACGACTTGAGCTCGGTCCGGTCTGTTACCGGACGGACGGACAGCGAGCTACCCATTGTACACCGTCTGCGAGCCCGTGCCTACGGTGGCCGGAAATCAGGATCGGAATCCCGGTGGCGGCGGCAGCGTGTGCAGCATTACTGCTTCGCAGAAGGAGGCGACCGCCTGCCACTCCTCCTTGCTCCGGAGCATGGCTTGAACCAAGCCCCGGCGCGAGAGATCGCCGCCGATCGTCCCCACGAGGACACGGCGATGCTCTTCCCATGCGGGGCATACCTCAAGACAGATGGACGGTGGAGTCTATGTTATAGGGTATCGTTTTTACCCTTTGGATACAGAAAAGAAATACGAATTTGTATGACTATTCTACCTTCCTCTATCCAGATTTTCTTGTTACATACGTGCTCCCGTCACCATGCCATGTTCGTCAAGGATCCGAAATCCCTGCCTAGCTTACTAAAGCCCCGCCCGGCTTGTAGAGATTACGTTTGTTCATCGGTTCGCCGGTTACTGTTTACTGAGCCATATAACGTGGCATTATTGCATTGCGGAGCTCTCTGAACCTAATAAAGTTTCTACGACTGACGAACAGCTGTTGTAAGCTACGAGTACCTAGTGAATAGTGAACGACTTTGTATCGGAAATTAAAATTGACCAATAGATCTTAATTTAAAGCATCTCGGATAGCCCTTGGATGGGGAGGAGACAATTGCGCTTGTGCTCCTGGGCTGCACAGTTTTCACTGATACTCGTACACACACACGAACCTTAGGAGCCCCGAATCCCATAATAACGTCCTGAAAAACCTGAGAGACCTAATGAGTTTTTGGAGGGAGGTGGACTGGTTGGAATAAGCTCACCAAAGATTATGGCCGCCACGGCCCACGTACAATGATCCGCAAAGGGCTAAGTGCGGAAATCATACTCAGGCATATCGACTTAATTTAAAGTCATTACCATCATTCCTTGTCAAGATAATAACTACTTTGCGATTTGACTGAACCTATCCAGTCAGTTTTGCATTTCTCAGTACTCCTGTAGCTCAACTCAGGACCAGTAAGGCGCTAAAAACTTGACGAGCAAAGAAAAATAACTGCTATTGAAAAATAAAATAATGCGTACGGTCCTCATATTCGCAATAAAAATATAATAAGTTCTCTAAAAAGTAAATGTTAACGTCAAAGTTAATTTATAAAATGTCAAATTATAAAAATAAAAATGTCCATTAATATATAAGTTTATAAAACAAAAAATATACTTAATGAATGTTATTATAAAAAAGACGTTTTAAAGAAACTATAAATGATAACTGATCACTGTCGATCAGGCTGTAATATAAATAGGTATTATTGTAGTAGTTGTACATATTTGCAATACTCAATCTTTATGAAGATATAGTACGCGGCGAATAAATTGAACCCGTTGCTATGGTTATGCTCACCTGGATTAGGACCGAAAAAATATTTATTGCGCATTCAAGGCGGACTCTCTTGACGGTTCAACTTGTGTGCCGAGGATTATATGTACTTACATCCTCAAGTCACTTGTTTGCTGTAAGATTTCGCAAATTCTGAATTTTAAAATCTAGTTCTTTCATTGTCACTTTGTCACGCACTCCCCAAGTAGGTAGGTACACAACATTTAATTTATTTTAAATGAACGCATAAATAAATTATTCACTGTTTTTGTTTCAACGTTCGTTGACTATCCAACATGCGTTTTTGTTTAGGCATTCAGAGTTAGTAAAATGGAATTTTAACATTAGCAGTAACGCTAGTGAAGGAGATGACTGCTACAGGTATTCTACGCTCCAGCCACTGCTACAGGAGACACTCCAGGCTTTGGTAGTCACAGGGCGATCTCCAACCACCGTAGACGGGTCTTGCCAACGACGAGTAGTGGCTAACTCACCGTCCGGCCGTTCGGTAAGGCCAAGCCCGAATCATTGACGGAGCGTAGTGTTCCGTCAAAGATATGTCAAGAAAACCGCAGGGACTTAAGCAACCAACCGATGCCCTATGCGTGGATTTTCTAAAACTTCAAAAAGCAACTGAAGACTTATCAGAATTTTACTGACAAGCATAGTACTCCACATTAAAGTGAGAATAGCCATTGGACGATTTCCTACCTCAAAAAAAAGGACATTTCCGCTTGACCACCGTTAAGTTCATTTTTGCTTACAATCGAAAAGAAAACTTCAAAGGGATTGGTTTGGCGCTACGCCGTAGAATTCAAGCGTATTTTTTTTTAAGTGATCAGGCAGAAATGGCCGCAATGGTATCTACTGCAGAACAACGTATAGAAAAGGTTTCAATTTCGAGATGAACATCTCTCGTATGATTTCACAGTCACGATATATGGGTTTGCAGATTGCACTAACGGAGTGTCAGTTAGGAACCGCTGTGAATATACGTATTTTGACAGTTATTGATAGATAGATCATACCGACGCTATTTGTTCCGTAGAATTTTGAGTAACATACTCCGAATTTGTAGAGAGAACACGTGCTTTGCATTCTCACTAGTGTTTTAGCAAAATTCAGGAGAACTACTATAGATTTTCTAATATTTGCGTTGACCCAGAAATAAGACACGGAAGAAATAAGGCACTAATCATAATATTCAAAGCCAGTGGAATTTCAATTAATCTTCATACTAAAAATACTGTGAAGCGATGCGTGGAGGCGAGGAAGATTGACGACCGTATAGTGGCCATATTTTCTGCAATTATAAGACCAATGCCATGTTCACTAGTGAAAAAGGCTCTTCCAGAATGTTTTAATGCGACATCGATGTCACGATGCTTTTTGATAGAAAAACATTATGTAATTAGAGAAATCTCTATGGAAACGTGTCGTAATTATCGCAAATATCAATATCACAGCTAACCCCAATATTATAAAGGCGACAGTTTGTGTATATGTATCTATGTGTGTATATCATCATCATCGTTTCAGCCAAAAGACGTCGACTGTTGCCTTCCCAAAGTGTCGCCCCAACAAACGGTCCTGTTCGTCTCGCATCCATCGGATTCCCATGACTCTCACCAAATCATCGGTCCAGCTTGTGGAGGGGCTCCTAACGCTGCGTCATCCGGTACGCGGTCGCCACTCCAGAATTTTTCGGCTCCAATGACCATCTGTTCTGAAAGCAATGTGCCCTACTCATTTACCCTTGTGAGAGATATAATTTGTCACATGGGTAGTTCATGTTTTGAAATAGGATATAGGGTACTCTTTTTCAGGAGTATGTTTCCTTGGGATTATTTTTAACTTCCACGCGGATGAAGCCGCTGGCAGCAGCTAGTATTTTATAACTAAAACAATAAGAGAACAGGCTTTCTCAGCACATTTTCCTTATTCCATGATAGCACAGAACAATTTCACCTGACATCCAGCTGACTGAGGAAAATGGTGTTTTCTAATATTTACTGAACATTAATCAAAGTAAAAGATTCCTTTGTTTATCGGTACGGTTACCTGAGACAGCGAGCGGGCTTTACTGTAATGTAATGGGCTTAGGAACGACGGAGAAATAAAATTTAAGCGATAAATACAGAATTATCTGGAAGATTTTTGTACCATATTTTTGTAAGGAACAGATGAAGCCTTAATTTGGCTGCGAGATCAAATTCAAATTATAGAACCATTTTTTTTTGGTTTTTCAAGAATTTAATAGCATCTGGAAATCATCATCAACTCACGAAATGTAATATTTTGAATTGTGCTCAATGTTTGAAGTGCTCTACTTATTCTGTTTACAGAGCTAAAATTTCACTTAAACTATGAGCTACTGCAAAAGTGGACTGATTTTAGTTTTAATGTAGGATGCACTAATTAAAAATTACAGCTGAAAAAGTACCAATTTTGGTAGTTTCCTTAACAACAGGCAGTTTGAACAGGTCTTCCAAAGCTGCATCCTAACAATATTCCGAAACGACATTATAGCGCAAATAATAATGCTAGAAATTTCTAATAAATTTAAACCCTGACTCCTGAGCTAGGTGATATCTGTGTAACACTGTACAGAAGTCAGTGTCTTGACTCTTTTTTGAAACATTAACAATTTATGCAGCAAAATTGAAAGTAAAATTAGTGCAAACTTGGTCTTCTGTGATTATTGTATGTGTCCATGTGTTGTAGTAGCTGTCTCCGACATACCACCAGAAGCGTGCAACCCCATCGATGAATCAGCAAACGTAGAAAATTTCAACTGTCAACGCAGAAAAAATCGAAAAGCTGACAAAATATCTACATCAGAAAGGTTTCAGCGAACCTAATAAACGCCAGAAAAATTGGAAAACTTCGTTGTGTATTTGCGACCTTAAGCTTAATTCATCTACAGTGACCTTTAATATATTATACATTCCTTATAAATATCGTACAATACACCCACTTATCTCTCACTATCAATACATACAAGTTTAATAACGTCCTCTATTCTTCTCCATATTTATTGGATCCCTTTGATAGCATAAGATTTTATCACGCGATTCTAAATCGAAGGCAGTAAACTCCAAGATATATTTACCCAGTCATCAAACGAGAAAGGTACATCTTATCTCAAAAATATATGAGCTCTCTCTTTTTAGTATATTTGTGACTAGTTTGACTCTAAGCTTCGCTTTCGTATTTACAGTAGACATAAATGTAATTTCTTGTTTTGTTATTTGTTTTTGAACAATGGATTTGTAAAATAAAGATGATTTTGAAAAATAAACAATTTATAATGATAAAGGGTGTCCAGCGGGATTTTTTTGATTTGAAAGTTAAATAACTAATGTAAGAATGAGTGTAGATCTTTTATTTTATGTTTAAAATGTAACCAAGGTATGCGGATTTTAATTTTTTTAAATAATATCTTCCAAATGTCGTCCATTTCTTGTAATGCACTCTTCTAAGCGAACCTTCATATTGGCAAGTACGCGCGAACAAAGCTCTGGGGGAATAGCAGCGATTTCACGCCGGATATTTTCTTGAAGGGCAGTTATTGTACGAGGGTTATTGCAGTACACTTTAGATTTGAGGTAACCCCACAAGAAAAAATCACATGGCGTTAAATCCGACGATCGAGGTGGCCAGGGTATGTCTCCGTACTTGCTTATTAATTTTCCAGGGAAAATTTCCCTTAGCCTCAACATTGAGATCCTGGCAGTGTGGAGTTGCCTCATCCTGTTGAAAATGGGTTCTATTCGTGCGTCCATCAAACATTTGCAATTGCGGTTCCAAAAACTCGTCAAGCATACGGCAGTATACCGAAGAAGTGACAGTTTCATTCTCACTAAAAAAATATGGACCGATTATTCCATGTGCAGAAATCGCGCACCATACTGTCGTTTTAGGGCAGTGGAAACTCTTTTGATGCCGTTCCTTTGGATTGTTGGCGTTCCAGAAACGCATATTTTGTTTATTTACATAGCCCCCGATGTGGAAATGGGCTTCGTCGCTAAATAATATGTTTCCAAGTGTTCTGGGAGTCCGAAAACGTTCCAACATCGTTCAGGCGTATGTTTCTCTTAAAACATAATCACTTTCATTTAGTTTTTGGACGATTTGCATTTTATAAGGATGAAGTTTTAATTTCTTTTTCAAAATCACATGGACAGTTGACTTTTTGATGCCTGTAGAAGCCGCAATCTTTCTCACTGATTTTCTGGGATTTCTGATAATTTCTTGTTGCACCTGTGCCACACGTTCTGGCGTTGCTACTGATGTAGACGGTCCCGTTGACGACCTATTAACTACTGTGCCTTCTTGTCAAAATCTTTGTACCCATGACCATATAAGCTGTGTGCTCGGACCATCGTTTAATCGTCGAATATCGAAGAGGGAACAGAAAGCGCGACGCGCTTGAACTAACGATTCACTACACTTTAAATATTGCTCAACTGCAAATGCACGATGCGCTCCCGATCAATGACTCATATTTACCAACAAATCCGCAAAGGTATCGCAACCAATTCTACCCCTCCCGCGCCTCTAGCCCATCCAATACATAAATAACGATAACTTAAAGTTGAAAAGTTTCCGCTGGACACCCTTTACAACTGTAAATCAATACTTTGCCACATCTCTGTGGGCTTGTATGTAATGTTACCGGCAATCTGTATAATCCGGTATTCTATAAAATGCCTGGGCAATGTAAAGAATACGGTTTAAAGTAAGGCTTTTATTTTCAGGTGGTGATAAAAAAATAAGTCTAACCTAACCTGTCCGTGTCAGGGTGCCCTAAAATTATATCACCTGCTTCCCTGCTCTCGTCTTTTACACACATTACCGGCTGCGCATTCGGTATTGTATAGAATACCTGGATTATACAGATTGCCGGTAACATATACACGTCTTGATGCGATTTATCTTACTCCCGATAAGTTATTGAGTCCTTCTTGAAGAAGGTTTTCCTTTTTTAGTTTATGTTCTGTTAGTTCATCCTAAGATTATCTGGTACCACTGTCAGCGATTTTTCCTTTTTTAGTTTAATTTTGATAATCCATTCTAAGAAGATCACTGTCATAAGACCGCTATTGTACACATTTTAAGTATCTATAAAATTGATACTATTTTGGCTTACAATAAAGTTCATTCCACTCGTCGATGGCCATACTTGTAAGGTCACCTACTGTTGTAGTTTCATAGATTCTCATTTTTAAATATCGTTGTAACATGTCTCAAACATGTTCAACAGGCTTCATGTCCGCAAAGTTGTTTGTTTATGGTAATCTTCGGACATCTTGCTCTTGAAGATATTGGTACCTATCCGCCCGCCTGTCAACGCCCGCGCTCTAAAAACTCTCTCAAAGTTACGACATCCGCATGACCTCCGCCTCCGCTTCCGCACGTTTACTATAACGACGATATCTCAGAAAATACGCGTCCTGCTCTATGAACCTTACGGTCTTGAAATTGTTATGAATTAGGCTATTTAATTATGTAGGTTTTGTGTAGATTGACTTTGTAATATATTACTAATTTAACCATAAACTTCAACGATTCTAGAAGCGATGGCCATTTAATATCCGACCCCAGAATATGAAAGAACCACCAAGTAAAAGTAAGTCTTGCTTGGTGGTTCTGGAGCATGGGTCTTTGACTGATTGGCTAGTCATAGGTAAGGAGTTTTCCTGCCGGAGTCTGTTTTCTGATAGTTACGACCCGAGAATCTTTAAGTAAATTCATGATGATGGTGTTGACGAGTTAGATTACTTTTAGGTAAACACGCTTCATCGTCGACTGCATCGTCGCTTTCCATTAGGTGAGATAGCGGTCTAGTGCGAACTTATCTACTATAAAAATGTCTCTTTCTATATGACTATCAGGAAAAAAAAAATATGCTTTCATTACAAAGTATTCACAAATTCCACTCTTTGCCAGTTCAATTGTGATGTTGTCTTAATCAGCTTAGGGGAGCCTTCAAATTAGTCGCAAAGTGCTTTATTTTCTTTTTTGGATATTTATATGGAATAAAAAAGCAGCGCGGCGGCAGCGCTACAACCGCGCTGCCATCGCGTGGCACTTTGCGACCAATTTGATCCTGGATCTTGATCCTGCCGATTTAGGAGTTCTGTTATGACTTGATCCAGGAGCCCAAGTCTGCTATTTTTGTAAATTCGACATTCAAACACAATCCCATTGTCATTTTGGTAAAAGTTCTTAATCTGCTAAATCACAATGGTCGATCATTGGTCAGTTATTGGTCTCGTAAACGAATGGTGGTAGAATGACTTTGTCGTATTCAGACAAATCTAATGGTAAGTCACTAATCAAAGGAACTGACAAAATTTTAGCAGATTACTCCATAAGTCAGAAATTAATTTGTCATTGTGTACGAGATTACCATTTCTTTCAATGGTGTGTTAATGATTGATTGATGGAAAGTCATAGTGACGCCATTGTATTAGTAGATTACCAAACTTGTCAAAATCAACCATGATGAAATCAATGATAGACGATTCTGACACTATTGTAATAGTAGACTTGAGACTCAGATCAGGGTCTTCTGGATCTCAATCCGGTTACTAGAAGTTTGTTTGTTATCGTTTGCGAGGTTACATTCACCTGGTTGATTATAAGAAGTTGATTTTTTAGTTTTCTCGCAGCCTGGTAGGGTTATCAACGCCCAATAATTGTCTCGATCCTAATTTAGCTTTGTGCCCTTGGTCTCCTTGTTCTAGATCGATCTTGAACGTCATGAATCTGAAGAAATCTTTAATAAATCTTTAGGAAGTCCTTGTGCAAAATACTAATCCCAGAAACGACACGACGATGACGCAACGACATTCCAGGTTGACGAAGAGTGATGAGAAATGAAGAGTGATTGACGAAGAATGTTCCTCATTCGATTAAAATGTGAAATCATTCTTCTTGGCAGTGTATAAAAGCAATTGTGGTTCACTTGTTAAAACCCTTAAAACCGTACTAAGGTGTCAAAATTAAGTTAAGACTTAAAAATTGCATAAAATATATGAGGATATTAAGAAGAAACGCTTGGCTCGTTTTTTAGTTCTCATGAGTTATTTAGTTTATCTTCCACCAATCACATTTAAGAGGTGCAAAAAGGTTTTGAGAATGTAATACACAAAATATTGATAAGAATTTTTCAGCGATTGAACTGGAAACGCCTTAATATGCTCTAAGACGTGATCGTTGATTTTCGCGAATAGTCTATAGTGCTGACTTACTAGTATGGACTGCCCACTCCATAGGAACTTTTTTTCAAGAGTACAGACTCTTGGCCGCGGCAATGGTGACCTCGTACCGTAAGGCCCATATCTCACAGAGACGCTGTGGGGTGTGAGGCGGCTGCCAGTTCGCCCAGCCAAGAAAATGCATGCAGTCCTATGTTTTGTACCTCACCTGGTCACTATTGGTCACGAAGTCAATTATAATTTTTTTTGACGTTATGACCTGTTTAAATTCGAGCGCTTCATCCCTTTAAAAGTTCGGTACGGGTCGTTCGGTTCGGTAGGGCCTCTGACTACACTCCCAGTGAAGCACGGCCCTAAGGTACACTATGGTCTAGTGGCGTTCTCTCTCCAGATAGACCATGTAAACGATTTATGAACTAAACGACATACCTCAATATGAATTTCACATAATTTTGAAACCTCAAATTCTTGCTTAACCGTTGAATTTAGTTTTGTATAACTTTGACCTTATATAGAATAGAAATGAGCGGTTTACGACCACAGGAAGCTTTCATCGTGTTCAAACTTCTCGATTGATCGTTTATCTTTAAGTAATTTGGGGATTGTTACTAATTGCCCCTTGCCCTAGAGGGAGGTTCGCGTGTTATGGAATTACGTAAACTGGTTTTGTTTGCCAGTAAACTATGTTTGTATAATATTGATAATAACAGTACTTTTTCCTGTTATTGTTTGATAATAAATGCAGTGGTTTCTGTGACATCGTATGTTTATCTATTATTCAAATGTTTTAGTTGACCAGAACATGCTATCTCTGCTATACAATAATTACTAAGATCACAAATTAATATTATATTTGCCTTGCGTTTCCTTTCGGAAGTCAACCCATGGTTCTAGTAGGCTTCGGCCCTGCTGGGCGCCTACGGTTTTGTGCTGGCGTCTCTTTGAGGCGCGCGTGGAACAGAACGCGCCGTTGACGACTCGGTCTGGATTGTTACTAGATGGCCGACAGACAGTGAGTTACCTATTGCCCGTAAGCTCAGACGTCTCACCAGCGATTTTAGACGAATAACTTTTCTCGTCAAATATTACGTACAACATGTATGGTAATGACATTCTTTGCGAAAAAGTCAAGTGATAAGTAGCGTGAAAGGTGATGTCAATGCAATACATACTTTTTTTGGGGTGGGTAAAATCATCCAATGACATCTCCCGCCCTTGGGCGGAGCGGGAGATAGTGTCAGAATCTTACTGACTAAAAACCCACACCGTTCCTTCGTTGCCTTAGATACCTGGGTCGAGCTTTCCTTTCAGAAGCAGACCCTTGGCTCCAGTAGGCTTCGACCCTGCTTGCCTGCAGCTAGCAGGCTGGGTCTCTACGGTTTGCTGACAACTCCTTGAGGCGCGCGGGAACAGTGCGCGCCGTCGACGACCAGGGCTTGGTCCGGCTGGTTACCGGACGATCGGACAGCGAGCTACCCATAGCTCGCCGTCCGTTAGCCCGCGTCTACGTTGGCTGGAAATCAGGATCGGAATCGGAATCCCCGCGGCGGCTGGGCCGTGAGGGCCGTTGCCTCTCGCGTGCGGCCTACTCCTTTGCTAGCATTATTGCTTCGCAGAAGGAGGTGACCGCCTGCCCTCCTCGCTTCGGAACATGGCCCGTACCAGGGCCTGGCGCGAGAGATCGCCGCTGCCAATCGCCCTCACGAGAATACGGCGATGCTCTGCCCAAGCGGGGCACACTTCGAACGTGTGCTCCACCGTGTCCTCCGGGTAGTCCACACAGTAATGACACCCGGGCGTCGGTTCCCTCCCGAAGTTGCCGTGTCCGGTGAGAACCTGGGTCATGCGGAAGGTTAGGACGTCGTGAGGTCTTTCCAGCCACGCCTCAAAAAAGGGGCCTTACCGCCATAATGCAATACATACTTGACATAATTTCATTTGTCTAACCCCCCTGATTTGCTACCATATCCTAGAATAGAGCATAAGATCTGGGGCTGATTTTGCGGGCCTGTGTATGACGAGTAGTTGTCCGGTAAGAACCAAGACCAAGTCGACGACGGCGCGTTTTGTTTCACGCGCGCCTAAAAGAAAGCTCAATAAAACCGAAGGGCTCCAGAAGGGCGAAAGCCTGTTAGGGCTGCAGAAAATTGTTACTGTGGCCCCAAAACGCAAATACTAACTGAGGGTACCCTGGTTAGTTTTAGTCAGTAAATGTCTGATAATTCTTTTCGCTTCATCCAGAATGAGGGTAAACAAAACTGCCATCAGATGGCAGCTTTAGAGTCCATAGTAGAGATAAGTGAGCAAAACAAAATTGTAGGGATGTCCCAGTGTTTGAACTTATAGATAAATCTATCGCCCATAATTAGTTCAAATTCATCGGCAAGTAAACATTTACTTAATAAGTAAGTAATAAGTGTTGAATGTTACACTATCTTCTGTATAATATTTGTTCCCAAATGTTAGCTTGTTTACTATGTAATTTGTGCCAATAACAATATTAGGTAAGTGGATGGAAATTTTCCGTTTACCCTTTGTACCGTACTAGCCAGGCATAAAGGAAATTCTGTTTTGTCTATAAATGCGTAAAGATCGTTCGGTCGATTTAGAATCTCGATTAAAATTAAATATGCAAGACTTCTATATAAACACATTTTTAATTTTTTCATAATTATATGAATATAATAGGGAAGGCCAGCGTTTACGTAAAATAGCAGATTTTCAGAGGTCTTTACTGGATTAGTTTTACAAAAATTTATATTTTGATTTCTGTATAACCCTAGGTAATATCCACAAGATATCTGTGTATCCAAAATATCTGAAGAAAGATGTGTAATAACATCATAATCACGTAAAAGTGGTTGTATGAAAATGTATCTCGGGTTGGCCGTCAGTCAGTCAGTCGATTTATATAAAATAACTGCGTTTCCACTATTGTCATCAAACAGCGCTTATACAATGACAGAAAAAAATTGATTGGAGTTTACTTTGCCTTTGACACCATGGTTTGCGTACTACATCAGCTGCTCTATGTGTCGTGGCTTCATTTCCCTCACGTGACCAATATTTTTATGGCCTAATAGATAGGGTCTGGGTGTCAAGTGTTTATCACTTTTCAGAACACAGCCTCGATACAGGAGTATGTCATTTCTAATATGGGGCAACGTTTTGTTTTAGTAAATGAGAAATAAATCATTAACGCGATCTAAGAATACTTACTGTTGCTGCTTACCTAGGTCTATTGCAGCTTGTGGCAATTAAATCGTTCCTGATAATTGTCTTCCAGAAGCTACAAGCCACCCTACAAAATCCATCAAACTGTTGAGCCATTTTTTTACTTCCAACCCTCAGCTGCTGTCCATTCCGTTGCCTTTTACGTTCTGGAGCCGCTGAAACTCGTTCCAATAATCCCGCAACTTTGGAAGGCGTAAGCCCTGGTAGACCCCGGGAGGCGCACTTAGAACATAATGTGCTGTAGACCAGGGCTTGGTCCGTACCAGGCGGTGAGCTACACATTGCTCGCCGTAACCGAGAATTGCTTTGAGACTCCTGACGCCCGGAACGTCTCTTGGGGTGGTATGGACGTTCTTTCTTTTTCTGACGATCCTTTCTTTCACGCAACATATCGTTTGCAGGTATTACTGTTTCACAGAAGATTTTGAGTGCTTTCTATTCCCTTGCGCTTCGGCGAAAGGTCACAGAGCATTGCGGGGCAATGCTCTGCCGTACCTTCCTTGTGATCTACATAATAGTAAGACACAGGCGCTGCTTCCCGCCGAATTCGAAACAGGAACCTCCCTAAACACCCTTGTCTTACGTCACTCTGAAAATGAGGATGCCACGTTCTTACCAATTTTAAAGAGGTAACTTATCGCCACAATTGTGTCCTAAAATTATTTACACTAATCTGTTCTGAACTATTTTGATTTCCGATATAAGTTAGTATATCTAACTTATTTCTATTACGGTAGACACCACATACATTTGGAATAAAGTACTTTGACCTTTTCCTAATATCTCAGCGTGGAGACTCCAAAAACGAACAATTAACAATTTCATTACCAGAAAATATGAAGGGTCACGATAGATGTCGATTTAAGACAGTCGTATGTCTTAATTTTCGTTTTTGAAAATAAGAATGTCAATAAATATAGGAGAGACAGTAACCGCTATTCCAAATTTACCTGTTGCCTACTTCAGGTAGGCACAACAAGAGGCCTGTGACGTCACCTGACAACACTTTATTTAAAATATGTATATTATATAATATGGCCTAGTCTCAAAGTTAACCTTTTTTTCGTTTCAGAAAGCGGAACCGAAATAAAGCTTCTATAGAAAAGGTCACGATACATCAATGGAGTATCGTACCTTTGACTGTAATGCTGCTTATTCAGCGAAATATGGAATCGTTAGTCAATGAATGAATGCAAACAATAAAAAAAAACATACAACATCACACATTTCTTGGCTTACATTCAAAGTATTTTTAGAAGACGTAAAAATTTTTGTACAAACTGAGTCCTTTTGAATCTGCTCAATAGATTCTCGTTAAAACGCAATCTCTCATTTTATCCACATGTCATGCCAGTAAATATTTATAAAGGTTGCAGCTTAAGATACCAATCAGTACTAATGCTCTTGAATATAATAGCTACTATTGTTTGCAGTGATGCTTTTGAAATCATTGCATGAACTCTGCATTTTTTTGTATATGTAAAATTTATTTCAGACGAAAGACGTCCACAACTTGTCCAAGTGCCATAACGTCCTGCGTGTCTCGTATCCGTTAGGTTGGCGTGACCATCACCAGGTCATTGGTCCACCTTGAGGAAGACCATTCATTGTTTTGGGACACGGTGGCCACTCCAGAATCATTAGCCTCATCGACAGTCTGTTCTGCCAGCAATGTGCCCTGCCTACTGCTACTCAAATTTAGCGATTATTTGGATAATTTTTGACGTAGCTCAAATCTTAGTTCTCCTGCCCCCCTAGCCGAGCTTTACGATCGTTTCGTTAAACGTGAACGTTTGGAGTTGACAATGCCTCCAATTCCTTTGTTCTGACCACGTGATTGAGCGTTAAGATGACGTCAGAACAAAGGAATTGGAGGCGTGGCCAACTCCAAGCGTTCACGCATAACAAAAGGATCGTAATTTGGCTAGGAGGGCTGCAGATATCTTCAAAATAACAATTCCTGATTCGGTCACATAGGAAAACTCTATAGTCGGAGTTTCGTTTAAAGGGCAGGGGAGGAAGCTAAACAGTGTTTGCAACCTATAGTTATAGAAATAAGGTGGCTGCTTTGCTGAGTATGACAGTTGTCTCATATATGTATTTCTTTCATTGTGAATAATTCCATGTTTCCAACTTTGAACTTCCTACACAAAAAAATAAGCGGGCTAAGGAAGAAATAAAATTATTGTGTTTAGGAGGATTATTATATTATTATATACTTTGTTGTAATTTATTATATTTACATATCTTTGAAGAAGGCACACTTCGGGAAGATTTGCGCTACAGCCCTAATGTTGTGAATAACAGTGACGTAGGCGGTATCCACTACCTTGCATAGTGCCTTCTTTCTCAACGAAGTTTTGTTGGTTTCATAGTCGGCTTTGATGGCTTGGGCATCTGAATCTGTTGGCAAATAAATTTATATATTAGTATAAGATAATATTGTATTAGTTGGAGTTATTATTTAACATCATTGCTTGCCCTTATCCGACGAAAAATAAGGAAAAAATATTGTGACTATCAGAGACACATATATATTACCTTGATATTGTTTCAAAGATTAGATTCATAAAACACAAGCAAACAGAGATGAGAATATAAAAGTTTACAAAAAATAATGAATAAAATTAAAAAAGGTGAAAATACAGGAAAGCGAGACTTCTCCCTTGCAGTGAAAGAGGTTCATAACTAACATTAAAGATGATATACTTAGAGATGGCTACTGCGTCGATAATGCGTAAGAAGTAGCTGACCTACGATTTGTATGCGCTTGACAAACAAAAAGGTCAAGCGTCATTAGGTTGAGATATTCCGACCTCTGTTTTCCTTATAACGTAGATTTATGTATGCGTATATATGTATACGTAGTGAAACCCTTTGTTATGGAGAATAAAAAAAGTGTGTATATAAAGCAACATTATTTTTTTTTGTCCATGTACCGTTTGCCAGAGCGTTTTGCAAATCTTCACTAATGGTCACAACAGGCTCTCCAATGATTTCGCAAGAATTTGTTTCTGGGCCAACATCGAAGTATTCATCATCTCCCTTCTTGGTCAGACTGTAGCCATATTGTGAAGTACCCAAAGCAGCTGTTGAACACGAAAAAGTAAATTAGTTTAGAAATCACCTAATTTTTAAATTGATGCGGGAAGTAAGATTTCAAATTGATTGTACCATCGCAGTCATTTCAGCCTGATCACTTAAAAAAAAATCGCATGAATCCTACGGCGTTTCGCCAAACCAAACCCTTTGAAATTTTCGTTTCGAATGCAAGCAAAAATGAACTTTGCGGTGGTCAGGCGGCGGAAGTGTCTTTGATTATACCTGTTTGTTTGTACCGGCATTGCTTTATTGTGAGTTGTCAATTTGTATGCGGTCTTTGGATATTTAATATAGAATTTTCTGACTCTGGTTACAGATTTAATTTTGTATTTAAAAGTTAATATTCATGCAACTAAAGGATTTATTTAATTAACTTAATAAAGATACAAAGGTGGACTTGAGGTATTACTCAGGCATTTTATACCAGTTAATTTGAGGTGGTGGAGAGATAATATTGCAGGTGCATAAAAAAGTACATATTAATAATTTAATGTGATCTATCGGTGGCATTGTGATTTGTGTTTAGTGGTTAGTGGCCCTGACTGCTATTCCGGAGGTCGTGGGTTCGATTCCCACCCAGGACAAATGTTTATGTGATGAGCACGATCATTTGTTCTGTGTCTGGGTGTTATTTATCTATAATATGTATGTATTTAGAAATATATAAGTATATTTATCAGCTGTCTGGTACCCATAATACAAGCTCTGCTTAGCTTGGGACTAGACGGTGTTGTGTGATAGTTGTGGAATATATATATATTATTTTCTTAGGTTTGCAGCTACAGATTTAATTGTAATGTTTAATTTTAACTCTTGGGCTGTGGCGACTTAGATACCAAGTGCTTTTTGATTAAAGGATTACCAAACGCCTATGACCCAATGGCTAGCTTCTACCTCGGTCAGAGATTTAGCATTGCCATACAACGTAGCAATGCTGCCAGCCTTTTGAGCATACTTCCAGTAGACAGCGATACGAAGGAATTCTTTGATGCGTTATTTGGTGTGATTTCTTAATCTCATCTCCAGTTCAGTTGATCTTGTTTTTAAATTCAAATCATTTTGGTTTTTTACTTACTTACTGATGCTGTGTACAATCCGGTAAACTCCTTGTTAGTTTTGGTAAATGTGATTTTGAGATCAGCAACGACATTCAAAACAGCTCTGGTTTTTAATATTACCGACTTCTTATTCGTGTCCATTCTGAAATAAAAAGGTTATCAATAAGATAAAGAGGTAGAAATAGGCAATTAGTGCCATGAATAAGTTGATTTAATGTTGCATCTCAGTTACTTGTTTTTATTTGATAAAAGTTCGTGTTATGTGATTTGTGGACTTGGTGATAAGCTGTTACTTTTAGATATTGGACTGCTTTAGTTATGTGTTTCACTGTGTAAAATTGTGTTGCAGTATTTGATTTGAATTAATGCATGATAAAAGAAACAAGTTTGGAATTGGTCGTTTTTTAAATAATGACAATGAATGGCAGCAATAAAAAAAAAACTTCCTGAAATATCAAATTACCATTAATGATTTTATTATATTTGAGTTTGAATACTTAATAAAAAGATGTATAAAACTAATATAACAGGACTCTAGTTTGTATTTAGATCCAATAAAAAAAAGTTGAAAAACTAAAACCTCAACGACAAAAACAAACGACGCTAAAAAAGTATAAAACAAGATTTTCAGGATGATGAATGAATGATGAAACAAGGTAACTGAAAAAACAAGAACAGAACATGAAGAACAGCCGCAGTCACACGTTGTAGGTACTGTTACGTCTGAGTAATGAGTCTGCATATAATCTTATGCAAACTCATTACTCAGACGTAACAGTACCAACCGAAACACTTTAATAACGTGTGACTACGACTTTTCTTTATGTTCTGTTCTTGTTTTTAAATTTACCTTGTTTATTTCATCATCCTGAAAATCTTGTTTTATACTTTTTCAGCGTCGTTTCTTTTTTGTCGTAGTCGGGTTTTAGTTTTTCTACTTTTTTTTTATTTAAACAATTTTGGTGATAAGTCACTTTTTTTAACATATAATTTTTGTCCGCTAGAGGGCGTAACCTTAAATTTGAACAATATTTTGGAAATGTACAAGGGAATCCCTTTGAAATGATATCGAACACGGCATTTATTTCATTTTTTATTTTTTAAACATGACTTTTTGTCCGCTAGAGAGCGTAACTTTAAATTTGAACAATATTTTGTAAATGTACAAGTGAAGCCCTTTCAAATGATACCAAACATGGCGTATTTATCTCATTTTTATTTTTTAACATATTACGTTTTGTCGGCTAGAGGGCGCCATATCGAGTTTTGTGATACGTCACGTAGCCTATGTTTAGCGGACAATTAAGACGGTTCTAACGATACCTCATTTGTCGAGTTCCGATTAGTAAATTAGGAGCTATGAGTGAACAGATGAACATACTTACATACATACATATATACATACATAGCCTGTCAAAATCATAACCCTCCTTTGGCTTTGCCGTAGTCGGGTAAAAATGTAGTATTTTTTTTAAATGTTGTTCGATATGTTTTTCATATCACAAAGATTAAATTAACTTAGTCTTAGTTATAAATAGATTCCTAAACTAAATTGTAAATAATTATAAGGTTGATAAAATTTATGGAGCCTCTGACTCCCGAACTAGGCAGGCCTGTATGTCCGAAGTCAGCGCCCTCCCAACTTTATTTTTATGTGTTTTACTGAATTAAGTCGCTTTTGACCTGAACAATTAAAACCACTTTTTAGTCATTCTAACTAAAAGGATTTCTTATCTGAGAGAATTAACTGGTTTCTTTTACAAAACGAATGCAATACATTTTATGTGAAACCAGTTTAAATTTTATTTTGTTTGCCCTTCACAAAGTAATTACTTTGATTTGTTTGATGAGACTTGATAAAACAAAATAAGGCTAAGCATTTATAAATGATATTTATTTTGCAAATAGGTTAAAAAAAAATCACTTTTACACGTTAATCTTTTTGTTTTGGTCAGTTTAAACTAGATGAGGCCGGTATAAGTCTTAAAATGCAGGACAACATTCAGCATATTCATCATAACCAAACCAATTGCACCCACTTCTGTCTTTGTTTTCTTGAGTAAATCTCAAAGTTCTTATCAATAAACAAATAAATCGAAGAGAGGTTCCTTTCTCTGAAGCCATGGGTTGAGCGAAAGAGACCCTTTGAGGCGGTAAGTCACCTCTTTGAGGTGTGGCTGGAAAGACCTCACGGCGTTCTCACCTACCGCTTGACGCAGGTCCTTACCGAACATGGCAAATTCGGTGAGTACCTGTACCGGATTCGTGCAGAGGAGACGCCCGGGTGTTGCCACTGTGTGATCCGCCCGGAGGACACGGTGGAGCACACGGTAGAGGTGTGCCCCGCCTGGGTAGAACTTCGCTGTGGGGGCGATCGGTGGAGGTGATCTCTCGCGCCGGGCCTTGGTACAGGCCATGGTCCGGACCGAGGAGTGGTGGTAGGCAGTAATGCTAGCGAAGTAGGAGGCCGACCGCATCAGACAAAGGCAACGGGCAGCCACCGCTGTGATTCCGATCCCGATTTCCAGCCACCGTAGGCGCTGGCGGATAGCGAGCAATGGGTAGCCCGCTGTCCGAACGTCCGGTAATCGACCGGACTGAGCCCAAGTCGTCGACGGCGCGTACTGTTCTCGCTCGCCTCAAGGAGCTGTCAGCGGAGCCCAGCCTGCTAGCTGCAGACATGCAGGGTCGAAGCCTACTGGGGCCAAGGGCCGCTTTCTGTAAAGAAAGCTCGGCCTCGGTATGATAAGCAACGAAGGAACGGGGTCTCGATTTCTGATTTAAGCATTCGAAGTTGAATATTTCTCAAACTCTATTTCAGCCTCAAAACCTGTCAAAATTTGGCGCTTCAGTAGGGTTTGACACGTTCTTAACTCAGAATACTCAATTCAGAAATCTTCCCTTATACTCTCTTTATGCTCATTAATTTCATGTTTACAGTACATTGTAGTGGTTCCAACAGCCCATAAGAAGTTTTTCTTTGCAAACTATTCGGAGAAAAGCAATTTTTTTACCGCGTAAGAGTATGATTAGAATTCACAATACGCAGTACAACATTCACACCGACAACCATCATACGGGGAAATTGATAATGGGAATCTACTTCCGTATAGAGAAGGAGGGAAGAAAAAAACGGAGTGAAGTGAGATAGAGTGTCTAATGAGTAAGGCGCCCCATACACCATACAATAATATTGCACAATACATCTGATTGTACAATTATTCAATGTGTAGGGATATTTGAACGAGCTTAAATTTTATTGGGCAATAATTATTATTGTAGGTGTATGGGGCGCCTAAAATTAACCGGTGTTGCTCAGGTTTGCATTTCATGACCGCGATGATTTTTAAACAATATGTGTGTGCACAACACTGGTGACGGCAGGTCATAGCGGGCATTAGGGACTAGAGAACAGCTGGATGCGGGAGCAAAAACAACCCTCAGTCATCCGGATGGCCCGGTGACCATGTGTTTGTGTGGTCAACTAAGTTACATAACAAGTTATAACTTTGTGATTTTTTTATGATACAGTTATAAAATTTTCTGCATAGATTCTTTGCATAAAAATACTAGACCCGTATTTCGGGTTTCGCTACTAAAAATAAGGTTGTAGATATAAATAAATACTCAGGCAGCGATAAAAATTACTTACTGGAAGTCCGAAATCTTTTGGTTTTTCAATCCAGTGACACTGATGTTCTTAAATTCAAAGATTAGTCCCATTCCTTGGTCCAGTACCACTTTCAATTCAGGGATAATCAAGGGGTCGAAAGGCCTTATCATGGTGTTTTCGATGCCTTTGTAGGACTTCTCCAGGAATTCCTCCGTGGCTTTGCCAAGGCATTCGAGGTCAGCTTTGTTGCATGGGTCAAAAAGCTTTTTTCCTATAAAGAAATGATTGTTTAGAAAATAATCACAAGTTTGCTTTATTGGCAGCCAGTTGCCCGTTAGTTTCAGTGAGACTTATAATGGTCTAATCATATCTATATGGTCATTGTATCACAGTCTTGTAACATATTAAACTTATACTAAAAGTATATGAGAATTCAGTCTTGCTCTCGTTCAATATTCTTTAAAATCTTAGTCTTAATTCTTCTAAATTTTAAGGCTTTAGTTATCGATTACAATAAACTGAAATTTAAATATATTAGTACATTAAATCTGGGCAAAATAAAAGATAGGGCGATTAAATAGTTCCTCAAAATTACAAAATAACAATAAAGCTATTGACAATGCTAAGGAATAGATCGCTAAATACGACACAGAAACTATTGATGGTGATGCTAACAATAATAATATAGGAAAAAACATACCAGGCAAACAGTCCGAAAGGACACAACACGCAAAGGTAAGCAACAAAAAACTCCTACAGACAACCATGTTGCAGGGGTACTGACCAAACGAAGACTAACTAAGAATTGAGTAGTGACAACGACTTATTACTACACTTTCATTTGTTTATTCTAGCTGATATAATAATTTAAGTGACTAACAACTTCGATAGCAAAGGTCGCATTTATCAGACGCATATGACACGGGCAACGCAAGTGCAAGTGATAAATAATGCTTTGGGTACTGATTATTGAGAATGGTTCAATGGTATGAAGAAATATATTGGGATACTAGCTTGCAATAAGTGATAAACTTTGTAGTTTAATCGGAAAGTTCGTGGAATTAATTAACATCTGTCATGATCAATATTAAAGGTGGGCTACGCTAGTGGTGTCGAGTACGAGCAGAGCACAAATTCGTGTAGGGTGGACTGACAAGCTTCGAACGAGCGTGCTTTGAGCGTTTGGTTCGTGGTCAACTGTGCTCCGCCTATTGACAGTTTTTTGATGAACAAGAAGGGTTTCGCATCATGTTCGAGGAAAATGATTCTGAGACGGTGACTTGTTGGACGTCCACACCTGACACCACGAGTAGAGCAATTCGGCTCGTGCTCGGCTCCTCTAGCGTATACCTTAAAATCTGCAAATCTACTCAAATTATAATGTCTTGACTACCATTATTTAAATGATAATGAGTACATGCTTAACCCATTTATAAGAAAAACAATAGTTGCATGTTTTGGAACTGATAAAAATATGTGTGCTTTACGTCAATACTGTTTTAAATCAGGTTGCTGTTTTAATGAATGGCTTGTTAATATTATTTCATATCGATGAAATCTTTTTTGAGAAATATTTCACCATATTTAAATATTAAAAAAATTATATGATAATGCCCGACGGGCCACCTGTTGGAAACAAAGGCAGGCAAATAGTGTTATGTTATGAGGTGTAATTTTACTAGAGTCTCAACTACTCATAATGGTTTTTTATGGTTCCGTACCTCAAAAAGAAAAACGGAATCCTTATAAGATCACTTTGCGGTCCGTCTGTCTGTCTGTCTGCCAAGACCCTTTATCTCGGGAACGCGTGGAGGTATCGATTTGAAATTAAACTCTCTATCTCTCACTATCTCCGGACTTTGGTGTGGAAATCAGTACTTCTATCTCTGTCTATAATTACAAGCTTACACTGGTGGTATACAATACTTAGGTATTCTTCAGATCGGTATCAATTTCTAGTAAGACCCCTTAGGGTCGGAGTTTCCTAAAATCCGTTCACAGCGGATGTCTATACCCTATAAGGAACCTACTTTGACAAATTTTAAGTTTGTAGGTGTTATACGAGTAGTTTCTGACATTTCGTGATTAATCTGTGAGCGGTATTTCATTTTTATATATAAATATATATTAATAGATAGACCAAAACTTAGCAAGGGCTTATAACTTTTTAACCATACCTGACTTTGACAAATGGTTTTCTGAATCGACATTTAATTTTTACAATATATATATATTTTAAAATAAATATTAATTTAATAATAATAATTTATAATATATATATTTTTTAATTTCGCTGTGGTCACGCGGTTGAAATGGACATTTTTGTGGTTTCTGTACCGTAGCGTCAATCAGTTTATATGTACCTTATTATCGGTTATAGTAACAGCACCACATTTATAGTCCAGTTTGCAATCGTGAATACCTAAATCTTGACACGTGTATTCGTTGCTTACATCATATTCCAAGATAATTTATAGTGAACAGGCAAATAACTGGGAATGTCACAACAATTGTATATTTATATTGGTATCACCTCTACATATGTGTAATATAGTTTCCAACTACTGGTTTCCATTAAAACTTAAAAAATCTCTTTAAAACTACGTTACTGCAAACTTTGATCTGAATAGAAAACATTAATCTTGAGAAATTTAAATGGCCTTTTCTCAAAATCATTTAATAAAAACCATTTTCTGTTCTTTGCTGGTGTCACATCTATATGTAATGTAATTTCATTCTTAACGACTGATTCGTACAAAAACTGTAGCATATTTTCTTAAGACTACGATACCCACTGCAAACTTAGACCTCATTAAAAATAATTACACTTATAAACTTTAAATGCATTTTTCTCAAAATCAGTTCAAGTGGACATTCCTTGTTCTTTGTCTCTATCCTTCATATATATATTAAAGCATAATACCACTCACTGCCACTCCAGAACCTTTCGGCCTCAACGGCCATCAGTTCTGCGAGCAATGTGCCCTACCCATTGCCACTTTAGTTTGGCGATTCTTTTAGTGGCGGCCGCGTATCGGAAGACGCAGCGTTGGAACGCCTCCTACACGGTGGACCAATGACTTTGTATAGGCTGCGGGAATCCGATGGATGCGAGACGCGCAGGCCGTTTAATGTGCCGATATTTGGGGGAGGTCTATGTCCATAAGTGGACGTTTATGGGCTGAAATGATGACCACTCACTTATTAATCACCAAATTTAATAACACCTACGAACGGATTTTACGCAACTCCACCCCTAAGGGGGGTCTACTGGGGCCAAAGGTTATGTGAGACTGTCACCAAAGGCCCCAGGATAAAGGCAAGGAATGGAAAGGTAGGTTTTTTAGTCAGTAAAAGTCTGACACTGTTTCCCGCCCCACCCAAGGGCGGGATTCGTCATTGGATGATTTTTACCTACCACAAAAAAAAAAAAAAAAAAAAAAAAAAATCCCTAAGGGGGTACTGGGGCCCAAAGGTTATGTGAGACTGTCACCACGGGCCCCAGGATAAAGGCAAGGAATGGAAAGGTAGGTTTTTAGTCAGTAAAAGTCTGACACTGTTTCCCGCCCCACCCAAGGGCGGGATTCGTCATTGGATGATTTTACCTACGTTAAAAAAAAAATAAAAAAAAAACCCCTAAGGGGGTAAAACGGAGTTTAGAAGTTTCTATAAAGAAACCGACTGACACGGGCGAAGCCAGAGACAGAAGATAGTTTAATATATTACCACATTACTATTGATACCATGGAACATTTAATTTTGTGTCAATAAGCGGATGGAACTAATATATTGCTCGAATTTATGATGCGTGAATGGCAACTGGTATTTTTTTAATCTCTTGTTGTTTACATGTTCATTCGCCCTTAAATTTATTTATAGAGTTCTGTGTATATAGATAGACATATATCAAGTAAATTTTACTGAAGTTCAAGGTTTTAACATTATCTTTCGTTGTAAGAATGTTGTGTCTCTTTAGCGCTGATAAACCTTTGTTGTACCGTTCTATTCTAAGCCTAACGTTTTTTTCGTGTTGTGTCTTCTTCGTTCCTAATATTCTATTTTTGGAGAAGGAAATTCCAATATTATTTTACTACTGTTTTTAACAATATAAAATAATTTATTTTCTCATTTTCGATCTTTTGGGTACACATACTTACTATTACAACACAAAAAATACATTTGTAACAGAATTATTTTGGAAACAGAACACGGTTTGTTCCCAAAAGTCCACGAATCCATTGTTCTCAAAAAATGAAAGTTTGAACATTAGTTCCCAATGAGTCCATGTCATTTTAAAATAATAAATGTTTTATTTCCCTAAGAGTCCATGAGAATGATTGGTACGGTCAGCAGTAAAAGCTTTGGTAAGGGATAAATGTTTATTATTTCTATTTCTAAGAAATAAAAGACAATGAATATTTTTATTTTATTTACGCAGTACTTATGAAACGGTAAACACTACTCTACATACATGTCTCCAAAGAGGTGAATAGTCACAAATATAAAAAAAACCGTTTTCCATGTTACACAAAGTAGACTTAAAAATGATAAACCAGGGTTTCAGAATTATCAAAGTAAATCAAAATAATCGTAGTTAGTAACTATTTCTTTTTCCCAAGACTTACAAACGAATAAAGACAGATAAGAAATTGTCTTCACTGACTGTACCTACTTTGGACAAATCTCTCGGACCCGCTGGGAATTGATGTAGGTGGGAAATGAAGAACAATGGAATCATGGACTTTTGGGAACTACCCCAGAAACCACCAGTTCTTTGTTCCTTTACGTTATGTAGGTTTGTAAAGTAAAGCAAAGTCAATGAGATAAGATATTTTTATAGGTACCTAAATTACTTGTCAACGTAGATGCATTCAAATACTCATAGGTAAAAATATGTTTGTAGGTATCTCCTTCTTTAAACATGAATCCAGGAAACGCCATTACATTTCTAAATAAAATACTGCAATCATATGTAAGTCAAATATTCGCCTGAAGTAATAAGATCCCTTTCCATGTAGCAGTTACTCAGAGCTATCCTTTACGCCCTCACGTTGGTACTATAACTCATCTCTCCCGGAGCCTCGTTTAGTAGTTCTATCACGGGAGCCAGTACAGCACGGTTCCAACATGATTAACTCGTTCAATTGCTATCCTGACAGTACCGTACATTTTTGAAAATCTGCTTTGTTGGTAGACAATATTTTACTTTTTATGTCACAGGAACTTTTTATCTAAATGTTGTCGCTAACGTAAAATTTTAGTCCTAAGGTTTATAAATGATATTTATTTTGCAAATAAGTTTTTCAAAATAACTTTTACACGTCAATTTTTTTTGTTAGTTTGTACTAGATGAGGCCGGTGTTTCCTAGCTGACTACTCTGAGAAAAAACAAACTCAGGAGCCAAAGTCTCTTTTAAAGTCCATATAGCAAACATGTAATGGTCAAATCATATGAGAACCAAGCATAAAGTGTCTGAGATGGTCTCTTGAGGAAATAGCCATACAGATTTGAGTGGACCGGTCCAGTCAGTGCAAGCATTTGTCAGTATTCGTATAGCTTAACTTTGGTCATTTGATCAGGATTTCGTGATCATTTTATTTAGGTGTTTGAATGATAAATGAATTTTATTTTGCAAAATGGTTTAAAAAAAATAAACTTTTACATATACACAATACACGTTTTTATAAAAAGAAATAAGTTACATTGACAGCCGATATACAATCTATGAGCTTTGGGTCTAGTTTATGTTATGTTTAGCAGCGTGTAGCGTCCACGTATGGTTGATCGAATTAAAATCTCACTCTTCACTACAGGATAAGGCTCGCGGATGGCAGTCTATCTTATTCTTGCCCCCCTAGCCAAGTTACAATCGTTTCGTTTAGTGTGAACGCTTAGAGTTGGCTATGCCCCCAATTCTTTTGTCCTGACTTCATCTCAAAAAAGGAATTGGGGGCATGGCTAACTCCAAGCGTTCACGCTAAACAAAACGATTGTAACTTGGCTAAGGGGGCCTGGGCAGCAAAAGTCACACTGCAGCCGCAGTCTCTCACGCAAGTGTCTCGTGCAAAAAAAATTATTGGAATTGATTCAGTTACTGATCCTGAACAATCTATGTTCGGATTTCGCATATATTAAAAATAGTGTTGTATAAAACTAAATGGACGGAGCCCACTGACTGGAGCCAATGCCTGCTACGGCTGCGGGAGTGTTCAAAAGAGTTGCCCTGGAACACAAAGGGTGGCCAAAGAAACAGAAATGGGTCCCACCTGACTTTAAAAAATCAGAAAAATATCCAAAATGTTTGGTTCATACTAGGAAATACTCCTGTATCGTGGGGTGCGTTCGATTACAAATAAAGTTACATAAAAACACACCCAGACCTACACCGAACAATTATCTGTGGGGAATACAAATATTTCTTTTTTTCTTCTAATTAACACATTGATTTTCGCAATCATTGAATAATGTTCAAAACCTACACACAATCGTGTTACCTCAGAAGTTACACCTAGAAGCCGTTGAGCTGAGAAACGGCGTAGTATAGAGGAAGAAACCATCGCAATGTTTGCTCAACCGTAGCTAATGTAAGGGGACGCGACGCCGTCTACAAATACACAGATGGGTTAACCATTGAAATATAGGTTATAACTACGGTGTGATTTTATTGACTAGAATTAGTTGAAAGGTAAACTAGCGCGCCGGAGCCGTTACAGAAGACCTTCCATGGTGGTATAATGAAGGTTCGGAAACATAAAACTTCGAATAAATATTATTTCGACTGATTGTAACATCGGTGAAAAGTTTTTCGAGCAAATGAAACGGAGTAACTAAAAAAATCGAATTGAGAATAAGTCAACTGATACAGTAGCAGACGTGACTTCGATGAAATAAAAAAAAAACGAAACGATAATAGTTGTTTAGATGACATGAAATTCGGTCAAAAGTTTTTCGAACTTATGATAGGTAACCAATATTACTAACTGCTGCTAGCGCCTGCAGCCACCTAGGCGTATAAAAATAGTATACAACCTAATCTGACTGGCCTCTGGGTGTAGTGGTTAGTGGCTCTGACTGCTATACCGGAGGTCGTGGGGTTCGTTTCCCACCAAGGCCAAATGTTTATGATGAGCATGATCATTTCTTCTGTATCTGGGTAATAATTATCTATAGTATGTATGTATATAGAAATTTATAAGTATGATTATCAGTTGTTTAGTACTTATAACACAAGCTCTGCTTAGCTTGGGATTAGACGGCTTTATAAGATACTTGTGAAATATTATAATTATAATAATTCACAACTATCTTAAAACGCCGCGCGCCGTCTCTTATCCTCACACCTAACATATATACACAAATAAAAAAACATAAAAATTGGTCAACCGTTTGGACGAAGCTCGAAAACAAACATTTTTTAATATGTTAGATTAGTATGGGTAATATTTCTAAATTATCTGAGTATTTTAGGTATTAAAAATAATAAAAAAAAACAACACAACACATTAACAGTACACACAGGTACAAACAGATTGCTAGTATAGTTCGCGGCAAATAAGTTGAACCCGTTGCTATGTTTACGCGCAGCTCCCTATCTCGATTGAGACCCGAAATCTGTTACAGCGCCTTCAAGGTCGACCGCATTATGGTTCATAGTCATTGAACATAATTTTGTGCTCAAAATACGAAGAATTTCCTAATCTTAAACATGCCATTTACTCAAATAGAATCCAATAGAGTTAAACCGATGCAATGCCAACTGAAGCGAATCTAACACGTCGTGTCGTTTCCAAGAAGACACGGAAACTATTTGAAAGATTGTAACACTGTGGATGTGTGTAATAAAGTTAGTTGTGGTAAGTTGTCAAAGGGCTTTAGACGTAAAGGAGCTTAAGCATCGTATTTAGGAACTGATTGCCTTGCTATGATTAATGATAAGTTTATGCTATTTGTATGAGGTGATCAGTAAATAGAGCTTCTTCTAAAATAGTATAAAGACTGTATTGCACGAATGGTTAAGTAGAGGTGTGGGTGTCTGATTGAAGCCAGTAGTTAAATTAACCTTCTGTATAATGCGACAATAAATTAAACTGCGTAAACTAAGAAAAAATTATATTTGATGATTAAAACCCCAAGCCTTAAAAAAAAAAGATTAATCAAGTTAAAAAGACAGTTGACATGTCAAGGTCACTGACGCTACTATTTTGATTCGAAAGGCATTGTATTGTAATTACGCTTTGTTATCATGCCTCGTTACAATTACACAGCTTCGGAGTACTCCGATTTTGTCCGACCAATGGGCGCGAAAAATTTTTGTACGAGCAGGTTGTCCAGAGGATACGGGAAAATCGATCCTGAATCCCGAAATTGGATAGTGCTCTCGTACTAACTCCCGTACGGTTGAAATTATTCAATATCGACAATAAGTGAGTGATAATGAGTGCTAAGTGATGGAATAGTGATTAAGTCTAATAATTTTATTTAAAAAATCTGTGATTTGGTTTAATTGTTTTATTGAGCATTCATAATAATGGCGCCAAAAGATTATATCACTGCATGACACGTATTAATGGGTTAACTTCCGAAAGGAATACCCGGCCCCGGCACGATAGGCTACGAAGGAACGGGGTAGGTTTTTAGTCAGTAAGAGTCTGACACTACTTCCCGCTCCGCCCAAGGGCGGGATTTGTCATTGGATGATTTTACCTACCATAAAAAAATAAAAATAAATGGTGTTCTATTTTATTTACGATTCTAAGCTATTTAGTTTGTTTGAAAAACAAACGTTTTTTATATTTCGATTTTAGGATTTTTTTGGTAGTTTAATAATATTCCTATAGACTAGTACTACAAGTGATTTAATTTAAGGTCGCATCGTCAGCGACACGTTGTATATAAAATACAAAGCCCTGCTTCACTGACTCATCAACGCCTAATCCAAAAAATAAGAAAGAGTGAAATGGGGGTCAAAAGTTTTTATAGAGAAACCAACTATTACTCAGGCAAAGTTGCTGAAAGAACCTAGTTTTAAATGTTGTCTAAAAAAAAGGGTGAAGCGTTTTGCCCATCCTGGTTGTTCTATTTTATCGTTACTCTTTGGCATTTTTAACTTGGACCCTAGTTTTTTTTAAATATACTCCTTATCTTTGAATGCTTGCTCTTCCATTAAAATGGGATCCAATGATCCAAAAACCCAATTTTATCCAATAGTAGCGGTCCCGGCAGTCCTTAGCCTACTTGAAAACTGACTCTTCGTCAAAAAAATAAAAATCAAACCCAACTACAGCGCCACCTAGTTTTCACCTGGGTTCAATTTTGTTTTCAAACTATCCAGGGACCCACTCAAATATGGGTAGTTCCCAAGGGACCACGAGTCTATTGTTCTTGATAATGAAAGCTAGAACATTAGTTCCCAATGAGTCCATTACATTTTAAAATATTAAATATTTTCTTTCCTTACGAGTCCATGACAATTTTTAATATACACACTTCGTTCAAATCGGTTAAACCGATTAGGAGAAGTTAGGTGACAAACACCGGGAGAATGGCTCATTCATCCCGGCCTAGGTTTTTTCTTTTTTAACAATTTGATATTTTTATTTGCATATTAATTTGCCCCGATCAGTAAATGTATCAATAGTACATTTTGATATAAGTGGGGAAAGTTTGTCATTACAGCCGAGGCGAAATTCACCCGAGCCGTACAGGCGAGGGTGTTATGGAGCCGAGTGCTGCAGTGACAAATCTGCACGTGTATCAAACGACGTTTTTCAATACACTTACGAAGAAACACGATTAAAAATCCACCAATAATTTATCTTCTATCAGAAAATTACGACCTTACAATTTAGTTTTGTTTTGATGGCAGCAGGCTATAGCAAGCATTTTTTACCTAAATCACATAATCTAGCAGCGTAGTATCTAAAGGATTCTCTTCAAATCTACTTTTTCACAACTATCACAAATGAATAAGTTAGTTAGGTGTACTTTTGTACTTTTTTCCCGCGCATAACCTTTGCAGGTTGAAGGAGAAGCAAAGGTATCAAACCGTATACATCCTAATATTAAAAATTTAAATATTTTTGGATTTAGTACACAGATAATTATTAATTTATTGATATTAACAAATTATTGCTTACGTAATTATGTCTATTTAATAAATTCTGTTCAAAAACACAATTTCAAATTAAAACCTTAAAAATCTACTTAAAAAAAAATTGACCCTTGACCGTGACGAAATAGGAATAAAAAAAGCCCTTATTTTGAAAATTAAAAAAAAAGCACGCGAGTGATAAATATGCCATATCGAACCTAATCGTACTGCGATAAGAGGCAGTTTTCGAGTAGATAAGTGTATTAAAAAGGCATTTGCGCTCAGAGGCTTACGACACAAATTTGATAGGTACGAAAACTAGGGCAGATGAATGGGACATCCTGTCGGTTTCAAAGAATCCTCCAGGTATAAAAAGATAAATTTCTAAATCTAGTCTCTATTCCAAACATTCAATCTAACATTTATCTATCATGTTTTACCATTAGTTCCATCTACTGTTGGTTAGTTCATTATTATTTTTCTGTATCAGCGTCGAGTAATGGATTCGGCTGATTGATGTGGTCTGTGTGATGTGGTTTGGCAGAGCAATGACCTGATTTGTCCTAACATTTGGGCCAACATTTGGATGTAGCCGTGTTTTATATGCAACATACAACTATTGTTAGAAGTTTTGCTTGTGTCAAAACATTTGTAAAAACCTTTTACCAACTGGGGTCGGCTTTTTAGTATAACAGTAATATGCAGTTAAGTATCATTTGGTCATTCTGAAATAAATTAATTTTTAAAAAAAATAAAAGAGCTACTAATAAAACATTTTAAAGTATATAATACACATAAAATACGTAGAAAACTTAAATATTAACTTAACTATAAATACTTTTAAACTAAACCTAAATATGTACTTATAATACAAAAACACAAAAATACACGCAGGCGTCGAATACAATAAATACATAAAATTATTTATAAGAGTGTCCATGGAGTTTCTTGCGCGTTCTTCTTCATACACTTCCGTATATACGTAAATTAATTCGAGTTTAAAAAAATGTAGTTTATTTTACATTTTTATCTTCACAAATCGATAGGGTTTCATGTACCGAATTGACCCTCCGCGGGATTAAAACGACCAAAATTTAACGGGGTATACATATAAGTATCAACCTAATAAAGGGTAGAGTAGATAATATGAATTCCATAACGCAATTTACACATTCAAGCAATCTTCACAAAATTGCTTATGACAAGAAAATTGCCTGAAAACGTGTTCGACATTCCACGAAGAAGGCTTAGGAACTGAAATATTTACGCAACAGCTATAAGTAAGAATCTCATAAACTTGGAATGACTAGGCTTTCAATGGATTGAATTATGTTTTTTAATACGTTTTGCCACACTGTTCGGCAATGCTTGTCCTCTGTCCTAAGAATAGACAGTTTTTGTCTCTATGCAATTTATAAGGACGCTGTCCTCTACACCGTTAAATTTTGGTCGTTTTAATCCCGCGGAGGGTCGATTAGGTACATGAAACACTATCAATTTGTAAAGCGAAAATTAAAAATAAAGTAAGTACTTTTTTTAAACTCGAATTAATTTACGCATGAACGAAATTAATTTCTTTTAGTAAACGTCAGCTGAGCGAGGCTAATTAACTGTAGGTAGTTAGTACGCAACGACCGATAACTACTTACAAGGTCATTGACTCGTTTACTTAAAAAAAAATATTTCGTACATGCGTATTATTACCTCGACTTTAAAAAAAAACTTAATATTTAATTTTATCTTTACAAATCGATAGTGTTTCATGTAGCGAATCGACCCTCCACGGGATTAAAACGACCAAAATTTAACGGTGTATAATATTAGTTTACATATTATTAATAAAACATGAAATCAATATCTAAACGTCGACATAAACATTGATTTGACTTTAATTCAACTTCAACTCCTCATTAACGGCATTTGTGGTTGACCGCAATTCATGTGACTCTAATTTTGTTTGTTGTTTAGACAATTTTTTATTTTGACATGACTTAGTGTTTCATTTGACATTGTTTAATGTTGTAACGAATTTTCAATTATTATTCGACTTTATTTTTTGACTTATAAGAATCCATTACCAATAAAATACTATGACTATTCTCAGATATATTTTGCCTCATCGTTTATACCGCGTACATCGAAGGACTGGAACAGTTTGCCTGCTGCGGTCTTCCCGTCCGATTATAATTTTGGTGTCTTCAAATCTAGAGTGAATAGGCTCTTAATAAACTAGTGCGCCTCACCATCAGCGATTGCATCAAAGCTTACCATTAGGTGGGATTGCAGTCAAGCACTAGTTTATATCATTAAAAAAAATATTTATTTATTGTCAAGCCCCAATTCTTACACCCGTATTTATAAAGAAGTAATTACTTGTTACTAAGTCAAATCTTATTAAGTAATTACTTGACGTTAGAAATCTTCATACAAAATTTATTTTTTTCTTAACTATAAGATACAAATTATTACTTAAGTACTTACTTTTATTCGAGTAATTAGTTTTCTTTGTTTAATACTGGTGTCAGAGTACGTCCCTTCTACACGAAAATGTTTGTTCATATCGAAAGCTTAGCGTATCTCTATAAGCTAAAGTCTCCCAGTCTTGAACCGAGGAATCCTATACGCGTACTCGTTATGTCAATACTCAATATGAATTCGAGTCAGAATTCAGTGAACCACGAAATATACTTCCTTCGGTATTAAAGTACGTATTCACATGACTATTCAATTACCTATGTCAATGATTTATTCAATGCTGTTACGGATTTGATATTTAGTTAGTTCAAATGGGATTACTTTTGAGTTAAATGAAATATCGAAGTGTTTTGTGTTCGGTAACTATACGGTAATTTTCGTAATAGTGACAAATATTGTGGTCCAACTAATCTGCATTATTTTGCAGCCGTTTATTGAGATGTGTAATGACGTCTCTTGCTTTAGGGGGAGCAAGAGAGCTTGTTTATTTATTTATTTAATCTTTATGCAACATAAAGGCACAGAGGCATAGTTAATGCCTTAGGCATTCTCCAATAGTCAACCTAGGGTGGTGAAGAGACAAGTGACAGATGCATAAAAAAAAAAGAAGTACACATTAGACTACTACTACTAGTACTACTTCTAGGCGAGTTAGACTTTTATTGACTAAAACTTATCTATGTCCTTTGCGTTCTAGGACTATGGGTAACCTTTTCAGAAGTCAACCCACGACCCTAGTAGGCATCGGCCTTGCTATGCCCCTACGGTTTTTCTGATATTTCTTAGACGAGCGCGAGGGACACTTCGCACTGTCAACGAATCGAGCTCGGTGCGGACGGTTACCGGACGGCGGAACGGCGAGCTACCTATTGCTCGCTGTCCGCAAGCCCGAGTCAAAACCGTGGCTGGTAGTCGGTGTCGGGGTCTCGGCAGCTGGTGCACGAGGATGGCTGTTCCTTCACGCTTGTGGCTGTCTCCTTGGCCGGCATTACTGCTTCTCAGTTTCAAGCCCAAAAGAATGTTGTTATGGGCTCTGCTTTTAGGGCACTATTTATGTAAACAATTTATAAAACAAAAGTTGAGAAAGGTAATCAGTCAGAAATTATGAGTTTTTGGAAAAAAATATTAGCATTTGGTAATAAGTCGTAGTAAATTGCATTTCATTGCAATGCATTGTATCAGCCTTATAATGTTCCCGCTGCTGGGATTCAAGCCTCCTCCCTGGGAGAGGGAATAGGCCGTAATCCACCACACGGGCCCAATGCGGATTGGTGGATGTCACATGTCTTCGAATTTTTGGTTCTAGGACATGGCGATTTCCTCACGATGTTTTCCTTCACTATTTTAGAGAGCAGTGGTGATGAAATAAATTACACAAACCCGCGACCTACAACTCGTTCTGCTCTCAAATGGTAGTAAATTTACTACCCTCCAAATACACTACGGATTAAAATATTGATTGATGTTATGAACACGAATAGCCCCTATAAAACCTCAGGTCTTTAATCATCGGCCAGAGAAAAAAAAAAAGAAAAATGTCCGCTATTTCAATAAAAAACCGTATCAGTTTTCAAAAGACTCAAATATCCGAGGCATCAGCCAGTTCCCGTATAAATTACCCCGCTTATAAGTTGCGCTATTCAAGGGGTGTTCATAAATCCGTGTGGTTCCCGTGGCAGCCACGAGCCATATTTCTGCTATAAACTGCTTTGCAGATAGTTAGGTACGTTTTATGTTGGCGGTTACAGTGGTATCTTTATCAGTGTTGACATTTCACTGGTATGCGTTTGTAGGCTGTACCCTGAACAATTTACGGTACACAATTCTTTGATTACTCAAGCCTCAAGCGGACACCGGTGTCCGCACACCTAATGTCTTTCTATTGTGTCTCTAATTACGGTATTCGAAGGCTTAAACCATCTAATTTGTAAAATTTTAATTTATTTTAACTAGCTTTTGCGAGCATATTCGCCCGAGTCTAAATCGATTATGGTTCGATGTGAACGTAGGTAGGTAAATACTAATGGAATAAAATTAGAGATTGACCGAAGAATGATTTGCAGCCGAAACCGTAACCGAATCTTCGGCACCTCTTCTAGTTTCGGCCGGACAAGAAATAGGATATCGTTAATTTTTATACGAGGCGCAAATCGACCGAGCTGCTGGCGAGGGTGTTATGGAGCCGAGTGATGCAGAGACAAATTTCCACGTGTATTAAAAGACTCGTGGGAATTGCTTGGCGCCCAGCCTGATACGATAAATACCATAAATTGTGGTGGGGATGAGCTGGAGTACTTTTTTCCGCACTAGTGCGAAAGCCAGTCAAAACGGAAGCAAGGACTTTTGAATTTTCAAGAAGTCACTCAGAAAAATGATGCTAATTGAAAATTTCAAACTGAGATCTCTGTGGACAACATTATGTAGCAAACTCCATGCGGACACTGTTTTAAATCATATTATGCATTGCAAATATCTCGGTTACATATTTGTTATCGCTTCAATAATACAAGCAGAGGCGTAGCTACTAAAGGGCTAGGCGGGGCAGTGCCCCTGGGCCCCCAAAACCTAACTAAGAAACCACTTATTGAACGAGCAAAAAACCCTAAATAAAATAGTCTGCAACACTAACTTTAATAATGCAGCTCATTTAAAAAATATAGAAAAACATCCGATATGTTTCCAGTTCTATTCGCTTGTGGGGAATGCCCCTGTATTAATTTTATGGTTTGTGCTGTGTTCACCCTCAGTTTTTTTATAAAAGCAGCAATTTCTTGAAAAGCCTTGTTTAGGGGCCCTATATGTTTTTGCCCCAGGGCCATTGGTTACATAGCTACGCCACTGAATACAAGAGACAAATTGTGCGTCCGATCTCAACGGAATAAGCACAGGAACAAGAGGGGTATCACTCGCCATTATTCTACATCGAGAGTTTTACTATAATCACGGTGTTGCCAGCATAAATTAGTCGATTGCAAAAACGGAATAAATAATCTGATTACATATCAGAACCTAACAATCCGAACCCGTTCCATTGATGTGTGATTGATTAACAAAATATGTAAACTTTCATATCACGTTGATATTATAAAGTTAAAAGTTTGCATTTCGGCCCCCCGGGCAATATTCGATGTGTATGTTTGCTTGTACGCTCAAACAGTTGAATGAATTTGGATGACATTTTACAGTGACATAGCTTACGTATACATAAAAGAAACATATCCCTACATGATAATAAAACTAAGTCCCCCACCGCGTCAGCCTGTCATTCCGGTTTTTTGCAATAACTCAAAATTATTGAACGGATTTTCATGCGGTTTCAGTGATTCGTGAAAAATACACAGTTAAATTTTGATTGTTTTAATTCCGTGGATCGTCGATTCGGTACATGAAACACTATCGATTTGTAAAGTTAAAATTACAAAATAAAGTACTTTCTTTTAAACTGGAATTAATTTACGCATGTACGAAATTAATATCTTTAAGTAAACGTCAGCTGGGTAAGTCCAATGACCTATAGGTAGTTAGTACGCAACGACCGACAACTACCTACAAGGTCATTGATTCGTTTACTTAAAGAAATTAATTTCATACATGTGTATTTTAATACGAGTTTTAGAAAAAAAGTACTTAATATTTTTTATTTTATCTCTACAAAGCGATAGTGTTTCATGTACCGAATCGATCCTCCACGGGATTAAAACGATCAAAATTTAACGCTGTATATTACAGTATAAACAATTAATAGTAGGTACATTTTGATACAAGTAGCGAAAGTTTGTCATTGCAACCGAGGCGAAATTCACCCGAGCCGTATAGGCGACGGTAATACGGAGCTGAGAGCTGCAGTGACAAATCTCCACGTGTATCAAACAACATCTTTCAATACACTTACGAAGAAATACTTTCTCTGAAGATTACGACGCATTTTTATTCATTTTGTAGGTATCGAAGGTAATTTCTAGAGCTGCCATTTATTTCAGTTTTGATTTAGATAGCAGCAGGCTATCGCAAGTATATTTTACCTCACCCACAATATCTGGCGGCGTAGTATCTAAAGAAATAGTGAGTTAAACTTGCCTTGCTACATGAATTGTCAAATGACTGTGTTCGGGGCGCTCGCCCCAGCCGCCCCGCCGCCGGGATTCCGATTCCGATTTCCGGCCACCGTAGGCGCGGGCTAGCGTACGGCGTGCAATGGGTAGCACGCTGTCCGATCGTCCGGTAACCGACCGGACCGAGCCCAATTGTCGATGGCACGCACTGTTCCCGCGCGTCTCAAGGAGCTGTCAGCAAACCGGTCCAGCCTGCTAGCTGCAGGCAGGCAGGGTCGAAGCCTGCTGGAGTCATAGGTCGGTTTCTGAAAGGAAGGCTCGGCCCCGGCACGACAGGCAACGAACGAACGGGGTAGACTTTTAATCTGTAAGAGTCATTGAATGATTTTAACAACCAAAAAAAAAATGAATGTGTTACTATGTTATGTTTTTTAATAACAATAAAAAAATGAAAAAAGAGCTTCCATGAAAAGAAAGCCTTTAAAAATAATTGAGTAAAATAAATGTTTTTCGGAAAGCATTTTTTTGTGAATACTTCCAGTGACCTTTAGAGTCGGTCAAGAAAAGAATAGGTAATCCTAGTTTGTTCCAGTAAATGTCGCAAAAAGGGACTAATGGCCTGTCAGTTCGGCAACAAAAGCCCGTTTTTGTAACTAATTCTGTTTCTCAACAATTTGCCAATGTAGATTTTATATATCTTTTTTGTATTAATTCTCTACAAATTAAAAAACTAGGCGATTGCGACTCGGACTCGCACATCGAGGGTTCCGTTCAAACTAACTTATGTAAATAGTTCAAATCCCGAATTGAATCTCGAAGGTTTTACCAAATCGAAAAAAAAGTATTACTACTACAGTTTTTAGATTTATGTACATGTGCTATGAAACCTTGCTTCATGCGAAATTTCAGAGTTCTAGGTTAACGGGAAGTGCCCTATGAGTTTTGATACCCTTGTTTATGTAGAAATGTACGTTTTTTGAAGAAGAAAAAAAATTAAGGCGTAAATGGCCGTAACTTTTTTTTTTGTCGTTTACTTAGAAGTTTGATTTTTTCACAGCATCAAGGGACTGTAGATTTAAAAATATGTTTTTAATTTCAACGCGTTGCCCAGATAAAGGGTCTTGACAGACAGACAGACAGACAAACATCAAAGTGATCCTATAAGGGGTCCGTCTTTTTCCTTTTAAGGTACGGAACCCTAAAAAAGTTATAAAGTATAAAATTGGAGACAAAGGCGTTGTTTGCTTTTTAACAACTGGTTTTTTTTTTGAGTTAGCATTTCATTAATTATCTGTTCCGCTCTGGATGGAGCAAGAGGGAGAGTCTGACATTTACTGATTAAAACTCCCCTGTGTTCTTTCCTGTGCCTTTTGCTTTTGGGCCGCAATATTTTTTTCTAACTATTCCTTCATTACAGTTACTGTTTTTTTTAGGGGGCAAATCATTGAGCTACCCAATGCTCATCATGGCCGTGAACTTAGCAGATCCGGCAGAGCATGAAAAAATTAGAGTTCTACTCTCATGCAGCATAGTTCTGGAGTTCCTGATACTTTTTAGGAAATGTTTTTCCTGGAAAAAATGTCAAATGAAAATATGATCTGCTAACTTCCGGTAGCAGATCATTTTTTCCAAAAGCGAAATTTTAAAAGTGCTTTAGGTGCACAAAGGCGAGTTCTATAGTTCCTAAATATTTTTAGTAATGCTCATCGTCCGCAAGCCCACGTCTACCGTGGCTGGAAATCGGGATCTGGATTCCGGCTGGGGCGTGAGGGCCGTTTTCTCACGCGATCGGCCGCTTCCTTTACTAACATTACTGCTTCGCAGAAGGAACTACAGTCACTGGTAAGGTGCAGTTTTTCTGTGTGTGTGTGAGTTTACCGAAAAAAAAAATAGTTATTGTGGGAAAAGACATGAGACGAAAGTCGCTGGTAAAACTTAATTAGTAACTTTGACCGATTTGTATATCAATTTGAAATCCAGAGTGCTTTTGCTACTCTATTTGACTGGTTGTAGAAAAAAAAGTATTTAGGTATTTTTGTAGATAATTATCTGATCTACAATTTTTGTTTAGGCTATTTTATGATAAAATTTACCGTTGTGCTGAAAATTGAGAAAAACTCGTTTTTGTGACCTTTGACCCCGAGTATTATTTTTTCAGTTGTCGGATCGACGAGGACTTTTTAGATTTCACATATTATGATGGTGTTTTGAACAACCCTGCCAATTTTCAGCTGGGTGCGAATTATTGTAATCTCGGATGTTCAAATTCACCGGACTATTATTCATACCTGAGTAGGTATGAATAATAGTCCGGTTATTCAAGAGCTTTAATTCATTATTCCCCAAGAGGACGCCGGCGTCCGCACACTTGACGACGGCTGGTGCTGAAAATCAGCGCTGTGGCTCTGTCTTGCACCCGAGCTCCAGCATTTTGCTGAGTGCTGGCCGTTTTGCGCGGATGTGACACATATCTTATAATGTACCTATTCTAGAAATTCAGCCGTCTAGTCAGTAGGTTTGATTAATCTGCAATGTAATATAGGTATGGGCTCTCAATTCACTAAGCCTCCATTTCTAGAATGGGTCCCGACTGCTACCATTTATCTTGTATTTAAAATATTATATAGTTATGTGCAATCGGGTATAACGATTTTCTTGTTTTAGGGCTTTTTCATGAATACTCAGAAAAAACAGTCGGGTTTTTTAGTTTTTTAAATTACCATTTTTTTATTATACAGAGTCGTTGTTTCTAGTAGTTATTTTAAGGTATGCGCCATGTTTGTGGCAAATAAACTCTTTTTCTTTCTTACTTTTCTTTCATTTTTTCTTAAACATTCGTAACAGAGTGAACGAAATACACTTCTAACTTATTTTGTATTGGACGATTGTGGGTAAAAAAACAACGTCTTATATCCAAAAAATAGTCCAGTGCGAAGTGCGCACAATAAATAAATAACGAAGGATCCACGACTGCCAAAACTTTTTGAAGTAGTTTTCAGTTTCCGAACCCAAATTTACCTGTTCCAAATTCTTTTAAACAAAATCAATCACGTAAATAACGGCAGAACATAGACAAAAATCATAAATAAACAATTTATGATCCACGATAATGCCGAAGTAGCATGATGAACGAGCTAGCACTTTTGCCAATGCGCTAAAGCGCCAACGGGGTCGACTATAAAGATGAATTCCTAAGATCATCTATCTCTGAACTATTTCGAGCGTTTCGCTTGCCTTGCGAAGATTTTAGGACGTGAAAATAACGGACGATGTCGTCCAGAACAAATGTTTCTATCTCGTGCAGGCCTTTGAGTAGGAATAAAGAAAGGGTTAATTACGGAACATAAGCTGTTTGAGGAATCAAAAACTCAGTATTTAATATCACTACATAGTATAAAACAAAGTCGTTTCCCGCTGTCTGCGTAGATCTTTAAAACCACGTAACGGATTTCGATGCGGTTTTTTTTTAATAGATAGAATGATTCGGTGATTACTATCAGTTTATGGATCCCACGTTACCTCACTCCAGATCCCGTTCTGTGCAACGGCTGTTACGATACATCCCTGAAGAGACTGTAAAGGATTCTCCCCTAAGCCTCACTATGCATGGCAGCACGTGATTACCGAAATTGGATCGGCCACACGCTCCGAAGGGATCCTGAGCATATACCAAGGCAAGCCCTAGACTGGAATCCCCAAGGAAAGCGAAAACGTGGCCGCCCTAAGCAGACTTGGCGACGAACGGTCATCGCATAGGCGAAGAACATAGGGAAGACCTGGAGTGAAATAAAACGCGAAGCTCAAGACCGAACGGGATGGCGGCGCACTGTGGACGCCCTCTGCCCCATCTAGGGGACACAGGAATTTAAGTCAAGTAAGTCAAGACGTGATTACCGACGTCTTCCTTTGAACCACTCGGTGAACATTCAGAGTTCCAAATCAAGACTGTAGTTCCGATCTACAATGATTTTGATACAACTGTAACCCATTTTTACACTTTATCAATTTCAATAAATATAGATAACGTAAGTGTAAACTTTAATATTATTTCTGCTTTTTGTTGGTACGTTCTCGTTAATATTCTTGTGGAATCTTAAATCTAGGGGGCTAAAAATGCCGCTTTAGCAGAATCATAATATGAATCATATTTTTTTTATACGGCAATATTTACAAGGAATATGATTCTGATATGCAGTGAATTGAGTATAATTCGACTAATTTGTGCAACCATTTTATGAATATTAGTAGAATTGCTTATGATCTCCTAGAAATTCGGAATATGATTTACTCGAGATGAATTGCTCATGTGACGTTTTTAGGCCCGCAAATCAGCAGTATTTTTTTTTATGATTTTTCATATTCAGCAAACCCCAGCTGCTTAGTATTAATATTTAACGAGCGCAAAATATCGTTCGCATTAATAAAGTCTTGAGTGTCTTACAATGCAAACTTCACTAATAGCGTTCATAGATTGTCTCATTTATACTCCAAGGGTTTGATATCGGGTGCCACAGTTCCAGTATTTCTTTTGTATGTTTGCAATGTAGCGTTGTTTTTGCTGTCTACGGTGTCTACTGGGCAAATAAATAATTCAATCCATGAAGGAAGAGTACCCTTCTAGGATATACATCACTTTGTCACTTGGTAAGTCGAATACGTGTTTTGACCTTTAGTAATTATTTTACTTGTACTAACTTTACGTCTAAAGATGGTTAAGATTAAGGATTTATCTGCGACTTTAAGCAATGTGCTGACATTTTTATTGGTCGTTACTGTAAGGTCAAACTGGCAATATTGTTAATTTATTGTGCTTAAATTTTTATCTAGATCTTATTTTAAATAAAAAGTGATATGAAAGAAAAAGGAGTTAGAAAAAAACGTATTGCGCCGACCCCAAATAAAACGGGAAATGGACAGGAAGGTGATGATGATTTTAAATATTTAAAACTGAATGAAGCAATCTTAAAAATTGGCCATGTGCGAGTCTACTTAGGCAGAACACGGCGGTGCGTGTTCTCATGGGGGTGATCGGCGGCAGCGATCTATCACGCCGGGCCTTGGTACAGGCCATGGTCCGAAATGAGAAGGAAGGGCAGGCGGTCGCCTCCTTTTGCAAAGGAGTAATGCTAGTAAAGGAGGCGGCCGCACGTGCACGCGCGATGGTTCGGCCCTGACGCCCTAATCGCCGACACCCCGTTTTCTGGCTATCGTATGCGCGGGCTTGTAGACGGCGAGCAATGGGTTGGTCGACGGCGCGTAGTTTTCCACGCGCGCCTCAAAGAGATGTCAGCAAAGGGGCCCAGAAGGGTCGAAGCCTACTGGGCCATGGATTCGCTTCTGAAAGGAAAACCCGGCCCTGGATTGAAAGAACTAAGAGCCCCGCCTCAGGGCGGCAGATGCCATTGGATGATTTCCCACCTAAAAACAGAAAAATGTACTGCGCGGTATTTTTAACACGCAACACAGTTTCATGATAGTTTCTCAGTTTTAGAAGTAAGTATAAAAAGAGGGGATCAGTAGCTATTCAGTTATTTTGTTGCCAACTTTAGTGCAGTGATTGTAAGCGCTGCTTCTTAACGTCCTTTCTTTTTTGGGGTGTTGTATTATCGAATAACTAATCCAGGTCTCTAGACCTGGATTAGTGACGCAGCGTTGGCCCTAATACCCACTGCACCTATGCAGTGGGTATTAGGGCCAACGCTGCGTTAAGCGCGCAACTGGCGCGTGACTATGCGCGTGTGTCGTGTGAGGCGGTCCTCGTAGCGAAAACCGGATTACTATCTGCGCAGTGTGCATGTAGTCGTGTCATGTTCACCTGGTTCACCTGGTAAATCTACCCATCACGCATTAAACAGGCTGACATCTCTTTGAGGTATTTATTTATTATTGTCGTCAAACAGTATTTTACGAAAAATTAGGCTGAGCGCAGACTTGAGCCACGACAGTTTTAGACCGACTTGCCTCACATAGACTTTGCTTCAAAACTGAAACGATATCGATACTTTTTAAACGAAAAGTGTTGATACTTTTCAAATTATACCGAGTAAGTATCGATACTTGACGACCGATACTATATCGAGTAAAAGTATCGATACCTCATTGGTATAGTTTCATCCTTAAACGGGACTCCTAGAGCGAAGGGACGTTGCTAGACTGTATTGTCGTTGATTTGCGTGCATACAAAAGAGAAGCCTACAATCGTTAGTTAGAATTGTCGATGTGCAGTTTTTGTATTAGACAATTTATTTTGTGTACTTATGAGATATTATGTTTGAAGTGTGCACGTCTGCATATGTTTTGTAAATCAATAGTCTACCTTAAAACTGTCGTCACTCCAGTCTGTACTAAGCTTTTTTTACACTCGCGAGTTCATGGAAATTTATTAGTGAACGGCTAAGGGCCACGTTTTTTAAACGCGCCGTCGACGCACATTTTAGAAACGTGCGTCGACGGAGCGCTTTTATCCTATTAAAGATCTAAAGGCTACGTCTGATTCACTTGCGTATCGCGTCTGTATCGCTACAAACGCGCGTTAAAGGCGCGTTTAAATAACGCGGTGTGCACTGCACAGGCCCTCAGTTTCAATACATTAATTAAGGTTAAGCTTGACATGTCGTTACTCCATTCCAGTACTGTGTATTTAGGTCTTCATCATGTGCCAAGACATAGTAGGTTTCTATTGAGGTAGTGTAGGCTTTTGTGAGTCGAGTCCCTTTGTATGGCTTCGGGTGCACACTAAGTTCTAGAATCGTATTTACAGTGTTCGCATAGCCTTAATCGGTGAAGTCGTGTTTGTTTACTAGGTACCTATTCAGTTCGGAAAATATAACTTACAGTCCAGTGTGCGATTGCTTTTGGAGAGGTGCAGGGAATGTCTTGGCGGTTGATTCTAATGTCGGTTCATCATAATATAAGTAGTTCCATACTGTTATATTTATATTATTAGCTGAACCGACACAGACGTTGGGCTGTCTTAGCTGTGAACTGTCAAACGCGCAAAAACTAAATAGTCATCATAATTTTCTTTACTTTTTTTTCCGTAAAAACCTTCTCCAGACTTGTTTTATTTTATTTATTGTTTTATATGATAATCAACAGCTATATTATAAATATACACTAAAAAGTAGATACATAAAAGAGTAGGTTTTTTTATGGTAGGTAAAATCATCCAATGACAGATCCAGCTCTTGGGCGGAGCGAGAAATAGTGTCAGACTCTTACTGACTAAAAACCTACCCCGTTCCTTCGTTGTCTATCGTGCCGGGTCGGGCCTTCCTTTCAGAAACTGACCCATGACCCCAGCAGGCTTCGACCCTGCCTGCCTGCATAGAAGAGTAGGTAAAGAAAGTGTTATTTAACTGATACGCAAATAACCCTTTGGAAATGTTTTGCTTGTTGATTTTAAGTAGGCGTTTCTCATATACGAGTAGACATTGTTGTAAATGTAACAAAAGCTATTTCTCAAACTTGTATATCAAATAAATAATATAATTTCAATATACTTACTATACATATTTGAGATATGTTTATTTGCTTGATAGAGATTGGATTCTCAGTGCGTGGGTGCTAAGTAGAATGGGCTTGCCAAGTAATTGAAGTACCTTACTACTAAAGTACCAACAGTAGTAATGAGTTATTTCTATATTAATTATTACTAACCTAGATACTGTGAAGGTTACCGGCGGAATATCGCATAATATAGGTATAGTATTCAGTGCCGTAATTAGCCTTTTTAAGGTACCTACAATTCCGAGATGGACTGCAGACCGCAAACTGCAACCGCAAACTGACGCTTATAGTTTCTATTGAATCTCTTGAAAGTGATTCCGAGCACAGCAACACTGCGGCCTGCAGCTGCGGCGTGTAGCATGCGGCCGTGGAACGAAGCGACCGCAAACTACAGCACCAATGGTGTTGCGATCCGCAAAGTTCATACGTACCAAAAAAAAACGGAAGACAATGAAGATAAATTGGTTAACTTTCCTGCTGGTCATCCATACAAGTCGTCATCAACCTCCTTTTAACAAAAGTCAGGTATCGAAAGCGTTGTTGGATATTCTGTCTCGCATCGCAGACGGAAACATCATTGTGCAGCCGCGACATGCCGCCGCGCTTGGAATAGAAACAACTGCGATCGCAGGCAGCACTGCGGTCAACCGCAGCCACTAGCTGCAGTGTTACTTGCGGTTGCAGTTTGCAGCCTGTCTCGCAATTGTACCTTTATGCGCCCCATGCAAGTTTTCAAAACTACGCCTCTAAAAAAAATCCAGCTTGGGTAAGTTTAATCCGCCTGACGTAGGTCCTCAACGGACACGAGTATTTCGGGAGCTACTTACCTTAAGAAACGCTTGGGAGTCACCATTGTGCGGATCGCCTAGGGCTTACAGTGAAGCATAATGTTTAAGTTTGCCCCACTTGGGTGGAGTCTCGTCGTGTCATAGGCGATGGGAATCTGATCGTCCGGACCTGGTTCAGGCCATGGAGCGACAGGCAACTGAACCTCCTGATGAAAGGAATTTTCAACTTTGACCTTGAAATTTAAAACTTTACCTTGGTTTGACCATTTCTGCGCCCCGTCAGAATTTGCGCCCTATGCCTAGATACCGCTGGTACCACCTAGTTACGGCACTGCGTATATATCATTATCATGCTGGAGAGGATGCTTTAAAATCAGTCAAGTGTGGATCTACCGTTGTGAGCACGATGGATATGTTCATAAACCAGTTAAATGATTTATTATTAATTTATTTCTATTATATCTAACCTATACTATCCCACTGCTGGGCAGAGCCTCGCTCCATTCCTTTCATTGCTCTCGGCTCTGAACCACCTCTTGCCATTTCCTAAGACGTTCCGCAATCTCCTTTTTGTTCAGCCGCGTCCCTGTCGTGCTATTTCAAGGAACCAACTATAATTATTTTATGGCTAGTAGAAAAATATACCAGGAAATATAAAGAGAAATCTAAAAACTTCTGTTCTCGTTCTGCAATGTTTCAGAATTAAGTCATAATTAATTAGATTCCTTCACCACTTACCACAGATTGAAAATTCTAAACACTTCAACAATACGAGTATGTCAAGTGTTAGAATTACCCTCCTAAGTGAAACTCGTAGAGCCACTTACAGCCTTTACCCTCTCAGTAAAACCGCGGCATTCGCGAAATTTTACAACGAGTTAACCATTTGAATGACGTCACAATACTGTTTTACAGACAATAAATATGTGAGGGAAGCCTCTTTAGGGGATGGTACGATTTGTCTATACGAATGTGCTCGTTGATTACATCGTGTATTTTTGTGGTAAGCTGTGTGAGGATCTTATATGTGATTTGAAGTTATTGGACCAATAAATAATTATGTCAGTATCTATTTACGGACTTAATCGGCGGTTTCTGTGTTTTTTTTTTACTATTTTGGTGTACAATAAAGTTTATTCTATTCTATTCAAGGTATTCTCCGTCGACTGGTAGAGACTTATACCCGTAATTATAAACTAGTAGAACTAAATACTGGGTAAAATTTCGATGTTTCAGATTTTAGTAATATTTGAGTATGTTATACATGTCTATGTTCTCGATATACGTACGTAATATTTTTGTTGTGTTTCGTATTCTTTACCCTTAGTATACGGAATGCTAAAAATGATAACTCATCAAAAACGTCACTTAACAGCGGTAGGGTAAATTAGTATATTTCTACCATAAACTCGTTGTTCAATGTAATTATTAAATCACATAGTTTGATGAAGCTTTAGCTCGTACACTAGGGACCCTAACACAGTACAGCATAAGTTTCTATTAGTAATCTTCTCTTCAATTCCCAGGAGACGGAACGCTAAGTTCAGTAACCTTAGTTAGTCTACGAAGTATGAAGTCTGCAGAAATCAGTGGTAGGAGCACTTAACAAATATTTATTATAATGGAGATCTACGACTTGCAATTAGGTTATCATGGAAAATTACTATTAATTAATTAATTAGTGGTATAAGTTGATTTATGTTTGCGTCTTCAGTTAGTAGAAAGGTACTTAAACTTAAAAACATATTTTGGAGCTATAAGAGTACTGATACTACCTCTAGGTTTTTTTTTGTGGGTAAAAATCATCCATTGACATCTCCCGCCCTTGGGCGGAGAGGGAGATAGTGTCAGACTAAAAACTCACCCCGATCCTTCTTTGCCTTCGTTCCAGGGCCCTGGTGTTCACTTTCACATTAGCCATGGACTGCCTCTATGTAGAATCATCATCATGATTATTTCAGCTGAAAGACTTCAACCATTGGCCATAGGCCTCCCCAAGTGTCACCACAACGACCAGATTTCATGCACTTGGTCGCTCGGTTCCATTAGATTCCCGCAACCCTCACCAGTCCAAATTGTGGAAGTCCTTCCACCGTTGCGTCTTTCGGTATATAGTCGCCACTCCAGAACCTTGCGGTCCTACCGATTAAATGTTCTACGAGTAATGTGTCCTCCCAATGCCAAGTTTGGCGATTCTTTGAGCTATGTTGGTAACCTTAGTTCTCCTGTGGATATCTTCATTCCTGATGCAATCACACAAGGAATCTCTGAGAATAACCCATTCCATTGTCTTTTGTGTGACTTTAAGCATTCTGGTGAGGCCCATAGTGAGGAACCACGTTTCAGAGCCATGTTTACATAAAAATCATCACTGCTAAAACGCACTGGTCATAGACTTTCGTGTTGAGACACATCCAACATACCATGTTGGATGAGAAGATACCGCGAAGCTTCTCAAACGGTGCCCAGCCGGGTCATATTCGACGATTGACCTCTTTATAGAAGTAAGACCTACCCTACTGGACCGTCTGTTGCAGGGAAACGTAGTCGTCCACCATTTTGGAATGTATAAGTCTCCGATCTTGATACTTGACTTTGATTTTGTTCATGTTAATTTTAAGAAACACTTTTTCGGAAGCTCTACTAAAGTCACCGAGTATCGTACTGAGCTCCTTCGTAATCTCAGCCATGACTACTATATTTAGCATCTTCTATTCTTGGCTATATGCTATGTGTGTTCTAGCTTCGCTAATAGGTTTAAACGGCTATTCATGAAGATAGTTGAGACTTAGTATCAAGAAAGTATTTCAATCATGAGCTGCAGGATTGTTCGAAAGACAAGTCACCGTGGTGCTAGAACGCTAGAACGCTAACAAAAATGAAAGGAATATGGGTGGGTTTGAGTCAGTAAAAATACTCGCGTGAAAAATCGTCAAACAGCTGCGGGTATACTAGAGTTATTTGATGATTTCTCACACTAAAATCGATACCTTCTACCCATACAAAAATAAAAAATCTATCTTATAAGGTAGCTAAATGCAGCGAGTCGTGCTGTTATATTAAACTGATTATTGATTATATGAGAAAGGAGACAGTGAGATGTAAGTTGTGGGAGGAACACCACCCACCACCGCCCTACGGCGCGCACTGTTCCCGCGCGCCTCAAGGAGTTGTCAGCAAACTGTAGGGGTCCAGCAGGGCCGAAGCCTACTGGGGCCAAAGGTTATGCGAGAGTGTCACCACGGGCCCCGGGTCAAAGGCAAGGAACGGAAAGGTAGGTTTTTAGTCAGTAAAAGTCTGACACTATTTCCCGCCCCACCCAAGGGCGGGATTTGTCATTGGATGATTTTACCTACCAAAAAAAAAACAAAAACCCACCACCGCCCGATTTCGTTCAGCCCTGAGAACATCTGCCGCTCGGACGCGATCTGCAGTGGTCTTTATGGAAGGCGATCAATAGACTACGCACGCAAGTGGGCCGCTGCAAACACAACCTGGCGAAGTGGGGTATTATAGACCCCTCCAACACCCAGTGCGAGTGTGGTGCTCCTGACCAGACGATGGCCCACTTATTAGAGTGCCCAAAGTGTCCCTACACCTGCACTTTGGAGGACCTCAAAAATGCCACTGAGGCCGCTCTAAACGTGGCAACCTACTGGGCCCAAAAACTTTGAGGGAAAGAAAACCATCGATACGATAAGAAGAAGAAGAAGATTATATAATGCATAAAAATTGGTTAAAAGTGTTTCACGAATTAATTACATCGTTAAAAATTACGAAAATGAACTCCTAATTTCACTATTTGCTTCACGATTTTATGCTTAGGAGGTATCGAAATAAGAATTGTATTCCAATCTTAGGATCCATAAATTGTATGCAAACTTGTCTTTGACCGAATCTTCCTTTTGATTTGTTTGTTATTTAGAAACCGGTCAACAATAGAAGCTAACGTCTGTAGACTTACCCTTTGAATTATTAAGGAGTATTGATCACTGACTAACAATACAAAAGCACATTAGCAGACGCATTTACAACACTAGTATTTGTCCGCCTACGACAGCCATAACCATGTTCTAATCGCGTCAGCTACATTTTTTTACTAAATGCACATTATATTATAAGTATTCGCCATTTAAAACATGCAATTTTTTAAGCATCAAGTACAAGCATCGGCTTACCAGGGCCCATCAACTATGCTGATAGCTTTTAAAAACACGCGCAGCTCTTTGTCGAGCAAGATTGTGTATCTATCAGACGGCGAGCGACCCATTGCTCGTCGTTTGCAAGAAGGTGCCTACCGAAGTCAGATAACGTACTGCGAATCCCGCTACCTAGGAGGTGCTATGTGGTGGCTGAGGTGTGAGGATTGCCTCTCCCACAATATTTCTAGACATACAATTCCGCAGAACCCGTTTAGCCTTTCCCGTCCTGGTTCGGTATTCTTGAGACAAGAAGACCGCTGCGGGCAAATGATTCCAGTCGTAAACGACGAAGCGAAACGCTTAGTTCGGGCCGTAGAGGCGTAAACAATGTAAGGATGAACACTCGCTGTACGTATTCCACAAAAACACTTGCAAACAATATCAATTCTTTATCATTTATTTATTTATTATTTATTATAATCCTTTATTGTACACCATTACACATAAAAAGGAAACTAAAACACATACATACAATAGTCGACTTTATAACATTAGTTTAGATTACGAATAGATCAATAAAAATGGCGCTGGCGACCATCCAGAACTAATAACGACATATTCAAACCTTCTATTGCAAAAGATTAATGTTTTCAACAGTCTCTTTCACAGAACTCTGATGAATCATGGCTCATGGCTCCTGGCTCGAGGTGTCGTGGCTCAAGCCTAATGTTTTCTCGGATTAAGAAAATCGTTTTCTAATATTCACCAGTTTCTGGTCAGAATATGGATGGAAGTTCTGCCGTTTGTTCGCTAAGTGCCAATTTCGATAGTTTGGCCGTATCGTAATTCACTGTTGGGTAGTTATTTCTTGAGTTAATAGTTATAATTGATAGTTAATGGAAGAGTAACGAGCTGGACTGGTTTTAATAGATCTACGTATCGAATGCTCTGAAAATTGACTGGCCTGTTGGTCTAGTGATTAGTGGCCCTGACTGCTATGCCGGAGGTCGTGGGTTCGATTCCCACCAAAACCACCACCACCGGGACAAATGTTTGTGTGATGAGCACGATCATTTGTTCTGTGTCTGGGTGTTATTTATCTATAATATGTATGTATTTAGAAATGTTTATCAGCTGTCTGGTACTCATAACTCAAGCTCTGCTTAGCTTGGGACTAGACGGTGTTGTGTGATAGTTGTGGAAATATTATATTCTTATTATTAATTATTCTGACGGAAGATGAGGTAAACTGTTTTAATGATCTATTAGAATAACGACTTCAGCCGAAAATCTTTGAAGTTTCACAATTAGTATTTCGAAATTATTTCGCAGAATATTATTTTCAAATTGTGCTTAGTTTAGGTCCCGGTAGAAACGATCCCCCTTTCTATAATAATATTAATAGTAGCCTTATTATTCTGAATTAACTATTTTTTTTATCTTTTTAATGTTCCGTACTTCAAAACGCTGGGCACAAGACTTCAATACATTGTACTTTTGGTAGAAAATTATCCCAAAGGAACATACATCCGGGAATTCCCCATCAAAAAAAAAAATATCCCGGAATAAAAAAATATCTTAGATGCTATTCCAAGACATGGTTTACCCATGTACCAAGTTTTATAGAAACCCATTCAACAGTTTTTGCGCGAAAGCGTAACAAACATCCATACATCCTAACATACAGACTTTCGTGTTTATAATATTAGTAGGATATAAAAACTTGCTGACCCGGAAAACGATGTTCTGCCATGTAAATAATGGGTACACATTATGGGTAGTATTGTGCTATATGCCCTGAGGTATATGTTGAAATATTTTCTAATCGCGCCGGCAACTCTAATACCGCAATGCATGATTTTGAATTTTAGTTCCTATATGGCGTAGTAGCCATATATGAACTTTGTACATAATGTGGCGTCATAATTGTGACCGATCTCTGTACATACAATCTTTGGCAGATTTCACAATTTCTCTATGTGACCCATTATTTTTGCGGCCCGGTGTGTAAGAGGATATTTAAAGTTTCACTAACGATCGCGCCTTGCCGCCGTGGTAAATAAACGACACACAGTAAGTTCAACAACTCAAGTATGTTGTCTAACAATGAAGCTACTGAAATATAAAATTATAGCTATTTCCTCCATCTTCGCTCATTCCAAACTTTCCTACCGAAACCCATGACTGTAATTTCGAAATCTCTTACAAGATATGCAAATTCATAGGGCCCTACTTGTCTTTTAAAGTTTTTGTCTTATAGTCTTGATTTTGTTATGAGTATGCTATGATCCAGTCAGTACGTGTTAAACTCTAGAAGGATTTCATTTGAAGCAAGACGAGGAACAGCCCACTGGAATACTGTTTTGTACATCATCATCACCATCAGCCTTTTAATGTTCCCACTGCTGGGACTCAGGCATCCTCTCTAGGAGAGGGAATGGGCCGTAATCCATCACGCGGGCCCAGTACGGATTGGTTGATGTCACATGTCTTCGAATTTTTGGTTCTAGGACATGCCAGATTCCTCACGATGTTTGCCTTCACCGTTTTGAGAGCAGTGGTGATAAATTAAATCACATAAAGTAATGCGCTTGGCCTGGTTTGAACCCGCGACCTACAAGTCGTAAGTCGGGGCCGTTACCATTTGTACTTAATTAGGTCTTATTTGTAAGGTTTCGTATTTCAGTCAGAACACTTTGTTATCCGTCTATTAAGAACTTTCTCCTCAGGAGCACGTGGAGCTAATAAGCTGTAAGTTATTAATCAATTACTTAGGCAATCAAAAAGTACATTAGTATTAGAGTATTTATTGAATCTCAGTTACTCAGACACAGAGAAATTATTGGAAGTTTTAGTATGATTTTAAGGTTTAGTTCGTAAGTCGCTAATCTATAGTTCTGTATACATGCACCCGTACTGATTAGTCTTGTCAAGTGATGTTTTGTAAACCTAGCTCAGAAAAGGCGCTAATTATACATAATGCTAGGTTTAAAGTAAATTTTCCATAAGTCCTGAAATATTGATAATTTTAATATACACATAGTTGTGTACGGCACTAGCATAATTATTTACTTAAGATTTACTTGTGGCTATTTTATGTAACTATAATGTGTAAAGATTAAATAAAGAATGAAAAAGAATCTAAAAATAAGGCCGTTTATGCTCCTTTTAGGTATATATTTTAACACTGGCAAGAAATTGAAAACTTATAGTGTAATTCCCGTTGACCTTTAGAATAACCTAACCAAATAGTTCGATTCCTGAATCAAGAGGAGAGTCGATGATTTTTTCAAATTGGAAAAAGTAATTATATCGTGATGTTTACTACAAAACGGTGTTCACACTTTTTCCTTGTGAAAGATGTTATGAGACCTTACTTGTTGCCAAATTTCAGGATTCTATGTACGGAGCATAAACCGCCTTATCTTTAGGTTGCGTTGACATAAAAGTTTGATTTTTCTGCTGCTACAACAGACCTGATTGATATTGATTTCAGCTTAACAACTTCACACATTCCCGAGCAAAAGGTTCTTGACAGACGGGCGGACGGACAACAAAGTGATCCTATAAGGGTTTCGTTTTTGTCGACTGAGGTATGGGAACCCTAAAAATTTAAAGCACGTGACATCGACCAAGCCGCATTAGGCACGTGTATTGGATTACGGCTTATTCTCCTGGAAAGGCGGCTAGAATCCCAACAATAGAATATTATAAAGCTGTTAATAACTACATAGTATAAAACAAAGTCGCTTCCGTCCCTATGTATGCTTAGATCATTAAAACTACGCAACGGATTTTGATGAAGTTTGTTTTTAATAGATAGAGTGATTCAAGAGGAAGGTTTATATATATAATACATGCATAATATATTTAATATTACCATTGCACCCGTGCGAAGCTGGGGCGGGTCGCTAGTGTTAAATAAAATGTAACTATGTCATTCATTTGTACTTAGTGACAAAAATGATGAACACATGTATGAAATACTATCATAAAATTATATAAATTTATTCTTAGTGCTTGATTACAGAGACGCGGCGCGTCGGTCGGTCCGTCGTACATTACCACATGTTTGTGTTTGCGTGAGCGATGACGCGGCCTGCTGCTGCAATGTACGACAAAACGCCCAACGCACCGCGCAACGCGCCGCGTCTCAGTAAACACGGCCTTAAAGAGCTGCTTACATCATTAGTTAGATAGTTAACTCATCCACTAAACTAAAGTTATCGTTTTAGTGAGTCGGTCCATAATTATATTACTTCAGGAGAACCGGACTTTGAATATACATAGTTGCCTCAATTTTCAAGTAGCGTTACCGTTACCTCCAATTTAAATGCATCGTTGTATATAAACTTATTAAGAACTCTGGTTTCGTGCTTCACGGGTTTCAGTTTCGATTAAGCTAGGTAAATTTTAATTAAGTCTACTTTTAGGGTTTCACCAATCGTAATTTAGGAATTGATTCTGTTTATTTGTCTGCTGTAATGGAAGTACTTACTTTTTTCTCATAGTATCAACTTATCTAGATTCTATTTGTGACTTTGGGTACGCCATAATCAAGGCAGTAGCTGGAGAGGCATCACAGCAACCTTACTTCCACATGATAAGATCAGGAGATTCCTACACCGGATTCAGGTGGAAGAAACGACCAGTACCTCTACCATGAGTTTTAAGCAATAGTATTCGTCGCTACTCATATTTTGTATGGTAAATTTTGCAGCGCCTCTAGCGGTCACTTGCAGAACCAAAATTTGCCATATAAAATATTTACGGCGTCGATATCGAGTAGCGACGAATACTATTGCTTAAAACTCATGGTAGAGGCACGGTTTCCGTCATTGTGCGGATCGCCTAGAGGTTACGGTGTGGTATTCGGTGGAGGTGTACCGCGTTTAGGCAGTGAGATGCCTTATGGGTCCACGAAGAATTTCTGAAAACGTAAACGTTATTAAGGACATTTGAAGGATACGAGAGTGATGTAAGTCAGTTGAAAGTCTGAGCGCCCGGCCGCTCCACCCTAGAGTGGAAGAAGTCAATGAATGTACCCCGACTCAAAAAAATAAAAATACCTAACCTCTTCATTATCCACCGAGCTTTAGGGCCGTGCCTCACTGGGACGCCATGACGGCGTAGCCAGTTCAAGACGCCAATAAAAAGTATGGATTAGCTGCGTGGCCAACATTTGCCAGGTGAGGAGCTGCATGCATTTCCTTGGCTACCCGAACTGGCTGCGCCGCCATGGCGTCCCGGTGAGGCAGTGGCCTTAGGCACTTCAAAACTTAAAACTTTCTAGACAAGTTTTATATACAAAATAATTATTCACTTAATAAATAATATATAATTTTTACTTTTACAGCGTTTTCGTTTGTTGTTAAATTAATGAGATCGGTTGTAAAGACAAACTTTCGAAATTCATGTAAAACCAACTACAACAACACAAACTTCTACAATTAACGATTCTGTTGCTACCCTAACGCTAATTACTAAACTTATTTAGGTTATTCCAACTTCTTTATCATCTAACATTATCATTAATAAGTTTTCTAACATGTCACTTGGCAGTTCCAATCTTGCGATAAGACCAGTTTCTCATCCTGCCAGACAATAATTGAAGTGTAGTAGTAGGACCAAATACATCTGGCAGATATCCAAACATGTAATATAATGGTATTATGTTGTTCAGTAGAAACATAGATACTTCATCAGGAAGACAATTTGTCGTATCAACGGTACCATCCATTTCTGGAGATGAACTGAGTACGATAAAATCGGCAACTGATTGTAATTCACAAAGTATTTAGCAGTCATAGACGACTACATGGGGATTTTGTCAGATTCATCTACTTTGTTCTATTGTGGTTGCCATTACACCGTTTTGCTAGGCTGTTTTCTTTCATGTCGTCTTGTATAATTTCAACTAATCGAGCCATATCAAAAAACGCAATTTCTAAAAGCATAGAGTATTGTACGTACACCCAAGGAGTGGAATTTCTTGCCGGAGTCTGTATTTCCTGATAGCTACAAATTGGCGATCATAAAGTCAAGAGTGAATAGGTTATTTCTAGATAAGCGCACTCAATTGTCGACCGCGTTATCGCTTTCAACCAGATGAGATAGCGGTCAAGCGCAAACTTATCATCAACAAAGAAAAAGCATCGTTAGGCAACATTATCTAAGTTATAATCTCGCCTTCTGGCTTACAAAAGCAATCTGGGCTGTATAGGTGCTCTTAATGAAACTTGTAATCATTGTATAAGCAAACGTTGCTCCTACTTATCAGCTCTCATTACGAAATGGGATCGTTGAGCCAAAAACGATAATTACAACGTATATGGAAATTTTATTGCAAATTACACACATTTATCAGATATTTTCTAATTAAAGCTTGACCCAAAGCCGTTGTTCGGAATCGCGAGTACAATTTGTAGAATGTGTTTGCGGTTGTTTAACAAAATTGGGTCATCTGGTAATCCAGTAATCTCGTAATGATTGTCGGAATTATGGTTTTCCATAATTATAATTTGGTGGGAGCTTATCTTACAATATTAGATTTTGTGTAGACCATTATCAAATGCCTATTATGATTATGGTGTACTTGGCGATAGTGATCCTATATTATTTTTTACCATTACCATTGCTATAATATAGGCCATTTTACTGGTTTTTATTTAACCTGCTATGTTTCTAAGTGTAATGTTTGTTTAGTTAGGACAACAGGACTAATTTTGCAAATGGATTTTGGAACAGCTACCCCTAACCAATTGAGCTGTTTGGTATACTTATGTAATTTGGATGACAATGCATATATTATTATACCTATCAGCTGGTCTGACGATGGAGTTGTATTGTGTCCATAGGAACTACTGAGCGCAAAATTATACTTGTAACTTTAGCGTGTTTGAACTTTCTGGAACGTTCTCGATGAGCACTACACCGTTTTCTGTGCAACCTTCATCAGTCGTAGGAAATACTTAGAGGTGTGTTCTACGGTACTATCGCCTACACACCCCGCTTTGGAACTTAGTTGATTTTTATCATTCAGCCGTGGCCACTATTCCGTTCTTGCACCGCATTCGTGCGGAAGACACGCCTGGATGTCACCATTGTGTAGACCGCTCGAAGGACACGGTGGAGTATACGGTGAAGTGAAGGTGTGGCCCACTTGGACAGAGCACCGCTGTGTTTTCGTGGGGGTGATCGGCGGCAACGACCTCTCATTTCGGGCCCTGGTACAGGCCATTGTCCGGAGTGAGGAAAAATGGCAAGCGGTTCCACGCGCACCTTTAAAAGATGTTAGCAAAACCGTAGGGGCCCAGCAGGGTGGAAGCCTACTGGTGCCATGAGTTTGCTTCTGAAAGGAAAACCCGGGGTCCGGAAAAAAGGTGCATAAGGAACATAGGAGTCGGTTTTAGTCAGTATAAGTCAGACACGCGCTCTTGCTCTGCTCTAGAGCAAGAGTAGACATTACGTGATTATGTACCCACAACAAAACTCCAATGAGCATCTCTGCCAAGTGTTTTACCCAACTACTTTCTCAAGCCAATTTCTAAGAGGACATTGTTGCAATTGAAGCGTTTTGTTTTCATTAGCAGATAAGTGGGCTCTTTTGCCTGGACATACTCGTACATTTCTTTAAGGAATATTTACTAAAAAAACTGAAAATGTTTCGTAAATTTTCTTTAACGTCGGCAAAATATTAATCTCACCTAGATTCTGAGTTACTTCTTAATATAAAATCCTAACAACTTGGAGATAACGTAATACACACTTTAACCCACATGTTTTAAATTATATTTGCATAAAATGGTTTACCGGGCCATTTCAAGAGCTCATTAAAAGTCCGAACACAACTTTTATCCTGCGAGCCTGTTCCGGAAGCAGGACGGATTATAGATTACATAGAGGTATTACACCTAAACTAAGAAGACCGAAACCAACACTGCACCAAAGAAAAAGAGACGTTATCGCTTATATGATAAAGTTTTATTTTCAGTATAGATTATACAGGTAAGGTACACTTAAACTAAGAATGCTGAAACCAAACTCGCATCAAAGGAAAAGATATCATGGATTTATAAAAATAAAGTTGATATTTCGGTGAGGGTTAGTTAATCTGGGAAACCACAAAAGTCCGTCAACAAATATCAAGGGTACGTCACGTCGTTGTTGATGTGTTCCGGTACTTAAGTAGGAGGTGGACGCCATTTTACAGTGGTGTCGGGTTACATCTAGATAAGTAGAAATAGTGTGTGCCTTTTTAGATAACTCACTTGTTATTTTGCGGTCCAAGTGTTTATTTTGAGGTGTGTTTTAGAGGGTTGTTTTGGTTTTGTTGATCACACTAATACTATAGAAGCGAATCTTTGTATGCTTGTAGTATGTATGCGCAAACATGTTTGTTACTCCTTCACTCATAATCAGTTGAAAAGATTTGAATGACATTCAGTACAAGGTTAAAACACATTTTTTAATAGCAGATAGAATACTTTTCTGTCTAGATATTCAGGCGAACGAAGGCTGTAAGAAGCTAATTGTAAAAAGTATTAAGACTGGCCTGTTCACTGGTCGTGGTCACCCACTGGCAAAAACCTGACTTCTCAAATTATTCCTGTTTAGCAATCCATGTATAAATAATCTAACACTGAACATTGGATTTCAAATTAGGGATGTAATCGACAAAGAGGCAAAAAGATATTTCACATAAAATAATTGATCGGTGGTCATTTTCTAGGCCTGTTCTTCTTTGATTCCTGTATATGTTGGACCATTACATAAGGGCCGAAACACAACGCGAAAACCGGCAGTGTGCAGTGTCGTCCACCGCTTTTTTTCGGATCGCCGCAACGCAACTTCCAGCGTTACAGGTAAAACCAGTTTCACGAGATTTTTGAGTGTGTATAGACGTTTCTCTGCCAAGAATCGTAATAAACTTATTTGTTATTAAGAAGACATTACTCTATTTGAAATAAACGACAAAGAAGATACTGCAATGGTTATCTGCACTTAATAAAGCTATGGTATTCGCGCCGCATTGCACACCGTAAAATTCTGCGTTGCGGCGAGCAGCACTGCTGATTTTAGGGGCACGGCACGGCTACGCGGTTATGTGTTTCGGCCCTTAACTAGTTATTGCACCTTTTGGTAGCATTGTCATATGAGCTGAAAACCTTCTGGGTGCTAAAACGCAATAGAACGTACACTCAAAGTAAGGTTCAGTTGAAAACTAGTGAAAACATAGTAGTATAGTCTTTACTGCATGATCCATCAGTCCTATGGACGTTAAAATAAAATTGCAATAACGTCCCCAAAACGCCCTTCAACTAAAATTTAAATCCAATATCGATGCGCGGGCTTGCAGGCGGCGAGCAATGGGTAGCTTGCTGTCCGACCGTCCGGTAACCGGTAAACGGTTCCCGCGTGCCTCAAGGAGCGGTCAGCAAACCGTAGAGGCCCAGCCCGCTAGCTGCAGGTAGGCAGGGCCGAAGCCAACTGGGGCCAAGGACCGCTTACTGAAAAGAAGGCTCGGCTCCGGTAAGATAGGCAACGAAGGAACAGGGTAGGTTTTTAGTCAGTAAGAGTCTGACACTATCTCCACTATCTTCATCACTTTTATGTGATGATTTTACCGACCATAAAAAAAATCCTATATCGATACTAAGAGGATAAGAGGATCAATACTAAGCGAATACCAGTCAATTGTTTAGCGGTAAAATATAGTCTTTTTTATGAAGAAAATTTTGTACTTTTCTGGTGAAATGATGAAAGTTTTCAGACTAGTTTTTTCTTATTAAATTTGTTACGAGCTCTTTGAGAAATTAAGTTTTTCTCTGCGACATTCTAGTTTCTCAAAGCTACCTCGTGGCTCTTTTTAATAAGGGGCTTCTGTAATCTTAAACTAATTTATATAGTATTGATATGGTTTTAATTTACTTCGAGCGATATTTTCATGAACCAGAGAAATTTTTTTGTTTAAAAAAAAATTTAGGAAATTAGTAAATTGATCTTTAAACAGCGGTGAAAGTAGCAGAACGATCGTACCAATTTGAACTCTGCCCTTTCCCAACTCTTTTGGGGTTGGCTTCCAGCTTTCTCCTCCTTACGTCGTTTATCCTCAATGCTGAGGGTCGTGACGTGCCGTAACTACCCAGGTGCCGGCGGTGCCCAGGCACAAGGCGTAGTCCCTGGATGGGCGCTAACATTTTTTTAAATAGTTCTTTTGTAGTAGCTCGCACCGGGCGTATAAAAGTCTAGTTGCGGCACTGGTAACCTCGACGAATAACTTTTTTGTGGACTATATTTCGTCATGTTGTCCTATCTTCGGCGATGTGGATAGTGTCGCAGACTGTGGTCTCCAGAGTAGCATAGATTGCCCTCCATAAATGTTTTTTTCAAACAAGTATTTATTATTACAATAAATACTTGCGTGCAATACGCACGCGGGACATGATTTTTTCTTTTTAAAAATTCTGCATGCGGACATTTGTGGAGGTTACGCATGCGGAGCAAATCCACAAGATATTAAAAACACCCTTAGCCATGGCAGCAAACGCATGACTCTTGCGGACCCCATCGATCATGATGACATCTTTTTGGGGTACTTGTGGAATACAACGCTTCGTCCTTTTCGGGCCGGGGCACTACTATTACTTACTCGCCGTCTGCAAGAACGGCTGTACAGCGACCGTTACTCTTCCTCCGGCTATCGATGGTCATTTGAATGCCTGGCATCCGATTTTAATTACTACTTATAATTACTGTCAAAGATCTCCAAGTAATATGAATATACATAAATAATAATGAATGACCTGTCCAAGGAAAAACCTCGGAGTGTTTGAATAGGTTACCTCTAGGCAAGTACTCCATCGTTGACCATATCATCGCTCACCATCAGGTGAGGTAGTGGATACTGGTCAAAGGCTGGACTATCTAAAAAGTGGTACCTTACAAACCAACATTTTTGTAAAACTCGATGTGCTATATTTATTTACGGCCAGTTAGGTACAGTTCCTCATTATTCTCAAAAGAAAGTCGTTCTCGACAATGGGCTTGAGTAAATAAATTGGACCAATTAAAATGCTAATGACGCGTAATGATTTTTATCGTTCCAATTTGGGACAGGCCTTGTCAAGGAGCTACGTCTCATCAGTAGGTAAACTCGGAGAAATTAATTGTTTAGATACCAATTTTTAGAACAATTTCCAGTTATTTGGAATTTTGCTAAGATTGAAACTACGAGTATATGCCCATACGTTTTACTTACACAACATGCTACATAATTATGCCTTAGTGAGTAAACATAACACTTTTTTTTTAGATTATATAGATTTACTTTCGACATTTGATTCAGATGCGTTTCTCGCCATGAACTGCTAAAATTATGAGAAACGAATGTTAAAAATGGATTAGAGAAACAAATAAAAAAAAATATATCTATCTGTATAATTTTTGTTCAATAATTATGAAGACAGAAAGTATAAATAATTAGATACCTGTGTGCGGGACTGACCGGGATTTGTGTAAAATAAAACAGGAGAAAATACGAGATTACTGCGCACTGTATATTAGCGTGTACAGGACAAGGGTGCTAACAAGAATGACAAGTCATTACTTATATCTAATTAGCCTACTTAAAAAACTAAACAAAAATAGGATGCATCGGCGCTCGTTGCTATCACTAAATATTAGGCTCTTCACGTGAAGGGTGTTGTTAACTTCAACAACCTGTATGTAACGATAAAATATTTTCATCGAAATCAACTGTATTATACAGCTGATTTCAATAAAGATATTGAACATAGATATAAGTTTTTTCCCAAATTATCTAAGTACTATATACTAATTCCGATGGCTCCAAGAAGTATCGTTGTAGGTGACAAAGAGATTATAGAATAGGAAAACCATTTCCGACCACCTGTGACGTAACAATACACTTTGATCACAAACCGAATGAAAAGGTATGTGTTACACTACGGCAATCAGTCTCCCTAACTAACCTTTGTTGAGGTTTACCCGAACGCCCATTTTCCTCTGAGGGTATTTTCCTCCTAATATGGGGACAGCGATAAATTATCTGCGGGGCTATTGCGTAACTCTGTTGACAGTTCAAATGAAGATCACTTGCTAATGGTGTACATAAACAACTGTCAAACAGCTAGTTTCGTATTGCCTATCTTTAGTGACCAACTGATATGACGTCATTAGCCACCGGTGTCTTTGATATCCACCGTAACTCGTTTTGACAGATGTTATTGTATCGATACTTTTAAAATTGCGATTGTGTAAGCTTTTGAAGTTTCTAGTGTACATCAAATTGAAATCCATTATACAACTTGTTAGACACTGCTCTTGGGTAGTGTTTTATAAGAATTCTTGTGATAGACACCGGTGCCTGAGTTTAGTTTGGCCCAATGTTGACTTATTTATGTGGTGGTATTTGTATTGTTGGTGAAGAATTTCACGCCTAACATTGTTTGCATCTGCTGAAGAACAGCGAATACAAAAGAATTTGCGAATTCAGAGACGACGGCTGGGACGCTAGTACTTCATAATTCTTTGTAGTTGCCAGACAGGGAACTCATTGCAAAATTTCCTTTATTTATGGATAGATTCCAACAGTTAAAGTAAGTACCCTTAGTCAAATCCTTCTTGTTTCGTTATAAAAATATAACAGTATTCAGTACCAACTTGTATGCCTGAGTATCTTACTTAATACTTATTTCATTGTCTGTTACAGATTCTGGCTGCTTTAAATTTCTTTGGGAATGGGTCATACCAACACAATGTAGAAGCTTCTTGTGTAATACATATGTGCCAGCTTACACTTATAAAGTATCTTTACAAGGTCACTCAATGTCTGGAAAGTGACCCTTAAGTACATAAAGTACCCTTCGTCTCGGCAAGGCAGGGAAAATACTATAAGAGAGTAAGTTTGGAATGTGTTTGATAAACCAATAGGTATTCTTAAAAAGTAAAATTTAATTTTAACCTTTTTATGGCTGGAATAATTGGGCTACATAATCGAATATGATAAAGGATAATTTAATAGGAGCAGTTATGATTCCCTAAAAGTCATAAGTAGTAGAATGACATTGGCAAAATAGCTGACTAAAAGTAGTAGGATTTTTCAGTCTGTAAATAAAATTATACAAAAACCTAAAACAAAACTTTTGTTTCAGATTTGTGATGCCAATCTAAATAAAGTGCATACTGATGCTTCAAATGATTTCTATATATGGAATCAATGACACTTAAACACTCCAATGCCAGATTCGAGTGCTGATGTGGGCAATTGGACCAACAGAACCAAGTTTCAAGAGAGGTGGCAAGCAAGACCGATAACCAACAACTTTTTTACAATGTTTATTTTATATACAACTTTAGTATTAAATCATTTTATAAATCACACTGCTATCACAATAAAGCCAAAAGTTTGTATGTTGATTATTTCTACACAGTCATAATATATGACTGGACGGATTTTGATGAAACATGGTACATGTATAGACCATGTCCTGGAATTGCACAACCAATACTTTTTATTTGAAGAGTAAAGAAAATAAATATATAGTATGTTCCCTTGGAATAATTTTCTACAATCACATGGGTGAAGCTGCTGGCAGAAACTAGTTATAATTAAAATATTTTCTAGAAATAGTTTTTGTTAAAGATATAATAAACTTAATATGATAAAGTATCCATGTTTTTTTTACTTGCTTTTTTATATTATGTACCTACTTTATAACTTGTGTTAGGTTATGAATAAATAATAAGTTAAAAGGTAGTTCTAGGGAAAAATGTTGTAGGAGAAAGAAAGAGTTAATTAGAAAGATCTTTGGCAGTGTAGGAGGCATCCAGCAAGTAATTCTTTAGCTCAGAAAAATTGTAAATAAAAACATCATATAGACTATTTATCACATTTTTATTATATAAACATAAAATGAATCAGTGCTTCGGGATATAATAACAATCATCAATAAAAATAATCTTGAAACACATCCTAAATTATATTTGAAAATCACAGCTTTAACGGTCAATAAAATTACAGTAATTAATCTTAAAACTATTACATGTCTAGTTTCACACTTATACAACAGATCATTAAAACAAGCTCTGAGAAACTTAGAACTTGAGGGGATAGAACATCACCAACACATCTTTTCTACAGAGAATTTAGGTATGATTTAGTTACATAAATCAATAAATGTAAACACGTCAGTCATCAAGCCATTCCACATTCATTATGGGATCTATAGACACGAATAAAGGAGCACAGGACTGAGGGACGAGTATTGATGTACTGGAGGATTGAGTGCTGCATTTTCAGAATAAACAGGGTATGCAACGTCATCTACTGATGATACCTGTAACATTAAAAAAGATCCTAAATACAACACCATCCACACACCAAAAATATTCTTTGTTAGATATACCTCTGAATGTGTGTAACATTTCTACTCATATTTTTTTTTTATTTTAATAATGATGAACAAGTATTGAACTAACATTATTTGGTAGGCGCACTCCAGGCAATTTCCTCCACCGCTACTCTGCTGCTCGATCTAATAATTGCCAGCACTTTGTTTTCCAACTCATTCAGAGGAGAGCTTGGTACACTCTCCATCAGTTAGGGCTGCGCTCCCCTGCGAGTCTACAGTTTTGTCTTTTGTTTCAGTCATAAACTCCCGTGTACTAGAAAGAAGAAAAAAAACATTTTTTTTTGTAACTGAAAATATACTTTCATCCAACGGCTACTAAAGTGATGAATATTTGTAAGTGGTCGAAGTATTGAGACTTTATGTGGGGTAAAGTACCTGCTATGGCATTTTTTGTCACATTATGTGACAAAAATCCTTGAAAAATCATGATTTGAATATAATACATTCATTCTAGTAAAGAATCGAATAATTTGAAGTTGATAGAAAGTAAGATGTGTAAACCCGACTTACCCTTCAACATTGGTCGGATATCTGAGGTTTTGGGTGTTCCTTCTGCAAATGAATTCAATTGGAATGCTACGGAGTTCCACGCTTTCCGATTCGAAAGGCCTGTAGCATTACCGGAGGGCGTCTTATTGCTACTTTGGAATGGGAATCAACAAATGGGTCTCCACAAACTCTACTAGCAGTTTCAACTGCCTTCCGGGAACCCTTCTTCGGCCAGGCATCTTGAAATTAAATAAATTAGGTTAGGTACAAGAAATTACATATTTTAAACTCATTCTTATATATCTATGTATTCTGTGGTGTCATTTACCCTTTATTTTGCACTAGATTTGCAGATATAAGCAAATTAGAAGATATTTTCCTATATTTTCATTTCGTTTTATTTACGTAAAATGTCAAAAGCAATTTATAAACCGTATAAAATCAAATGTTCTCTAAAGTGCAAGATTGTTACGCGCATGATGCGATATTCATCTTAGCTGTGTAATAGTCGATAAAATTTTAGAGTGGGCCCAAAGAGCACCGTGAATTTTGTTATCCACCAATTATCCACCGTAGTTTAATAATCACTGGATGTGATACGTAATACCAAAGTTATGAAATGGTTAGTTGACAACGAAGTTAAGTTATCATCAAATGCCAATTGTCAACCGTCTTTGAAAAAGTTAGCCAATAGCCCTGCTGGGTCACAAATAGGTCAAAGGCAGTATAATAACAAATTATTAAAAATACGTCATCAAGGAAATTGCGTCATTCTTCATCACCGGAACATTCGAAAGAAATAAAGTGATTTAATATCAAATGTAATATTCATAAAGGCTAAAATATCGTGCATATTTTTGCAAAAAAGTCGTGATTTTTTATAGAATGCTCTTTGACAGAAACCCAGGATTACAATAAGTCATCTTCAAAATGTGTCATGAATGATTGGTGAATACTGAGCCTTTTTTGTGTAGAATGCGTTTTTTCAGTGTCTTATATCTTTAGGGTTTCAGGCTTTATCTACTCAACATTTTTCTTGAAGAGTTATTGTTTTTCAGAGCATCTTGTATTGCTAATGTGCTAGCTACATACATTAGACTATAAACCACCCTCAATATAGCAATATAGTTGGGAATAGGCACAAGTATATTGAATAATTTATTTCTAAATTTTATAAAGACTAGCTTTTGGCTACGGCTTCGCCCGCGTACTAAAGTATCATCTATGTCACTCAGGAATAAAGCAGCTTACTCATCATCATCATCATCTTTCTGTCTTTTTTCCATGTTATTTGCAACACGTTTTCTTCTACCATTCTGCTCTGTCACCTGTCATGCTATCACTGCCTTTTCTTTCATATCACTCGTCACACAATCCATCCATCTTTTCTTTGGTCTCTCTCTCCCTTGCCATCCATCCACATGTATAACATGTATACTCATAACCCTTTTAGTAACATGCGTTTCATCCCTCCTCTATAAACAAGCTTTCTATCGGTGAAAATATTTTAGCAATCGAACTAGTAATAAAGAGATTACCTCCGGCTAACACAAAAAAAAAAACGGAATTTACCCCTCTATGTTATCTTAGACAGACGTATAAAGGGATGAACTTTAGGAAAAAATCCTCTTAGTTCAATTTAGGTCACCAAACAGGATTACACGAACATCGCTAAAGACCAAATACTCTAAATTATAAATCTCTAAATTATTGAACAATCAAATTGTCTCGACTCGAGGGGATTTAAAATTATACAAAGGTCAAAACAAATACCTTCAAGGAAAATACTCTGTTGTCATAAGAACAAAATCGGAACCTCTTCGGGATTTTCGAATAACGAGATAACAGTTAAATACCAGGTTAAGTGGGTTCTTTTAAAGTACGAATCACTTCGTTACTTGCTCGCGGAATGCAATTAAATCTTATTAAAGAACATAAGTACCACGTGCTAATCGTTTGTATCTCCAATCGAATACAGATTTCTAAATGACCATGTCAAAATGATCTCATCAAATGATCCTAATGTGTGCGTGCCTTGAAGTAAAGTTACCTTTTTTTGGGCAGAGCGATGGCATTTCAGACTTTACTGACTAAAACCCACTCCTGTTCCTGTTTGCCCTTGTTCCAGGGCCCCGGGATTCACTTTCGCACAACCCGTGGCCCTAGTAGGCTTCGACCGTACTGGGTCCTTACGTTTTGCTGACATCTTGAGGCGCGCGTGGTTACACTACACGCCGTGGACGACTTGGGCTTGGTCCGGACGGTTACTGGACGGTCGGTCGACGAGCTAAGCTATGAATACCTAATAGTCTAGTATAAAATATCTTAGTCATAACATAAGCCATTGTTCTAGGTACAACATTTTCTACCTTATCTAAACCACTTGCTTACCAAATTTAATCTAACTAGCTCTTTATGACCTACTGTTGGGCACAGCTCTCTCTCTACCTTATTCACAGACTTCATTCTTCAGCTAGATTAGATTCTTCAGTTAATGCGGGTCAGACTCCTCGGTAAGAGTCAAGTTCATCTCGCAACCTTCGTCTAGATCTAACCATACCTACGCTTATTTTAAATGCTGAGTTTTAGTAGATTCATTTACGATAATATACGCCTCATCCATCGCATTCGGTGATGTATTAATAAAACAAAACCTCTTGAACCGAACCTTCTCAAATGAACCCACATTATATCCTTTTTCCGGATAGAGAATATAATTTTATTGTAAGCCCATAGTTTCGTTAGCCATATATTTAGTTTTATTATATAATTCTGGGCTGACAACTTCAAAGAAATAAGGAAAATAGCAATAAGAGCTAAGAAACAATATTTTTGCAATATTTGATTGATCTGGTTGCCATGCGATTATCTTTTGATTATTCAGTATAATCGAAAAATATCCTGCTTAGAAATCTAACAATTGTGTTATTTAGATTTATACTTTTGATAAAACCAATTAGAAAAGCCAGTATCGTTGAGTTTTCATTCGCTATGATTCCTAACAATTCAATATTGCGCACGTTGCCACAAATCTTGATAAGCCCAATCATGCGAAAGCACGACAAAAGGCAATTTAAATCTCATTTCAACAAAATGTCCTACAATCGCCGCAGCGGAAATTAAAGTATGAATCCCAGATATTATTCATAAGAATAATTAGTATTTGGATGAGTTTGGATAAAAGAGATATAAAATTTGCATTATTAATACTGGAAAAAAATCGCCCACCATTCAGAAACAATGGCAGTTTCATTTTTAAGTCTTATAAATTTAAATTTCATTGGCTCTTTGTTTCCATAATGATGTTCTTGGACCAATTTAATATTGCAAGTCTTCGTTATTTGCATTTTATGACATAATCACGGAAAGAATTGTAAAATACATATACTTCTATACATATTATGTATAGAAGTATATGTATTTTACAATTCTTTTATTGTTTATTCTTTTATTCTATTATACACAAAGCTGGCAGTTTTTTGTCATTATTATATTTCATATTATAACACGTTTATATTCCTTTTCTTTCTTTATTAAAGAATGACGAACAAAATGAAGAAAACAAACCGAAATCAGCACTTCTACCGGTGAATAATACAAAATATTAAGAAACATTGAAACAATCATGCGTTGGTTTGCACACAACATAGTGTGGTCAGCGGGCAAGATTCTATAACAAACGAAATGATCTATAAGAAATGTCACTTTTTCATGAAATTGTCGGTTATAACATTGAGTGATCAATTTTAATATCTGGTTACGACATCTACACCATGTTTTTGTGTGCCTAAGCTTTTTTACACCGTGTTTCTTTGTGCGCAAGCTTTTCCCTCCAGCACTACGAGTTTACACACGCAAATAGGGGACTAAAAGACCCCCAATACATATGTTAACGGACATTTTTTCTCCTAGTGTACCTGAGGCTTTAGCCATCGTAAATTCTTTATGAGTAGGTACTCTTTAGTTGATTGCTCACTATTGAAGTCAAAATGACAGCAGTTGAGGAACCACGGAACCACTTGATTCCAAAGCATTTTTATGGAATTTGTTACACAGCTGTTTTGTAAATATTCTTTGCATAAATATACGTAAAGCGAGAAGTAATTTGACCTTTATATTTCAATTTTCCAATGCCTGAATAAAGTTAAACCAAATGCACGATGAGCAATTTTCTGATGATAAAACAGTGTTCAAAACAAAATTCAAGCCCATTATTTCAACAGGGTTTCAGCCAAAAATTTAAGAATGAATTAGAAGAAGATTTGAAGCAAGATTTCAAGCAAGACTTTAAACGAGACTTCAAGCAAGACTTTAAACAAGATTTCAAGCAAGACTTTCGAAAAGATTTCTCGCCTGAATGAAGTACCATTATAAATAGGTACCTAATGAATGCACAATTAATTTTTTGTACTATTGTGGTGAAAAATTTTTGAATTATAGAAATAATATTTACTCGGTGGCTATTATTTTGTATCTACCAAATGTATTTACATTTTATAAAGCTCTTAAGAGCAGTATGACCTTGAAAGACTAAAGAAATGGACGTCCCTTTGAAACCACTTCATTATGTGCTAAGTTTTTTTACTAAGATATACGAAGCACAGAGTTCTATACACTTTACACAGATCCAGCATCTATTGGATCATAGATCTCCTTGCAATCTATCCAGCATGTCGACAGATCTCTTTAAATACGATGAGCCTGTTGGCTAACGGCAATATCAATGAAAAGTAGCACTTAGTATCACTGGATCCGTTGCTACTTCAATTCTGAAAGACAAGACATAGGGAATTGTGTCTATACTGGCTCTCAGGATGAATGTAAGAACTTTATCTCATCGATGAATACGTGATCGGTCTACAGTTTTAAGTTTCACCTACTTTATGGAACAGGTATTACTATCGTTACGAACTGGGGTAGTACCCAGACTCTAAGACATTCTGAATTTAAGAAGCTAAGTGAGCGTGTGACTTTATCAACTATTTAAACAAGCAGTTGAGCAGTCTGGTCCTGGAGAATTCCAGTTAAGTAATTAGAGACGGACTGCACCAGCTACATCTCTAGGGTTAGTGGTCATTGCTCCCATTTCTGGTATTAGATCGCACGCGTGTTTAACTTCCCGAGTCTAGTCAGCCTTGGTGTGACTGAGAGGTACCCATTACATGCTGTGCCAAAACGAAATCATGGTTTCATCATCCAGCCAGTGCGTATCAATCAAACTTTGATCCGATTGCCTCCAAGCGCGCAAGCCCTATAAGCTCATCTTTCCTTGCTAGATTGTGCGATTCTGAGTTTACCACTCCATACACCGCTTATACCGACGACAATGGTTGCATATGCATAGATCTTCTGCTTCAGGAAGTTGATACGGGTCAGATATTTATAAAATGCATCACACTAGCGGTAAAGCATTTGATAATACCCTCTAACACTCGCCGTAACACTACGGTAATATCGAATGCTTTACCGCATTTCGTCCCTGGTTTGGATTTTACGTTACTATAATTAAAAATGTAATAAATTAATTTAATAAAATAAAATTCAATAGTGTATGGAATTTATTTATTTATTTTTTCGTCACAATACAGGTTACCAGGGTCCCCAACAGCAAAAATAAATAAATAGTATAACGTTATTAGATGACCGGGCGACCTTGAGTGTCAGTAACACTATATGCGGACATAAAAACATTAAATAGGTACATTTAAAATTGACTTTGCTATTTATTTTTCAGCGGCGCTTATAATCAAGATTTAAATAATTAAGTAGCCATATAGCTATGACATCGAAATCTGTTCCATATTTTTCGATAAAACTGAATTGCAAGCCACAGATAAACACACATTTCTGAGGTACATAATGGAACCTATAATTATTTACAACACAACGCCTGCCAATTTTATAAGATTTAAATACACTTATAATGCTCTTTACTATTTATTTTTCTGAGGCGCTTATAATCAAAATTTAAACCAATTTTTTTTAAGTAGCCATAGCTAGCATTTGAGTATTGAGTATTGAGCATATCCAGTGGTATAAATAAGAGTAAATTTTTAAATCAACCAGTAGGTATAGTAAATAATATGTTTACTATATTTTTTATTACTTGTAGGTATTTACCTAGAGTTGGCGACCCAAGGACCAGCTGCATACTAATAGCTAAAACATACAAAGATGGATAAAAAAATAATAATTTATAATCTTACATAATTTTATACACAAACTACATACCTACTACTTCGCTTCGCTTTTATGGAACGTCGCTAATATCAATATGGAAGAAAGTCAACGTTGATTACATTTTTTATCAACATGCACTCACGCTGCAAGTAAGCAACAAACTAAAATGATTTGTTTTTACGATGTATCTTGTCTTGAAGCATAAGCACTTACCTAGTACTTGTACTATTTCTTTGTCTGTGGCATAATTGGGTATGTCAAATTATGAGTCTACCCAATTAAGATTTTTACCCTATATAATTAAAAAAAAAAAAAAAAACCCTATATAATTAAAATATACTGGTGCGTGCGTGCATTCTAAAAAAGAAAAAATGGTAAGTATGTACTGGTACTCATTAGATATAATAAAAAAAAAAAAATCTTTCACAACATTTTGTTATTCAATCGGTCGGCGCGAGTTGCAGCCGATGCTGGGGGCAGCCGCCAGCCTGTCTGTTTTACCGACCGCCGACCGAACTATACCGAACAAGCGCGAGAACGGGGGGGAGAGAGTGGGGTGCGCGGCGACCGAGTGAGACTCAGTAACTCGGGACGTGCTGGTAGGGCTTCGCGCGTGCTAGGCAAAAATTTTTCACCATTGTAATTTGTTAGTTTTTAGTAATAATGGTCCATGTGACTTGCGCAGCTCTTAATTGTCCTTCATCTTCACGCACACATCATGATGTCAAATTCCATCAGTTTCCGCACGATCCTAAGAGGTAAGTTTTTGTTATTGTTTCGTAGTAATTTTTATGTTTGTGTATAGTGTTGTTCACATGTTGAGTGACGGTCAGGTCACGGCACTGATATACGTAGGTATTTCATTTCAAGTGAATGTTATCACTTGTCAATATTAATATTACAATAATAAAATCGTATAAAAGCTATAGGAATGTAGATAATCTACATTGGTCGATACAGTTGCTGTAATGTCATGCGTGATGCATGATCGGAGACATTCGGGTAAATCCGGCTTTGTAGAACCCGCGAAAAATAAAAGTTGTGTTGTTGCCAATGACCAACAGTTTTATGCATAAAGTTATTAAATTGAAATGATCTATATTGTAATCTAGATTTGTACAGTGCGTTCCAATTAAGAACAGTGGTGCTATTCTCTAAGAAAACGCAGCGCTGCCTCAACGACGAACACCCAAATAGATACATTGGATTGTCAACCTAATGTACCTACACATTGGATTGTTAATTCAATGTATCCTATTTAGATGTTTGTCATTGCGGCAGCGCTGTGTTTTTTTAGAGAATAGCACCACAGGATCGATTGCCATGTTGTGACGTGACGTCATAATGTCAAATCGAAGAAATTGGGTAGGGTGAGCAAAACAAGACCTTTTTAAATTTAATTTATTTACGTATCTATACGTGAACGAAAAAAGTTTAATAAGAATTCAGTACCTCTACCATGAGTTTTAAGCAATAGTATTCGTCGCTACTCGATATCGACACCGTAAATATTTTGTATGGCAGAGGTACAGTTCTTCAATTCTGCGTCATTTTGTGAAGTGTTTGAGTAGTGGCAAAATGGAAGAAGGCGTATTGTTCCTAACAAAGAAAATAGTTTTTTTTAAACTAATTATGACATAAAACAATAAATATTTAGCTAATTTATATTAAACAATAACGTTTTTACTTCACCTATATAGATTTGACTAAGACTTGTCACAAATACCGCCCTTGGTTGGAGCGGGAAATAGTGTCAGACTCTTACTGACTAAAAACCTACCCCGTTCATTCGTTGCCTATCGTGCCAGGGCTAAAAACGGCCCTTGACCCCAGCAGGCTTCGACCCTGCATGCCTGCAGCTAGCAGGCTGGGCCTCTACGGTTTGCTGACAGCTCCTTGAGGCGCGCGGGAACAGAACGCGCCGTCGACGATTTGGGCTCGGTCCGGTCGGTTACCGGACGACTGGACAGCGTGCTACCCATTGCACGCCGTCCGCAAGCCCGCGCCTACGGTGGCCGGAAATCGGTATCGGAATCCCGGCGGCGGCTTGGCGAACGCCCCATTGCCTTTGTCTGATGCGGTCGGCCTCCTCCTTTCAGGAGGCGACCGCCTGCTATCCCTCCTCACTCCGGACCATGGCCTGAACCAAGGCCCGGCGAGAGAGATCGCTGCCGGCAATCGCCCCCACAAGGACACGGCGATGCTCCGCCCAGGCGGGGCCTACCTCTACAGTGTGCTCCACCGTGTCCTCCGGGTGTTCCGCACAGTGACGACACCCGGGTGAATCCTCCGCACGAATCCAGAACAGGAACTTAGCGAACTTGCCGTGTTCGGTAAGGACCTGCGTCGTGCGGAAATTGAGAACGTCGTGAGGTCTTTCCAGCCACGCCTCAAGGATGGGCCTTATCGCCTTGATTGTGGCGCGCCCCACGTTGTGAGATATAAAAAAAAAACTAATCTTTTTTCCCTTATTTCTCTTCTTTTTATCCTTCGTTCTTTCTTCGGTATTTAAAAATCCATGGTGTGGATCACTGTCCGATAAGGGCTCAGCTCGACAGCACATTGTGTTTCCCGCGCGCCTTAGAGATGTCAGTCCTGCGTTCAAATTTGAGGTTAGAGTTAAATCTAATGACGTCATCGGGTAGGTACTCCACACTAGCATGTTTGAACGCGAACTTAGGCCTGATTTCATCATTCAATATAAAAACTTAGTTCAACTAAACTGAGCTCAGCGTAATCTAGTTTAAAGTCCCGTGTCGTAAACATGGGCGACAGCAAAAGAATTGAAACTGAGTTTAGCGTAAACTAGGTTCAATTCATCGCGGTGAAACGCAAAATGAAGCTATAATCTCGATTAGGCGCTCAAACTGCGTTTTGATTGAACGAATCGCGATTAGTTTCTTGGTGAATTTGGCTCTTAGAGTTCAACTGTCAATGTCATTTATGGTCGCTTACACCAACCTACCCTGCTCAAAGTTAGAGTTAGTTGGGTTAACTCTAGGGTAGCTACTCGAGTTATAAAAGAACGACCCTGAGTCGCAACTCTACCCTATTCTGGTTATTTTTGAACGCAGGGCAACAAATGTATTCGGTGAAATGACGTGATAAATCGCGAATATTGTTTTTTTGAAGACGTTTTTTAAGACTGCGGAAATGATTGGAAGAGTTACTGTGGTCCGCCGACACGTAATCAGTAAAAGTCTGGCCCGCTCTCTTGTTTTCACCCAGAGTGGAAGAAATTATTTGAATTCCCACTGAAAAAAGGGTTAACTCAGATGCGACGCTGTAAAAAAGCAATGTGATATTTTATTTTATTAAACAACATCTAAACACTTCAGTGAGAGAATAAGTCGAGAGTATACTCTCGAATCTAAAAATTGCCATTTTGTTTGGTTTCTCTTTTAAGCTGATTAAAAAGTAGCTAGCTTTTTATAAGATATTTTTGTCTAATGATTTTTAAACCTAACCTTATATGTAACCACATTTACACATACAGCTGTAAGCTTTTTCACTTTCGATAGTTTACCTAGTGACCAACAGAGTATGGTTCCTAGACCAAAATAATAGTTCTATTAACTCCGCCAGTTGAATTATCAAAAAGGGTTGAAAATATCACACAACACCTTTGGCTAGAACTGACGCTAAGCGGAAATTCATTTTGATTTTGGTTTACGTGACAATAAAAAAACGTGGCCAATATATTTAGTGATAAAACTGACAAAGCAAATTATATAGAATAGAAATACTTTTATTCGATACAGACACAGCACAACGGTTACAAACATGAAATAATAATAATAAAAAAAACACACAAATGTACAGAGTACGCTGAGCGTGCCCGCACCGAAAGGGTGACCACCTCAGCATTTGCTGGGCGTCAGCGCTGGTTTTCAGTTGGCACCCCGCAGTAACGCACGGACGAGGGTAAATAAATAAATAAATACATAAATAACTATTTAATAAATAACAACATAAGATTATAAAATAAAATTTGTACCATATTAGATAAAAACTACAAAATTACCAGGTACCTACAATATTCCACTAACAAAAATAACGGCCGACGTTTTACTTACATCAGCCGATGGCGACGCGCGGCGCGCTGGTCAACGCGATGACGCATAAGTAATCTAAACACCGCTGTACCGGCCCGGCAATTAGACCAAGTAAATCAAAGAGTGAGAGATATGAAGTGTAAGAGACGTTTGATATGTGATTTTTTATTGCAATTGGAAAGGAGTCGGACGGAAACAAACAAGAGTGAAAGTGCAACCATGAGGTTGCTATTTGTTTTAAGAATCTACTCTATTGTCTGCCACAACTTAAAAGTAAAATTATTTAGGCAAGTATAAATAAAATAAATGACCGACTTGAAAAATAATACAAATTCATTAACAGGCTTAGTATTGTTTCAGAAGTCGGAGGAAAAAATGAGTCACCGACTTTCGAAACGGTTTTTTCAGTTTGGAAAAGTATTATTGCCATACTCCACACTGGCCCTGTGTTAGAGACGGGTCGTCCCATTTGGCCAGATTGTTTTTGTAGCGGCTAGCCTGGGTTCACAGTCTATTAAAAGATTTCCAGATTGGCCACTGCAGTTCACGCCCAGGGAGGAGTGTTCTGATGGGATTATGAAGTGTCTGGTATGTGTTAGTCTGTGAAAAAGACGATTGTTGAAGATAATGTTGAGTTGGATGTGTGAAGTGACAAGAATGGATAAAGTGCGAAATCAATTTATTACAGGAAAATTGAAAATGGTGTCAGTGACTGAAAAGTTGGAAGGGAATCGATTATCTTGGAATAGTTATGTGAAGAGAAGGGACGAAACGCATTTTACTAAATGTGAATACATGTGGATGGATGAAGAGGAAAAGGAAGATCAAAGAAAAGATGCATGCACTGTGTGAGAAGGGATATGAAAGAAAAGGGAGTCAATGATAGCGTAATGGCTGACAGAATTGAATGGAAAAACGTTTTGCGCCGATCCCAAGTGGAATAGAACAAGGGTAGGAAGATGTTGTTCTGGTATATGAGCTATTTATTCTTATTCTTACAGTAGTTTTTGTGTGAAAGAGTAACAAACATTCATACAGTTCGTACATATTTATAATGTAAGTAGGATATACATTAGTGTCATTTTAGAAGATGCGGTCCATTGGTCCCATTATCTACTTATGATGTGAAGTGTTGATTGGTCGTTGTAGTGTAAGTGAGAGTATACAAAATTTAATTATATTTATTACAATATTATTAGTGTGTAGGTTAGGTACCATTCTACTAAAATACTAGCGGTAAGTTGCTCACTTTCACCGTCTTCGCAGAGAACTCAAGGATGGTCATAACGTTCAATCAAAGTTACGTAGGACAATTTAAACGTTGCAAAACCCTTTCGTTGTAGACTGATAACATTTTTGATGGCGACGATGCAGTACCTGAACAACGTGTTGTCATGATAACACATAATGACACTGATGTGACACCGTACCGTTCATTCACTCAACATGGTTCGACACTGTATATCCGCACAAGATGCGGTAACGTATCTCAGTCAGGCACTATGCTGTTTAGCTTTAGATACACTGCGCCGTAGTAATGTGGCCAAGCCCTTAGATACGCTCAGTGTACCCACACTACCTACAATTAGTGTTTACACTTTTAACTATATGGCTGCAAGGCCCCCAGTTTTCAACATTCGAAGACAGTTTCCTAAAATTAACATTTATATAGCTTAATCTTTTTATTTTTCAGGCGTAAAATCTGGTTAAAAGCTTGTAAAAGAACTGATGTGCTTGATGAAGATACGCCATTTTTCAAGCATAAATATGTGTGCAGTTTACATTTCCCTAAATGTATGTATACTAATAAAAATTACCTCAGAAAAAATTCAGTGCCATCACTTCATTTATCAGCAAAACCAATACAACATGATTCTTGCACACAAACTGAAGAATTTAAATATCACGTAGGACCATACCAAAATATCGAAGAACAACAGTATCAAAACAATTTATCAATATTAAATGTAAAAGAAAGTTGTGCTGTATATACAGAAAGTGTTGATTTTTTGCGAAACCAAATTCATGATGTGGAGGTGAAAGAAGAACCGGGTTTGGTCGAACCAGATGTAGAAATGGAAACAGAAAATAATGATGAAACTGATTATGAAGATAGTGACTTAAAGACATCTGATGAAGATGAGGAAATCAAACCGGATATAGGAGAAACTGAAATATTACCCCTAGCGCAGTCTACGCAATTTTTACAATCCCAAAATTTTTTACGATGTAATATTTACGATGTTGACGTAAAAAAAGAAATAATAACTCAAACGACCACAGAAGAAACGCAACCTTTCAAACCAGATGTTGAAATTAAAACAGAAAATGATGATGATGTAGATAAAAATTGTGACTTGGAAACATTTGAAGAAGACGTAAAAATTAAATTAGATATAGGTGAAACTGAAATAATACCGCTACCACAGTCCACGCAGTTTTTAAATTCCGAACAATACTACATCGATCATGTCGGAGCAAAAGTCAACATTAGAAGTCATACAAAGTATGAAGAATTGGGATCGTTTAAAAAAGATGAAGAAATGAAATCAGAAAATAATGAGGATGGAAATTGTGATTTGAAATCATTTGATGAAGATGTGCAAATTAAACCGGATATAGGAAAAACTGAAAAATTACTTCTAACGCCTTGTTTAAATTCCGTGGATTCTGATATAACGAAAGATATCGAAATATTCAGCACTCAGTCTAAAAAGCCCTTACAAGATATTAATCAGGATACAACTGCTGCTATCGTAAATAGAACTAAAGGATCTATTAGTGCCAAATCTATTAAAACTGCATCGGTTCAAACTGATAGAGTAATTATAATAAAGCAAAATCTCGATGGGAGTGTATTTGCAAATTCTGAAATTTGTACGTGCGAGGTAAACGATCATGTTCCAATGACTCGTGCCCAATTTCATAGAAGTTGTAGTAAATTTTTGTCTGCAAGCTTTTGTGAAATTGTTAGGAGACAACTGTATTTAGATCGCTTTACAAATAATGTTGAATAAAAATTATGTAGGGTTGGTAAAACTGGTACTAAGAGATCGTTATCAGCGTTGGATTTTCTTGAAGAAAGTATAGCTGATTGTAGTGGTAATATTGAAAAGGATACGGCTGTCTTAGATGTAAAGAACGCATCTGAGCGAAGGGAAATGGTTTCGTCTGATTTCGTCGTGGCTGACATAGGAACCGCCAAAAATTACTTTTTGGCTGTTAAAGTTCAACCAAGCGTACCAGTAAGTGAGGCTGATTGCACTCGAAGGTAATTTTGATAGTGTTTATAATTCGAAATAATTAGCGGGAATTTCTAGTCCCGTATGACGGAACTAATCGATCTCGTGTGTGTGACATATTTTTATCAGCTTTTGCCCGCGGATTTGCTCCTGCTCTACCTCTCTACCCTACCCTACCTTACTCTACCCTACCCTACCTTACTCTACCCCACTCTATCCTACTCAACCCTGCTCTACCCTAGTCTACTCTACTCTACTCTAACAACGCTATAAAACCGGTTCTACAGCTGCCGGCACTAAAATGTTTCTTCCTGACGCGGTCGAGGTGTACAGTATAGTTCGGAAAATCGCCCACCAGCATCACCATGCAGATCTTGACAGGGCACGGTGAGTTTCTGCATACTTGAATCGTTTCAGTAGTAGTCGTTAAGTCTCACATTCTCCAGGGCTGCGTTCAAATTTAAGGTTAGAGTTAAAACTAATGACGTCATCAGGTAGATAGTCTGTGCTCGCATTTTTGAACGCAAACTGTCAATGTCATTTATGTCCGCTTACATTAACTTACCCTGCTCGGAGCTAGAGTTAGAGCCAAATTCACCATTAAACTAATCACGATTCGTTCAAACAAAACGCAGTTTGAGCGACTAATCGAGATTATAGCTTCATTTTGCGTTTCACCGCGATGAATTGAACCTAGTTTACGCTAAACTCAGTTTCAATTTTTTTGTTGTCGCCATGTTTACGACACGCGTCTATAAAACTCGTAGCCTTAGCGGTCACAATTCTTAAGGGAAGACTATTTCAATTAGGAGGACTGTATAAAGACAAACTCAAACTGTTCACTTACTTTTATTGGTTACATTAAGAACAAACAACTATGTGATACTTAATTATTACAGTACTCAAAGCTACTATTCCTATCGACTCTCCCAATCGTCCCTCCGGGAACGAATGCCCTTGCGCGCTCAAGTTCTTAGCCAAAAACCCCCGTGCGTTCCGCTCTCTCATTGGCCCACGATATCAGGTGATCCCAGAGTCGTGGTCCAATCGTTAAGTCACTTATTACCCCATTCATTCTAACGATCAATATTAGATCAAGGGTTAACATTTCCAAACAGCAGAAATAAATAACTTATATAATATAGCTTAGGTATTACTTAAAACATTATTGTTTATATAAAACAAGAATCCTTAAAATTTTAACTCATTTTAACAATTATCTTTAAAAACATAAGGCACTATTTATTATCAAGAACAAAACCTAACAATCGTCCGTCCTGACATCGTGTGCGGCCCTGCACACGGCTCCAGGTGGAAACCTAACAATCGGACTTTTAATTGGTTGTTGAATTTATAACAATAATAATTAGTATCTATTACTAGTTGTTTGAACTTAATACAATAATGTCAAAGTCAAAATGTTTTTATTTCATATAGGCCTACATGGGCACTTATAAAACGTCAGAAGCTAGTGCACGGTTCCAAATTGGTCGTTTCCTATGGAGAAGAACCGGCAAGAAACTCCATGGTTACTCTTTTAAAAAAAGGTTTATATTACAATATTTTCATATTACAGTATTCATTAATAAATTATGTTAGGACAATGTAGACCAGTCAATATTGTACCAGAAAGCACAACAAAAATAATCATAAAAAAGTGAGTCATGATAAGAATTAATCTAAGAATTTGCGGAGTCTACAGTGTTCTCACATTTACATTATAGGTAGAAAGAGACATTAACAAACTTTTTTTTTTTTTTTTAACTTTCAATTTCAACCAGCAATCGATTTGCTGGATCGAAACAATTTGTACGAGCCACGCTGTACCTTGAACCAATACTCTCACTGTTGGGCATTATAACCCCAACACAAAGTGAACCCAAACGATCGATTAATTGGGTCACAAAACATCTAAGAGTAAGTTCACGACCGATCGATTTATGTCGTGAACAAACCAAATCCCTGAACGATCGATTAATCAGGGTGCCCTACTATCCTGAACGATCGATTAATCAGGATGCCACGCGGCGCCCGCACGAGCCGATCGATTTATGCTCGTGATGGCAGCCGGAAGGACTTACTTTATCACTTTATTCATCACCTAACGACGCCCGCACGAGCCGATCGATTTATGCTCGTGATGGCAGCCGGAAGGACTTACTTTATCACTTTATTCATCACCTAACGACGCCCGCACGAGCCGATCGATTTATGCTCGTGATGGCAGCCGGAAGGACTTACTTTATCACTTTATTCATCACCTAACGACGCCCGCACGAGCCGATCGATTTGTGCCCGAGATGGCAGCCGTAAGGCTTTGCCACTTTTACATCAAGTCACGAACCGATCGATTCTCGCGTACTTGATCTGTAACAACGGATAAAATTCTGTACATAATAAATGGTCTATTATATTAAAACAAAACGTTAAAAAAAAAACAACAACAAAACACAACATAATAAGTAAGGTACTCATATTCTAACTGGAATTACTCCCGCATTATTATCGTCACTATTGTAACTATCATCTACGTCTTTTCTGTCGATGCGATCTCTAGAGCGGTTACGTGGAACCACGGCTTCATGCGATCTGCAGCAACCGTTGTCGAACGTCTACTCTCTGTATCAACTAGCCCCGGTATTGGTGCCACAATACGGGTGTAACAGTCCATATCTAGAAATTTGCTAACACGTTACGGTCCTACAAAGGAAGGCATAAGTTTTTTGCTGTTTCCGTCTTTTACTGAAACCAGTCTTTATTATTGTATTAAACCCTATTAATTTTAAGTTCTTTATGTAATTTTATTTTTGGTGTACAATAAAGAATACATCTATCTATCTATCGAATGCTTAACGCTCTCAATGAATCGAGAATGGTGGGATTGTACCGCTCGACTTGGAGCTGGCTACCGCATTTAAAACATGTTTTATGCCTTTGTTTAGGCCAAATCGCTTGTATGTATGCGAGGCAAAACAAATACCACAAGCGCTCATGAGACGTTCAGGGTTTCTAAACGTACTAAAGATGTCTTCTGGAATCCTAGTTACATTTTGGGTGTTCGTGTTTATAGCGGGTCTTAGGAAGCAAAATGTTGTAAAACCGTCCACAACTACAAACAGGTGAGTCAAACCTTTATTTGGCTTCACAAAGGGTCCAAGGTGGTCCACATGAAGCGTATGGAATGGAATCTCTACATTAGTGATAGGGTGCAGTAAATCTTCGCGAGTTTTGGTACAACCCATCTGATCTTCTCTACCTCACCATCCAAATAGCGAAGTAACCTAATGACATAATTTTGACTAATGTACTGTAGGCATTTTTCACCTAGTTAACTATTTTGAACGTCTGTTATCCTACGTAGCTTGGAGTCACGTAACTGTAGCGTATGAAACCAACTTCACTACTAATTGTCATTATTACTGGAAACTGATCTTCGAGTGATTCTGACGATCTGACAAGATTTCGAGACAATGCACTAACATGACTCATTTTAGTTCTAGCTCTTTATTCGACAGTACAGTCGAATTCCTGTAATGTCAGCCACCACCATGCTATCCTTGGTATCGAGTCCCGCTTTGAAAGTGTAGAACACAGAAAGCCGCAATCAGTGATAACTTTGAACTCATTTCATAATTAATATAATCTAAACTTATGAAGGTAGCAAACCATTGCTAGGGTTTCTAACTCATAATGGTGGAAATTTTTTTCTTCCGGAGAAGTCTGCCGACTATAGTATGATACAGAATGAAAATTCTCGAAGTCTTGCTTTCGTTGAAGAACAATTCCACTGATTCCTAACCTAATTGTATTTGTGTGTAATTCTATTTCAGCAGCAGGGTCATATGTCTATTGTATTAGCAGCAAAAACTCAATAAACTATCACTGTTAACAACAAGTTCGGGACAAGGCAATTCATCCCTAATATTATACAATTGCAATTTACTTTTATCTTTGTAGACTGCTATGTAAGATTGCTCTGTGAATAATTGTACTATAAGCACAGGGACCTCTATTAGATATTTGGGCACTACTTAACAAGCAGCTCTAGCCTCCACCTCATAGACAATCATGTCAAGAGTCAGATTTCCTAGCGACTGGACTACGTTGTTGCCAAATCCTTTCAATAGTGTAGATACATTATCGCGAGTTACTCCTAGTTGGCTGGCAATAGTTTCCCTAATCAGAGTAACGTCACTCCTAAAATCTATAAAAGTTCTAACTATTACTTACTCGAACAACTATTTACTTTTACCTCTTTTATGAACTTAGAACCAGGATAATTGCCTATATGTGCGTTTTTTTGTCGTTTATAAAATCGTTTTCTGCGCTGTACCACTAACGTTTGTCAATCTATCATCTGATTATCTGTAACATTTTTCCGCGATGTGGCCAATCTTATTTATTTATTTATTTATTTATTTGCATTCATGTCGTTTACAAGGTCTTGTTATATAATATAAGTTTCGTACATGAACCCTGCTAGGGCACCGCAACATTTTATGTATCTTAATTTGTATTGCATGCATTATTGTAAAAGTTATTTAGTTAAATATTATTATCACATTATCAATTACTATGCTATCATTTCATTATTAATTTATTTATTTTGAACATTTTATTACATTTCTACATTTTTACATTGCGTCAAATTTCAAATATTGATAATTTTTTTTTAGAATGTCAATTTTTCAAATAATATCGTCAAATAGTGTAATCAATATATTAGCGTAATTTCAATTTAGAAACTCATTAAGGCTATAATAACACTTATGTATTAAGTGCATTTTAAGTGTGTTTATAAATTTATTGTCAAATTCTATGTCTTTAATTTCACTGGGTAATTTATTGTAAATTTTTATGCACATTACAAGAGGTCCTGAGTGATACATAGCTAGTTTTGAGCTCGGTACTGCTAATTCATTTTTTTACTCTTAAGGAGCGTTGTTGCCTTTGATTCTTAGCTAAAGGGAATAACGACACATGCTTTCTTACAAACTTGCTTACTTCCAAAATGTATATGCTTGTTAGGGTGAGCATTTTATATTTAATGAAATGAGGTTTACAGCTCTGCATTTGGTCTATGTTCGCAAGAATTCTCACACATTTTTTTTTTGTAAAATGAAGAGTTTTTCAACGTCTACGCTATTTCCCCACAATTGTAACATCCATTAGTGTGGCTTGGTCGGTTACCAGAACTACTGCTCGCTGTTTTGGAAAATTTAAGATTATCCAAATTTCTATTATTAGCGTAAAAGCGGTCCCGACCAGATTGATTATAGTCCCTATTGCTGAGTAAATACTGTAACAGCTGATCGGGTTGGGTACAACTCAGTGCTAAAGCTCCTGATTTGAGTGTTTTATTTGCATTCTGCCGCGCGGGTACCTACTATATCGCATTGATTCACTAGACTAAGTTTTTCATAGTAATAAACCTCAATGGATTCGTTATATCTGCTCTTTCTCCTAATCATATCTTCCAAGGTCTGACCGTAATTCTGTTCACACGGAAACGCGCTTAGTAACTTCTCTTGCCATTCTTGCCAAGTAAATAGGATGGTATGTAGACTTTCGTACCACGACTTGGCCAGACCTTGCAACTTTTGCATTGCAAAATGAGCGGTGGTGCTTTCATCCCAACCGTATACCGAAGCGCACTCATTCACTTTTCTTAACCACACGTCTATTCGCTGGTTTTTGGACGAGGGATCAAAGTTCGACAATATATTTTCGTGGTTAATTTTCTGTAGTGGTTGGGCTGCGTCTTGGTTTACAGGTGGAGATGTGAGAGCACTTCTCAAGTCCCTAATAATATTAAACAAATCTCTTTTCGAAAAAGAAAGACTACGTGACCTTTCAATCTATTCCACGCGGTTGTGCTGCCGTGGTCCGCGCTCCGCACGTTGCTCTGCACGTGGCTCAGCATCCCGGCCGTATCGATGCCATGGAGATGCTGCGGGGACGGTTGTTCGCTTGGGGCTCGTCGCTACGACGCGATGCGTGGTGCAGATCTTCGTTGGCGCGTACACGGTCGCACTCCTGCCGTACTTCGTTCTGTGGCTCGGCGTCCCGGCGCCGTGTCGATGCCGTGGAAGCGCTGCGGAGACGGTTGTCCTCACGCGGCTCGTCGCTGCGACGTGTTGCGAGGTGCAGGTCTTCGGCGGCGCGTACACGGTCGCGCTCACGCCGTACTTCATTCTCCAGCACCCGAAGCCGCTCTCGGCTCAGCTCGATGTCTGGCACGGGGCTTCGACTTCGCAGCCGACTCCGGCTCCTCGTGGCGGAGTGCAGCTCTCGGTGACCCGGAGTCACAAGCCTTCGTTGACCCGATGACTGTAGCATTGTCTGAAACTCACGGTAAAGAAACTTGAGAGCCGTATAATGAAGTTGTGAATAAGAAGTTACTAATTGCCGATGGTCTGAAATTGTTTATCCTTTCTTTTAATACCATTGGAAAATTGAAAAGTCGAGCATGTGTGCTGAGCAAGTCGCCTTTATTTTCGGAATCAAGATTGGTATTTCTTAAATAAAGAATGAAGTTTAATTCGTCCTATTCTAAAAATAGAACATAGGTACCTGTGTCCCAAATGTAAACGCTTAAATCCAATAAGCGATAGATGCGGTATGCGGCGTCAAGTGCCTCATAAGTGCCTCGCTCGCCACGGTCGAACTTATCGTGGGAAGGGTCGGGTGACGCTCTTGGTAGGTAAGCGCCGTTATAACCCAATATCAACCTTATTGTAAAAACTTAAAAAGTTCTCTAACGAAAAATACAAAACACCTCTATCGTTGAATATTTTTAGCTTTGTTTAGAAGGGTTTCTTGACACCCACCTCAATCATTCGATTTTAAGCTTGCGATTTGGTTACTAACGGAAATTCTAACATGGAGTTCCATTGTTTGCTAGCTATTACGTCTTCCATAGTGAGAGCACGGAATAGTGTTAACGGGTAATTACTCGCTAAAATACTGTCTTACAAAAATATTAAACAAAATGTAATTACAGCTTTTAGCAAGAAAACTTTCAACTATGGTACTAATGGACTTGTACTATTACTTACTCTGTGCTAATGATTTATTTATTTATTTAATCTTCATGTACAATAGTGGTACATAGGCGGAATTAATGCAACAAGGCATTCTCTTCCAGTCAACCTTTGGGTTAAAAAGACAAAACTGTGGTAGGTGTGCACAATAAATAAATAACAGTAATTTCAAATATAATATAGTATCAATAAAATTAGTTACAAAAACAAGATTAAAAAAAAAACTAAATCCTATTGGTGCCTAACTAACACACTGTATGACTTATCTTAAGACTGACTCAGGTTAATTTAAAGGCAAAACCCGTAATTATAATCACATCAAACAAAGAAAATATAAAATTTGGGCGCATACTTACGTTTTGGGTGCACATCCCACTTCTGAAGTATAAAACTCGTAGCCTTAGCGGTCACAATTCTTAAGGGAAGACTATTTCAATTAGGAGGACTGTATAAAGACAAACTCAAACTGTTCACTTACTTTTATTGGTTACATTAAGAACAAACAACTATGTGATACTTAATTATTACAGTACTCAAAGCTACTATTCCTATCGACTCTCCCAATCGTCCCTCCGGGAACGAATGCCCTTGCGCGCTCAAGTTCTTAGCCAAAAACCCCCGTGCGTTCCGCTCTCTCATTGGCCCACGATATCAGGTGATCCCAGAGTCGTGGTCCAATCGTTAAGTCACTTATTACCCCATTCATTCTAACGATCAATATTAGATCAAGGGTTAACATTTCCAAACAGCAGAAATAAATAACTTATATAATATAGCTTAGGTATTACTTAAAACATTATTGTTTATATAAAACAAGAATCCTTAAAATTTTAACTCATTTTAACAATTATCTTTAAAAACATAAGGCACTATTTATTATCAAGAACAAAACCTAACACGTCTTTAAACTAGATTACGCTGAGCTCAGTTTAGTTGAACTAAGTTTTTATATTGAATGATGAAATCAGCCCTTTGTTGGGTTAGCTACCCGAGTTTTAAAAGAACGACCCTCGGTCGCAGCTCTACCCTACTCTGGTTATTTTTGAACGCAGGGCTGGAGTGCCCTATCTTTCCCGGTTCCCGGTACGAGCTGGAGCAAGAGCTTGGAATAGATTTAGCAAAAAAAACTTACCAACTTTGATACGAAGTAAAAGTTAGAAAGAAATTTATTTTATTTTAAAAAGTTAGAAAGGAATTTATTTTTGGAATACTGTAGTAAGATAGGTCAAAGTGTAATAAGTAAAAATAAGACAGATTAAGAAAAATGATACTAATGATAGTGTTTATATTATAAGAATAGTTTCCTAAACAAACAGATAAAAAAAAAGAAAAATAAATATTGCAATATACGAGTATATCCAAAAAAAAGTAAGGAGGGAAAAAATCAAAAAAAAATCTTTGAAGTGTTCTATAAGTGTTTAATAATTATTGTGTAAGCTCCCTTATAGCCTTTGTATAAAGTCTACATAATTGAGTAGGCCATAGTGCCACTAGAGCAAACTGTAAGCTGTTTCTAATTTTATATAAATATAAATACAGGCTTTGACTAGGTCAAAGGTTCACAGCTATAGCAGGAGTTGCTTTTAGCCGGTAAGAGTCCGGCACTGCCGCGACTGTCCTTTCCGTAGGACAGTCGCGGCGTCCATGAGGATTTTCCACTCTGCTCGAAAATTTATTTAAAAAAACCCTATTTTACCCTACTGTACCCCACTATACCGTATACCAATAAATGAGCAGGTTTTGGATTATTTTTTGTTTTATTTAACGGGATAAAAGTTATCCTAAGCTAAATCAACCGATAGAGCTATAAATACTGTAACTAACACGACTTTTTTGTATACACCGTTAAATTTTGATCGTTTTAATCCCGTGAAGGGTCGATTCGGTACATGAAACAATAACGTCAGCTGAGCGAGTCAATGACCTGTTAGTTGTCGGTCGTTGCGTACTAACTACATACAGGTCATTGACTCGCTTAGCTGACGGTTATTTAACGAAACTAATTTCGTACATGCCTAAATTAATTCGAGTTTAAAAAAGTACTTAATTTTGCAATTTTAAATCGATAGTGTTTCATGTACCGGATGAACCCTCCACAGGAGTAAAATGATCAAAATTTAGCCGTGTATGCACCGTTAAATTTTGGTCGTTTTAATCCTGCGGAGGATCGATTCGGTACATGAAACTATCGATTTAGGTATAAAGATAAAATAAAAAAATAATATTTTTTTTTTCTAAAACTCGAATACGCATATGTACGAAATTAGTTTCTTCAAGTAAACGAGTCAATGGCCTTGTAGGGAGTAGTCGGTCGTTGCGTACTAACTACATACAGTTCATTGACTACGATTGCTACGCGTATGCTCTTCGCAGCTAGCAATGTATTACTAACAACTTTTATAGTGGTATGATAAAATCAAGCGGCGCGGACGCGGTGGCGGTGCGGCGGCGGCGGCCGCGCGGTGAAGGTGCGGTGGCGAATACACAGCATAGCGCCGCGATGGCGGCGTCGTGACGGCGCGGCGCGTCGGCAGCATCGTGAACAACGAACCCTGATGGTGACGGATCTGGGTCTGACCTCTGGGTGTTGTGCATGATCCATGCACAGTATGTAGTTTGATGATTACACATATGAATGATTAAAATGACTTATCAAGAGTTTAGATCTTACAATTCTGGGTTGAGTATGTACATATATAGTATATACATAATCTGATGGCACGAAGTATTATAATTATCATCAATTGGTTACCTTTCATTGAAATATGCCTTAGAAAATGGGATTAAGACGTAGGTTTCCTCACGATGTTTTCCTTCACCGATTTGAGAGCAGTGGTGATGAAATAAATTACACAAAGGAATGCGTCTGGCTGGGTTTGAACACGCGACAACTCGTAAGTCGGGGCCGATACTATAATAAATGTATCTAATTGTAAAAATATATTTTATAATTTGTGATATCCTTGTTTTATTTCTTGAACATTCATAATTATATTTTTAATTTGTCTCTTAATCTCTCTAGCCTTTTCGGAGATAACCGGAGTCGGCTGAATACCCGTGTTTTACATGGAACAACTACAGACCTCCACAACCCGGTTACTAGGCATCACGATACTCCTTGAAGGAGGGCTTTACTTTTGGAGGAGTGTGGAACAGAGAGTAAAGTCCCAGATACCTCCGTTGAAAAGGGAGGATCCTCTGACCAGACGGGTGTTTTGTCTGGTAGGCTACTGCTACTGGCTTCAGTCCAGTAGAGGTTCTTCAAGGCTCTTCATGTGACTGGCCAAAGGTAAGCTGTGGCTTAGCTAAGGTCGCTGGTGAGGCTGAGGATGAACGCCAGGTACGGCCAGGTAGGCATGCTGGTGGTCAGGTTACCCATCATAGCCGTGGGTGCGCGCGGAGAATTTTTACTTGCGCGATGCAGGATTAGTTCATTTGTGACCATCAACGATTGCTTCTCTGCTTAACATCAGGTGGGATTGCAGTCAAGCACTAGTTTATAACAATAAAAAAAAAATCTGTGTCTGGGTGTAATCTAACTATGTAGGTATAATATGTATGTATTTAGAAATATATAAGTATATTTATCAGTTGTCTAGCACTCATAACACAAGCTCTGCTTAACTTGGGACTAGACGGCATTGTGTGAAAGTTGTAAAAAAAAAAACAAATAAAAAAATAAGTTGATAAAAATCACATTGGTAGGGTAGACTGGGTACGGTTGAAACGGTGGACGGTTGAAACAAAGCGAATATCTCGACACCGTGCGTGATGAGTTGAGGGGTACAGGGGGGGAACGAAGCGGGCGACAAGTCGAAACACGAATTTCAGTGTTGCGTCGTTCTTCGCGCGCTGCACTTGTGTATAGGAGGCCCCATTGTGTTTTTTGACGTAAAAGTAAGTATTTTTTGTTCGTACATTTTTGCAATTATTATGGTTTTATTAAAGCTAGAGTATTGAGAGTTTTGTATCGTTTTAACTGAAGTTTGTAGAATATGATTGTATGATTAGTTTTTAGTCAAATTTATTATCATTCTTACTGTGAACTGTTTTATACCTAGAAGGGGGGTTGGGGACAGTTGAAACAGTTTATTCATTAAATTTTCTTGTTTCTTAGATGCCAAGGGTACGCCAAAGGAAGACTGCGAGAGGTCAGGCCGACTTATCAACCTACAAACAAGCCTATGAAGATGTAAAAGCCGGATCTTCGTTAAGAACAGCGGCAGAAAAGAATGGACTGAACCACTGTTCCCTGTTAAGGTATGTACGTAAACGAGATGCGACTGGTGGGGATGAAAATCAAGAAATGGGATATAAAGCTCACAATCGAGTGTTTAACCAGGAACAAGAGCGTGAGCTATCTAAATATTCAATTAGATGTGCAGACATATATTTTGGCCTAACTAAAAAGGATGTGAAGACTTGAATATTAATAAAAAAATATCTGTGATGTTCAACTGTGCCATTACGAGTCGTAAAATGTTATTAGAGATAAATAAAACATGTTCATTTATTATATTTTGTATTATTTGCATGTGTTTCAATTGACCCCAGGTACTGTTTCAACCGACCCTGACATTGGGACGGTTGAAACAAATTAAATTTTTTTTTAAATTTGATTTTACTCATAAAATACAGTACAGTGATTTCAAATAACATTGCCCATTAGTAGACAAAGATATGGTCTCTCATTTAATATATTTCCGTCATTGCTCGGTTAACTAATTACGATGTAATGAATGATAAACGCTAAAATGTTTCAACCGTACCCAGTCTACCCTACTTGGGCGGTTTTGAACACGCAACCTCATGCTTGAGTGGCGGTCAAATTAACCGCCTGGACATTTCGAAACATAGGTAAAAGAATCCTCAATGTGATAGAAATCTTAGTTATATGGACATCCTAGCCTGTCATCCAGATTTCGTGATGCGTGTGTGTTCTAGTGTGTTTTGGGGCTTTTACGAAAATAATCGTGTTCCGATTGATGACAATTTTCTTCCAAAGGTATTATCATTTTTATATCACATTCCAAATAGCTCCAGACAGCTGCTTTTAGTAGATTTTGATGGCACGGTTAGTGCAGCAGTTGTGCAATTTGCTGTTGCTCTGCGTATCGCGGGTTTGATTTTAGGACAAAACGAGTATTTGTATGACCTACAGATGGTTAGTCTGGGTCCTGGTGTAAGTTTTTGTGGACTGGAGTAATTTTCCTAATAATTGCTCAAAGAACCCATTTTTTTCATCATCTCGGGAGCAATAACGGTTTTCATAATGTGCGCTGTGCTCCACTTAAGTATTATGGGTTCGAGTCCCACGCTAAACAAATAAAAGATCAAAACAACTAACTAAGCCTAACTCGTACCTATCTGGGCAAATCCCGAATTTTTTATTTTACGGACTCAATTTACTACTGACTTTTACCGAGTAAGTATAATTTATAATATTAGGTCACGGTATTTTTCAAAAACAACTTATAAGCAATCATCTCCAATAAAATATATATCAGTCAGTGAAATTATTGTTAGTAGTTCATCAATTTTTATCACAGCCATTCGATTCTCGGCGCTCTCATGAGCTTCGAAATAAATAAATAGGTAACGGACACGGGACAAGAACATGCAGCAGTTGCATACTAGAAAAATGAACTGTATTGCTATGAAAATAGTGCCAATTTCTGCGTGTTACGTCATACGTGAGTATCGTGAACTATCTCTCTCTCCCTCTAACACGCGCGCGCGAATCTATTTTGTTCCGTGCAATTGATAACAAAAAGAGCGAGATGCCGTTCAGCGGGACGGTGCGCTAGAGGGAGCTAGAGATAGAGCAATACGAAATGAATTTTAGCTGCTACGTAGTGTTACTCGGGACGTGTGTTAAGGGTCACGTTTGTTTATTTTATGTCTAAATATTGCAAAGTTTTTCATTAATTATGTTGTACCATTGTATAATACGTTCTTGTAATTCAACTGCTTCGAGAAGTACTAAGGATTTAACGTTTCATCGCATTCCCAGTGACTGCAAAAGGTAAATTATTATATTTGAGACATATTTTATTTAGAGTCTAGAGTATTTAGAGTTAGTCTTTAGTTTACAAAATATGTTTTGTTTCCATTATCAATTTAAACCAAATGTAAGACTTACGTTACGTAGATAGGTAGGTAATTATTTTCCACTATTTATGACTAGGTAAGTATACAATAAGCATCTAAGTACTTACTACACTTCAATTTCAATTCAATTTTTTATGTGTATGGCTCCATCGACGAACGTCCGATGATTTTGCCAATGTCAAGGTATCAGGTGGATGATCGGTAATTTGGCAAAAATACTGTTATCTATTGATCAGTTTTTGAAGCGATGGCATCCATTGGACATCATGCTAAAAAAAAAGGACAAAACAATTCTGGTTAGTACACACATAACAATACAAAATAAGTATTAAAACATTTAATAGATACATACTATATAAATAGAAGGACTAGCTACAGCTGGATTTTATTGATATTAATAAATTTATAAAGAATTTTTACTGCAGAGGTATGGACTAAAGTTAAAAGGAAAGGTATGTTAACTGGGCGGGGAATATTAGAAGGGAGTATGTCGTAAAGGGGAATTCTTAAACGAGGGCAAGAGAAAAACAAGTGTTCCAAGGTACCCTCTTCTAGGCCACATTCACATAACGAATTGTCTCTCGAGTGGATTTTGGCCAAAAAAACAGGAGAACAAACAAATCCGAGTCGAAGCCGAATTATAACGGAGGTAGCTAATTTGTTTGAGAATTTTAGTTTGCTGAACCAACATTTAGAGGGGATGGATGGTTGAATAGAGCCATAGAATTTTCCCTTTAGAACTCGAGTTTTTTGCCAAAGGGAATTCCAATTATTTAACATATCGGGTTTAGCAAGGCAGCGCAAATCACGAGGATAACAAGATGAATGAGCCTCGATTCCGTTCCGAATTGCTGACTTAGCAATTGAATCCGCATTCTCGTTGCCAACAATTCCAGAATGGCTTGGGATCCAAGCCAATGCAACCTCTATTCCTGAACAATGTAATTTGTAAAGAATCTCTTTAATTTTTAAGGTTAGGGAGAAATTGTTACGCGAGCGAAAAGGGGATTTTATTAAATCCTGTAGGCAGCTAAGAGAGTCTGTGAGAATTAAGGATTTATTGAGACTGTGCGATTCAATATAGGAGACCGCTTCCAGAAGAGCTATTGCTTCCCCCGTATAAACAGTACCCAAAGCAGAAGTGCTAAAGTTAAGAATTATCCTGTATTTCGGGATCCATACAGCCGAACCGACCTTACCATCATCTGTCACCTTAGAAGCGTCTGTATATAACGTCAGCCAGTCACGCCAGTCCTCTGACAGAACCCTATTGAGTTTATCGTTGGCCGCAGGATCGTGTTTAGAAATACCGAGGTTAAAAATGACTTTAGGATGGAAAAGTAAAGAATCAAAACTTACTTCAAATATAGGATTCGAATTTGAGTGAATTAAGGAAGAGTGCATATTATTAAATTTACAAAGACTGTTAATAAGGAGAGGGGGATTTTTATGGGACCAATAGCGGGAATTCTGTATTAAATCAGAAAGAGTACGTAGGAGGGGGAGAAGTGGATGGGATTTATTCTCGATAATTTTGTAGAAAAATCTATCGCAGAGGAATTGTCTACGGAGGTGAAGAGGAGGCTCTAAACATTCCACCTGAAGGGCATTAGTAGGTGAGCATTTCATAGCACCAGAGACAACGCGTAAGCATTTCGATTGGATCTTTTCCAGTTTAGCAAGGGCGATTTTGTTGCATGGCTCCAAAAGAAAGCTCCCATAGTCAAAGTGACTGCGAACTATGGCGTTATATAAAATCCTCTGGGAAGTTGGATGAGCACCCCAGCGAACTCCAGAGAGGGCCCGAAGAATATTAACCCCTTTTTCACATTTCTTTGAAATGTACTCCAAGTGATAGACACCAGATAATTTTGAGTCAAGGATAAGACCAAGAAATTTAACTTTTTCTTGAATCAAAATAGGTTCATTTTCAACATGAAGATTAATAGGGGGGATATTACGTTTGCGAGTGAAGGCCACTGCATTACACTTGGAGACTGACAGACTAAGGCCGTGATCGGTCAGCCACTGGTTTAAGTAATGAAGGGCAGAATTTAGGCGAGATGAGGCGTCCAAAAATGAAGCTGACCTACAATAAAGAACAATGTCGTCGGCGTATTGTAAGATTTTACAGAAACAACTCACTGTAGACTCCAAATCATGCGTGTAGATATTATAGAGGATAGGGCTTAAGACCGACCCTTGGGGAAGGCCCTTCCACACTAAGCGGGGAGAGGAGAGGGAATTTTGGTGGCGAACAGAAATAGAACGGGACATAAGAAGGTTACAAATGATGTTGACCATCCTCACAGGGATACTCAGCTGTAGCAATTTTTGCCTGAGTATTGGAAGTTGGACATTATCGTAGGCTGAGGCTATGTCTAGAAAAACACCAAGAACGCTTTCGTTATTAGAAAAAGCAATGCGAACGTCTGACACGAAAACACTTAGGCTATCTAAAGTACCCATGCCTCTTCGAAAACCGAATTGAGAACTGGGTAACACACCTTTAGATTCTAACATCCATTCAAGACGGTTCTTGATGAGATTCTCCATAATTTTAGCCAGAACAGAAGAGAGAGCGATAGGTCGATACGAGGCGGAATCTGATGGATCTTTACCAGGTTTTAATATTGGTATAATGATTTGTGATTTCCAGGACTCCGGGACTTGGCCCGTAACGAAAAAGGAATTAATTAGGCTGAGAAAAAGTGATTTACAATTAGAAGAGGATTTGGAAATAAAGGAGTAGGGAATTCCATCAGCACCTGGAGCAGAGTCCTTAAGGTGATCTAAGGCACATATAAGTTCTGGGAGGGAAAATAGGTCACCAAATCTATCAGAGGAAGTAGGGGCAGGAAGATCTGTAGTGGGAAGGCAATCAACACTAGGAACAAAGGGGGGGGCTAGTTTTGTTATAAATTCCTCTAGCCAGGTGCTGGGGTCATTTGTAGAACTATTGCAAGACTGGCTGTCACAAGCTTGGCGGTAGATTTTTATTTTCCTCCATACTAAAGAAACAGGAGTACGAGGGGAAAGTGATTCGCAAAACTTGAGCCAGCCACATCTTTTTTTTTTGGCTAATAATCTACATGTAATAGCAGAAATCTTTTTAAAATTTAAATAATCACACAAGTCTAAACTACAGGAGAAAGCGTTTTCTGCTTCTTTACGTTTACGGACAGCATCAGTGCACTCAGCATCCCACCAAGGAGGAGAAGGAATTAAGTCTCGGGCAGAGTTCTTTAAAGGGATAGAGGAATCAGCTGCTCTTATAAGACATTCAACAAAATCACTGTAGAGTGCAAGAGAGTTGGAGGGGTTGACTTGGGGAAAGCTTTGGAGTTGTGTGTCCAATTGAGAAGAGAACTTGGACCAGTCAGCTTGGGTTAGTCGATATTTTTGTAAGGGTTGAATAGATGGAGAACGTGGATGGGAACTTAGAAATGAAATTAAAATAGGAAAATGGTCACTCCCATAAGAGTTAGGGAGAACAGACCAGGAGAGTGAAGACACTAATGAAGGGGATGAGAGAGTAAGGTCAGGAACACTAACATTTTGGTTAGGGGATACCCTACGGGTAGCAGACCCATCATTAAGGACACACAAGTTGCGATCGTCTAAAATATCTAACAGAAAGCTAGAAGACGGGTCATTACAATGGGAGCCCCAGAGGGTGTTACGGCAATTGAAATCACCCAACACAATCAAGGGGTTTGGGATGGAAGAAAGGATAGAGTTAAATTCAGACAAAAGGCTGGGATTGGGATGAGGAATGTAGGCAGACACATAAGAGACGTTCATGGCTCTTATGGCTACCACGTGAAGACCAGGATTATGATCAGGAAGAGGGATCTCGGAAAAGGTGATAGATCTGCTAACCAAAAGGGCGCAGCCAGCCCAGCCGTCATCTCTGTCGTCCCGAAGGCACGCAAAACCAGGAACTCTAAAAAGAGATCCAGGCCTGAGCCAGGTCTCCGACACGGCAAAGACAACGGGTTTATAACGGTTTATAAGGTATATTATTTCATGTTTTTTCCTACGAATAGATCTACAGTTCCACTGAAGTATTTTTTCTATTTTGGCGGGTCCAAGATTCGAGTAGCTGTTCAACTAATGTTACGACATTGTTCGGTATTGCATCACTGAATTTAGATAACATGTTTATGAGGGAGCAAACCAAAAGCTCTATCAGGTTATCATTGGGAGTGGGAAGGGGAGTTGTTTCGGAAAAAGGAGGTTTTAGAGCACAGCCATTAGGTTGAGTAGAACTAGGAGTAGAGATCATTGACCTATGGGTTTGAGAGTCATATGACTTGCCCAACTCTGGTCTAGGTCTTGGGGAACGATAGATTGTTTTGGAGTAAGAAGTTTTAATAGGGGATGAGTATGGGGAGGGAGTAGGGGAAATAGAAGGGGCTGAGAAGAAAAGGGGTTCCGAAGGAGGGATTTGAGATAATTTAAGTTGGGAAGGCCCTGCAGTCACACTGGAGTATGATAATTTAGAACGGGGAAACCTTGCCGCTGCCTCTCGATATCCTAAATTTTCCTCAGACATAACCATTTTAATTGATTTTTGCCGGGAGTGTTCTGGGCACCTATCATCTGTAGCCTTGTGGTTTCCGCCATCACACAACAGGCAAGAAACTTGTGCATCTGGGACACTGCATGTATCACCAGAGTGAGGTAGAGTACAACGGTAACAGCGGGGTTTAGACCTACACTGGGTGCTTATATGGCCAAAACGCAAGCAGTTCCTGCACTGAATAGTGGGGAGGTGATAGACAGACACCGGAAGAGAGGCATTATAACAGAAAACTTTCTCTGGGAGAATCTGCCCAGAGAAAGTCAAAACTACCGTAGATGAAGGAGACCAAGTGACAGTATCCTCCTTTCTGTTTTTAAAATTGAGTCGCCTGGCCTTAATGACTTCCCCGCAGTTGTGGGGAGTTTCTATACCCAGGACTAATTCCTCGAGAGTCCAGTCAGTGGGAATATCTTTAACAACACCCATGCGAGTTACTTGGAAACGGGGAATGGATGCCGTATAGCTGTTGTCTTTTAAAACAGGATTGTTGACAAAATTGTTAGCATCATTGTAGGTCTTGAAATCAAGGGACATCCTGTTTCGTCCCATGGATTTTACGCTACCTTGAACTACTCCTTTAAAACCTTTTTTGTAAATATATTGGGCAAACTTTAAGGAATTTAATGTTAACCCCTGCCTGGGGTCCGTCTCCATTCTGGAGACGAACACCTTGAAGGGTGCCCTATCGTCTTCGCTATAGAGCAACTTGGAGTTACTCTCAAAACCCGGTTTAGTAAACACGGATTGAATCGAGTCCGACGGAGGCTTATTTTTTTTTGCGTCCACAAAGATCTCAGGAGAACCGGGGCGCTTTCTAGGTTCGGATCTATTGCGATATTCCACAGAATCTTGAGAGCACTCCACGATGTCCATATCTGGAGGAGACCCTCCACCCCCGTCAGGGGGTTCTTCGGCACTCATTTCCGAAGGAAATGAGTGCCAGAAAAGCTTAAATTACTTACCACTACTAAATTACCACACCAGACAACACAAAACAATAGACTCAACACCAAAAACAGATAAAATAAATTGTTAGGTTAAGATTCGCGTGCTTAATCTCACCCAGACAATGGCAAAATCCCTTACTACACTTATAAATAAATAATGTCATTGACAGGACGACAGTAGGGTTGCCACCTATTTAGGTATGTAAAGTACCTACCTATCGTATTAATTCTTTTTCAATTCTAGGTTTTTACACTCAACTTTTACTGTGAAAATACTTAATATTTTTTACCCGACTACGTCAAAGGAGGGTTATGATTTTGACAGGCTATGTATGTATGTGTGCATCTATATCTGTTCACTCATAACTTCTAATTTACTTATCGGAAATTGACATATGAGGTATCGTTAGAACCGTCTTAATCGTCCGCTGAACATAGGCTAAGTGACGTGTCACAAAAATTGATGTGGCGCCCTCTAACGGACAAAAAATAATGTGTTAAAAAAATAAAATGAGATAAATACACCGTGTTTGATATCATTTGAAAGGGCTTCACTTGTACTTATCAAAAATATTATCATCAAAATTCAATGTGATGTAAAAAATTACAGCAATCTACTAAACAATCTCTAACTTCGTTTGGTTACGGTTGGTGGACATAATAATTCTTTTTGCTATTGATTTTTCATAGAGTCCTTTAAGAAATGGCTTAGGTTTCACTTTTGGCGAAAAGAAAAAAAATATATACACCGTTAAATTTTGGTTGTTTTAATCCCGCGGAGGGTCGATTCGGTACATGAAATACTATCGATTTGTAAAGATAAAATTAAAAAATAAAGTACTTTTTTTAAACTCGAATTAATTTATGTATGTACGAAATTAATTTCTTTAAGTAAACGTCAGTTGAGCGAGGCCAGTGAACTGTAGGTAGTTAGTACGCAACGACCGACAACTACCTACAAGGTCATCGACTCGTTTACTTACTAAAAGAAAATTTCGTATATGCGTAGGTATATTAATTCGTGTTTTTGAAAAAAGTACTTTATTTTTTAATTTTCTCTTTACAAATCGATAGTGTTTCATGTACCGAATCGACCCTCCGCGGGATGAAAACAGCTAAAATTTAACGGTATATACGCTAAGTATAAGTATATTTATTTTCGCCTAAAGTGAAACCCTTTCATTACCCTTTGATATTTTGTTTTAACGAAAGGTTTTATTGGATACAATTATCTTTATTACAAGCTTTCTATTAGCTTGCACTGTATGTAACTATGTATGTTCGGCTCAAATCTTGCAACTCAATTTTGAAGCAGATATCTTCAACCGATTGAGCTGAAATTTTACATGCATGTGTAAATCGGGTGACAATGCAACATTATGATGACATGGAGCTGATCTGATGATGGAGCTGGAAGGTAGCCATAGGAACTCAGCAATAAAACAATACAACCCCATCGAGTTTGGGTTCGCTTGATTAGTACTGACGAGTACTTTGATCCTGTATGATAGCCAGGGTCTGATGATGGAGCCGGAAGGTGATCATAGGAACTCCACAGTTAAACGATACAACCTCATCGAATTTGGGCTCGTTTTATTCGTATTTTTGAGTACTTTCATCCTATATGATAACCAAGGTCTGATGATGGAACTGGAATGTGGTCACAGGAACTTCGCACTTAAACGACACAACCACATCGAATTTGGGCTCGTTTAGTTCGTATTGACGAGTACTTTCATCTTATATGGTAGCCGGGGTCTGATGATGGAGCCGGAAGGTGGTCATAGGAACTCCGCAGTTAAACGATACGACCCCATCGAGTTTGAGCTCGTTTGATTAGTATTGACGAGTACTTTGACCATGTATGGTAGCCAGGGTCTGATGATGGAGTCGAAAGGTGGTCATAGGAACTCCGCAGGTAAACGATACAACCCCATCGAATTTGGGCTCGTTTGATTAGTATTGACGATTACTTTGATCATGTATGATAGCCAGGGTCTGATGATGGAGCCGGAAGGAGATCATAGGAACTCAGCAGTTAAACGATACAACCCATCGAATTAGGGCTCGTTTGATTCGTATTGACGAGTACTTTCATCCTATATGGTAACCAAGGTCTGAAGATGGAGCTGGAAGGTGGTCATAGGAACTCCGCAGTTAAATGATACGACCCCATCGAGTTTGAGCTCGTTTGATTAGTATTGACGAGTACTTTGACCATGTATGGTAGCCAGGGTCTGATGATGGAGTCGAAAGGTGGTCATAAGAACTCCGCAGTTAAACGATACAACCCCATCGTATTTGGGCTCGTTTAGTTTGTATTGACGAGTACTTTGATCATGTATGGTAGCCAGGGTCTGATGATGGGGTCGGAAGGTGGTCATAGGAACTCCGCAGTTAAACGATACAACCCTATCGAATTTGGGCTCGTTTGATTCGTATTGACGAGTATTTTGATCCTGTATGATAGCCAGGGTCTGATGATGGAGCCGGAAGGTGTTCATAGGAACTCCGCAGTTAAACGACACAACCCCATCGATCGTACTAGTTAGTTTAATTATACTCCTATAAAATAGGTACCAATTAAAAGGGCTTGCAGAGAGTAACTTTAAAAATAAAGTGACATTACTCTAAATCCAATATTTTCCTTTTTCTCAGTCATACTCTTGGTGGAGTGGTAGTGTTCATGGAACGTCTGGTAGGTTGGTTGCGGCTTTTGCGAGACTTCTTCGTCTCTCTCTATTCATGGAACTTCGTGTACATTCAATGAGGGAACACTTCAAAGATGATTTAGTGAGGTCTGTCCATCTGGTAGGCGATTGGCCGCGAGAACGTAGGCCCTCTACTCTTCCCTGTACCACTAAACGTACCAAAGAGCTTTTATTGCCTATGATATATAGAATAGAATAGAATAGAATATAACTTTATTGTACACCAAAGAAAGTTACTTAATTAATACTAAACTTAAATCTATGGGTACAATGGCGGTCTTATCGCTTATCGTTTATATCCACACATCATAAAAATTCGCTGTTGCACAATCGACGAAAGTTTTGGTTTTAATGCAAAGCTCTTTAAGAATGGAAACGTTAGTACGGTGAGCAGTCTGTTTTATCCTCAGTAGACGCCTCCAGCGTCACATTTCAAGAGCATCAATTTTTTTACGGTGCTTGAATCTTCTCCGCATTTCCCAGTATTTGTGATTGTGGATCCCAGGTAGATAAACTCTAGACAACTTTGCAATTGGCTATTTCATGTAAGTTAGGTTGATTGTTAGTCTTACGATCCACCACCATCATTTTTCTTTCATAAATCCAATCTGGTAAACTTCTCAGGTGGACGCTTCCTTCTGCGAAGCAGTAATGCTAGCAAAGGAGGAGACCGACCGCATCAGGCAACGGCGCTCACGCCGCATCCACCGCCGTAATTCCGATCCCGATTTCCTGCCACCGTAGGCGCGGACTTGCGGACGGCGGGCAATGGGTAGCTCGCTGTCCGTCCGTCCGGTAACAGACCGAACCAAGCTTAAGGGCGGGGGATGTCATTGGATGATTTTACCTACCATAAAAAAAAACCTGGCAGACTTCCAAAGATAGCAGACTAAGTTTCTTATGCTTTCCTATAATATGGGTAACAAATGAAAGGACTTGCTGAGAATACAAATGTGATTTAAATAAGGCATAACTAAAAAGTAAAAAATAAATTACAAGTAAAAAAAACTTTTTAAAAACAAGCTTTCAATGAAATGGCCTAAAAAGAAGAAAATAAACTTTTCCTTTATAACTTTTACTATCAATTTATAACGGCATTACACAATTTATATGATACAAAAGCTTGTCGCGAGATTTAACTGTGTCAATACACAGCTAAATAACTTCATAAATTAAATAAGTTAAAAAACTTCATCTATTGATTTTAATATTTTCAAAATCTCGCGACAAGCTTTTGTATCATATAAATTGTGTAATGCCGTTATAAATTGATAGTAAAAGTTATAAAGGAAAAGTTTATTTTCTTCTTTTTAGGCCATTTCATTGAAAGCTTGTTTTTAAAAAGTTTTTTTTACTTGTAATTTATTTCTTGCATCTATGATCGCCACAAATGAAAGATTCCATCGTAATATAGTAGTTATTAAAGTTTCAGTCAGGTGGCATAAACTGAAACTATCGCTCACCAATCGTATTTTATAACGATAAGACAAACGATGCAGAAAGTATTCTTGAACATCGCATGTTGCGGTTGGAATGGCTCGCTACATGATTGTTTTCTGTGTACTGGTTTTTTTTTTCGCTGGGTAGAAATCATCCAATGGCAACTCCCGCCTTTAGGCGGAGCGGGAGATAGTGTCAAACTTTTACTGCATAAAAAACCCAGCCCTTTCCTTCATTTCCTTCGTGCCAGGGCCCTGGGGTATACTTCAACATTTACCCAAGGCCCCAGAGTAGGCTTCAACCCTGTTGGGCCCCTACGAGTGTCAGACTTTTATTTAAAAAAACCCACCCGCATTGTTTCAGTTGCTTTTTACCTTCCATGGCTCTGGAACGTTCCGGTTCTGAAGGTTCGTTGGGTTCACACCCATCATCACCATTGTTACTTTGCTTTATATTTTCGGTTTTATTCATTGATTTCCTAGCTTGGACATCAGGATGGACGCATTTCATAGAATCTGTCCTACAAGGCGTATTATGTTCATATATTTTCCGTTCGGAATGATTGATCATAATTACGTTCCAGATATCAACATGTGACATTCATCAACCCACACTGGGCCTGCGTGGTAGATTATGGCCCATTCCCCTTTTTAGAGAAGAGACCTGAGTCTCAGCAATGAGAATATCATAAGGCTGATTAAGTGATTAAGTAAGCTGTGCTTCAGGCACCCGCTAACAGACACCGCAGAATTTCTGTGAAAACTTGTTGTCGCTTCGAGCCCCGTCTACGTTAGCTTTTAAGAAATCGAATAGAAAAACCGTGCACGTGCGGACAGCCGTAAATTTTTTGTGCATTCATACTATACATTAGTCGTATTATATTGGTATGTGTGATTATTTGATTGAATATTTTTTTAAGTTTATGTAAAAAAATCTTTGACGATTAAGAAAATTTTAAAAATTTAATTCAATTATTATATTTTCTTTATTTTTATTTTTTAATCAATGATAAACTCATCATACTGTTTAAGTATAATATGTATTCTATCCGTCGCCGCTCATATTTAGTACCTGCATATAGCAACACACGTCAACATAATATCATCTTAAAAAACTTTGCACAAATATTTACACAATTTGTTACACTAATTCAACAGAATTTTAGATTCCACTCAATCATTGCTATAATATTACGGACTAATTTATTTTCCCTAATATTTATTTTACAGGCGCAAAGAATGGCTTGAAACATGTAATAGGACAGATTTAATTGACAAAAGTTTGGAGTTTTTGAAACGCAAATATGTGTGCAGTAAACATTTTGAAAAATGTATGTACGGAGTGAGATTCCTACAGCGATTCGCTTCCCCTACATTAAATTTGGGACCCAGTTTACGAGACTCTTGCACACAGACATATATTTCTATAAAATGTTTGGACCCAACTCCAAGCACAAATGAATTACCAGGTCCACCTGTTCTTAAAAGAATTGGTCTTGAAAAATCTCACACAGAAACTGAAGAATTTGTGTGCCGTACAGATTATTATCTAGAGGGTAGGAACGAAAACGATAATCCTAATACACAAATAGAAGTGCAAAGTGATGAACTAGAACCAAAAGTTGAGAAAGAACTAGAAACAAACGAAAATTTACAAATTTTTACAGATATTAATCAAGAATCAGAGGAAGATACACCTGAAATGTCAATTGATGAATTCTTACATCAGAATAGTGGGCTTGAAGAAGAAATAAGGAAAGAACTAGAAGAGCAAAATATACCGCAAATACCAATAAATGAAACTAATACACGTAGTAACCTGTTGTTTGAGATTAACAAAGAAACTCAAACTGATGATGTTGCTGTCTTTATTATGCCTAAAAATAATGTATGTTTTCAGCAATGCTTACGGTGTGGCAAAAATGCAAATTGGCGGCCGCTAAAGTCACCAAAACCAAAAAAAAGAAAGCCCGATCACCTAATTACGCTAGACGATTTTAAGAGAGCTTGTGACAAATTTCTAAAACCCTCGTTTTGTGCTATTATTAAAAGTCATATTCAGCTACAACAATTCCTGGTGAATCAAAACTCCGGAGTCGGAACAATCTATATATATAAATAAATAGATTTGTTTCAAGCAAATTATTCCATTATATTTTATGATTTTTAAAATATTAAGGCTCTTGTACATACCATTGCCTATTATTTGATGATATAATAAAAAGTAAAAATAATTATATAGTCCAGTTTAATTTATTCTACTCTCATGGGAGGTATTTAATCAGTAGTGGGACAGGTGAGTATAAATAATAAATATTATTGTGAGTGCACTTATATTATACCAAGCATTCTATTGGCACATTTCATAAACAAATTGTAAAGACGTGTATATTAGGTGTGATAAAACATAACTAACATAATTTTTAATATCTATCTTAATAAATAGGTCAATAAATAAATTACAAGTAAAAAAAACTTTTTAAAAACAAGCTTTCAATGAAATGGCCTAAAAAGAAGAAAATAAACTTTTCCTTTATAACTTTTACTATCAATTTATAACGGCATTACACAATTTATATGATACAAAAGCTTGTCGCGAGATTTTGAAAATATTAAAATCAATAGATGAAGTTTTTTAACTTATTTAATTTATGAAGTTATTTAGCTGTGTATTGACACAGTTAAATCTCGCGACAAGCTTTTGTATCATATAAATTGTGTAATGCCGTTATAAATTGATAGTAAAAGTTATAAAGGAAAAGTTTATTTTCTTCTTTTTAGGCCATTTCATTGAAAGCTTGTTTTTAAAAAGTTTTTTTTACTTGTAATTTATTTTTTACTTTTTAGTTATGCCTTATTTAAATCACATTTGTATTCTCAGCAAGTCCTTTCATTTGTTACCCATATTATAGGAAAGCATAAGAAACTTAGTCTGCTATCTTTGGAAGTCTGCCAGGTTTTTTTTTATGGTAGGTAAAATCATCCAATGACATCCCCCGCCCTTAAGCTTGGTTCGGTCTGTTACCGGACGGACGGACAGCGAGCTACCCATTGCCCGCCGTCCGCAAGTCCGCGCCTACGGTGGCAGGAAATCGGGATCGGAATTACGGCGGTGGATGCGGCGTGAGCGCCGTTGCCTGATGCGGTCGGTCTCCTCCTTTGCTAGCATTACTGCTTCGCAGAAGGAAGCGTCCACCTGAGAAGTTTACCAGATTGGATTTATGAAAGAAAAATGATGGTGGTGGATCGTAAGACTAACAATCAACCTAACTTACATGAAATAGCCAATTGCAAAGTTGTCTAGAGTTTATCTACCTGGGATCCACAATCACAAATACTGGGAAATGCGGAGAAGATTCAAGCACCGTAAAAAAATTGATGCTCTTGAAATGTGACGCTGGAGGCGTCTACTGAGGATAAAACAGACTGCTCACCGTACTAACGTTTCCATTCTTAAAGAGCTTTGCATTAAAACCAAAACTTTCGTCGATTGTGCAACAGCGAATTTTTATGATGTGTGGATATAAACGATAAGCGATAAGACCGCCATTGTACCCATAGATTTAAGTTTAGTATTAATTAAGTAACTTTCTTTGGTGTACAATAAAGTTATATTCTATTCTATTCTATTCTATATATCATAGGCAATAAAAGCTCTTTGGTACGTTTAGTGGTACAGGGAAGAGTAGAGGGCCTACGTTCTCGCGGCCAATCGCCTACCAGATGGACAGACCTCACTAAATCATCTTTGAAGTGTTCCCTCATTGAATGTACACGAAGTTCCATGAATAGAGAGAGACGAAGAAGTCTCGCAAAAGCCGCAACCAACCTACCAGACGTTCCATGAACACTACCACTCCACCAAGAGTATGACTGAGAAAAAGGAAAATATTGGATTTAGAGTAATGTCACTTTATTTTTAAAGTTACTCTCTGCAAGCCCTTTTAATTGGTACCTATTTTATAGGAGTATAATTAAACTAACTAGTACGATCGATGGGGTTGTGTCGTTTAACTGCGGAGTTCCTATGAACACCTTCCGGCTCCATCATCAGACCCTGGCTATCATACAGGATCAAAATACTCGTCAATACGAATCAAACGAGCCCAAATTCGATAGGGTTGTATCGTTTAACTGCGGAGTTCCTATGACCACCTTCCGACCCCATCATCAGACCCTGGCTACCATACATGATCAAAGTACTCGTCAATACAAACTAAACGAGCCCAAATACGATGGGGTTGTATCGTTTAACTGCGGAGTTCTTATGACCACCTTTCGACTCCATCATCAGACCCTGGCTACCATACATGGTCAAAGTACTCGTCAATACTAATCAAACGAGCTCAAACTCGATGGGGTCGTATCATTTAACTGCGGAGTTCCTATGACCACCTTCCAGCTCCATCTTCAGACCTTGGTTACCATATAGGATGAAAGTACTCGTCAATACGAATCAAACGAGCCCTAATTCGATGGGTTGTATCGTTTAACTGCTGAGTTCCTATGATCTCCTTCCGGCTCCATCATCAGACCCTGGCTATCATACATGATCAAAGTAATCGTCAATACTAATCAAACGAGCCCAAATTCGATGGGGTTGTATCGTTTACCTGCGGAGTTCCTATGACCACCTTTCGACTCCATCATCAGACCCTGGCTACCATACATGGTCAAAGTACTCGTCAATACTAATCAAACGAGCTCAAACTCGATGGGGTCGTATCGTTTAACTGCGGAGTTCCTATGACCACCTTCCGGCTCCATCATCAGACCCCGGCTACCATATAAGATGAAAGTACTCGTCAATACGAACTAAACGAGCCCAAATTCGATGTGGTTGTGTCGTTTAAGTGCGAAGTTCCTGTGACCACATTCCAGTTCCATCATCAGACCTTGGTTATCATATAGGATGAAAGTACTCAAAAATACGAATAAAACGAGCCCAAATTCGATGAGGTTGTATCGTTTAACTGTGGAGTTCCTATGATCACCTTCCGGCTCCATCATCAGACCCTGGCTATCATACAGGATCAAAGTACTCGTCAGTACTAATCAAGCGAACCCAAACTCGATGGGGTTGTATTGTTTTATTGCTGAGTTCCTATGGCTACCTTCCAGCTCCATCATCAGATCAGCTCCATGTCATCATAATGTTGCATTGTCACCCGATTTACACATGCATGTAAAATTTCAGCTCAATCGGTTGAAGATATCTGCTTCAAAATTGAGTTGCAAGATTTGAGCCGAACATACATAGTTACATACAGTGCAAGCTAATAGAAAGCTTGTAAAAAAGCAAAAATCAAATATTTTTTTTCCTTTTTGTATTTGATAAAAATTCTGCGCTGGGTTACGCACTACGTCCGATCCGAATCCAATCCGTTAAAACCCGCTCTTATCCCACCGCTTTTAGGCACGCAATTGACAGATTTCCGCACTAGTGCAGTAAAGTGAGCGTGCTCGCCCCCCCCACAATTTTATTGTAATGAAATAGTTCTACGGTTACGAAAGTATGGTTCGTAACCATACTTTCACGGGTTCGGATCGGACATAGTGCAAAACTGCTCTTAAGACCCTTTATCTCAAGAACCCGTGGAGGTATCGAGTTGAAATTAAAACCGTATACTCTCGTAGGTCCCTTGGGACCGCAGACCTTAGTATACGGTTTTAATTTCAATTGATTTCAAGTTTGATTTTTCCACAGCTTTAAAAAGCTGTGAAAAAATCAAATTTAAGTTAACAAAAAATAAAACATGGACGAAAAAACGTATATTTTGACACTCAAGGGAATCAAAATTCATAGAGTACTTTCCGTTGATCTAGAATCCTGAAATTTGGCATGAAGTAAAGTCTCATAGCAAAAATATAGGGAAGTATCTGGAAACTGTAAATTTTTAGTTACGTAACAAAAAAAAAAAAAAAAAACTGAAAAAATCTTCCAGACTCGATTCGGAAAGTGAATTATTTTCATAGGTAGGTTTGCACGGAACCTCAGTGCGCGAGTCCGATTCGTACTTGCCCGGGTTTTTTTTCACAGCTTTTCTTTCTTACAGAGAGGTGGAGGCTGAATGTGGCCTCCGTCTTTTTGTTTATGAGAAGCCTCTCGCAGGTCAACTACGAAGTTGTCCAGCCAGTACTTATAAAAACTTAAAAACTAAGCGACTATGCACTAAGGGTACCCCCTGTGGAGTACGGATCTCGCCTTAAGACGTCATTGAACATGGCAAGTTTGATAGTTTCTTTTTCTGAATTCAGGCGACAGAACCACCCGGGTGACAGAGACAGCAATTGTGCGGACCGTCCGGAGGACATGGTGGAGCATACGGTGGAGGAGTGTCTCACTCGGGCTCGAGCTCACCACCATGTTTTTGTGGAGATGACCTCTCGCACCTTGCTGTGGTTCAGGTCATAGTCTGGAGCGACAGAGAACAGGATATGGTCACTTCTTTCTGCAAAGTAGTCAAGTTATTAAAGGAGAAAAGAGAACGGACATGCTGATGCCCCAGCGATCGTGACTGGAGACGACCCGGGCATAGGGAGTCGAAGTGCGACAGCGACATAAGTACTACTTACTACTACTAAAAGCCCGGACGCGGAGCAGGAAGAATTTCGTGCATTGACCTATTATGACCTGTCTCTGTCACTCCCGTGTAAATATAATGCGTCTCGTTCGCACAGATGCAATGGCCTCCGTCGTCAGGGATTGTAAACCCTTTACTGTAAACTTTTTAATTTTATTGTCAGTTTTGTTCTTTTTTGAATGTGGTTTTTTTTTAGTTAACATTTAGTCACTACAAAAAATCCTTGACGAAATTCATAAATTTAAATAATGAATGACGATGATAATTTTTATTTTATTATCATATTTCTACCGAATTAGTAATTTTAACTCGATTTTTAAAATTGTTATAATATAAAATGTAAATGTAAATAAATAATTTATTTATTTAATAACAATAATTTATTTCATAAATTAGTAATTTTTTTTCTCCTTCAAATGTTTAATGTAAAACGCACTAAATATAAAAATGTTTGTGACAGCTATCAGTAGGCCCAAAGGTCATTTTACGAAATTCTTCCTGCTCCGCAACCGGGCTTTACTCTTACTACCTACTGTAAAGAACACCAAACAACAAAATATAATTAAAAATAAAAACAGACGAGACACAAGTCTCGCAGGACTTTTAGAAGTTATTTAACAAATCTTATACACCGTTACTTTGATCGTTTTAATCCCGTGGAGGATCGATCCGGTACATGAAACTGTTCATCGGTGTCATTCATCTTTCAGAATTTCACAAATTCTGATAGCATTGTCTTCCATTCTTCCCCATACATATCAAATTCTGTGTTCTTGCCTACAGCCTTAAGCGCAGAGAGTGTCCGCAGTATCGGTTATTTGGAGTGCGCAACTGTACGACACGTCGGGACGGCCAGAAGCGGATGTTTCCTTCTACGACGGTAGTGGTTTGGCACATACAAGTTACAGATAATTCCCCTGAGTATTTTGAATGCCACAATTATTTGGTCGCGTGACCGACTGTCTAGCTTCTGATGAATTGAAACCCAAGCAACTCAGTAGGAGTTTCGTGGGATGTAAAAAAAGAGCTCAGCGAAGGTATACCTACGCTGGTCTAGGATCTCGTCGAGGTATTTAGCTTGCTTCTCCCAAAGCTTGTTATACATGGTGATTGGAGGTGGAAGGATTTGCCGTGGTCTTGAATAAGACTACCGAACTCTTATCATGATTTGGGGGTAACTTCGATTTTTAATTTCTGGAACCATTAGCCCAAAATGTTTGCGGAAGATTGGAGATTACGAGTGATAGCTTCGGGGTCTCGTCCGGTATTGTAAATGGCCGTGTTAACAGGGAATAGAGACAATTGGGCCTTTTAGTGTCCTCTGTACAAAATGCCTTCTTTTTATATCATTTTTTTAATGGGCCTGCTTTCCGATTGTTCAAACCATTCGAAGGCGGATGCCTAGGACCCTTAATAATTTAGTAAAAATAATACCAAAATTTCGATTGAATACTTTACGGTTAGCAAAACGTAACGAGAACTATTAAATTTTAATCACGTTTTCTTTATATAAATATCATACACATATAATACAACCTTGCATAATCCATTATTCTTATTAGGCATTTATCCAAACGAAGCAATCAAAATATTATAAAAACATGAAAAGTTAACATCAGAAATCTTGTAAATCCTGGATTATACGAACTAATCAGTCATCTATATTTATGAACACATTAGAAATTCATCGTAGGAGTATTCTATGTTCTAATTAGAAAACTCATTACTCAGTATCACTGTAGTAGGAGTAGGTACACTGTCACTCAATATCTTATCGGTCTTACTTATCAGATAGAATTATTCTAAGCAGATAGAGTTTTTCGTTCAGAAATATTGAACATTTTATTATTTATATGAATTGGAAAAAAGTGTCTCAAAGCCGAAAACACTGGAAGGATTAGTGCTCGATTACGGAGACGCAGCGCGTTGCGCGGCGCGTTGGGCGGTTCGTCGTATATTGCCATATGTTTGTGTTTGAGCGAGTGATGACGCGGCTCGCTGGTGCAATGTACGTCGAAACGCCTAACGCGCCGCGTCTCCGTAAACACGACCATAGAGGGAGGCCTTCGCGTCCCTTGTGGGACAATATAGGCAAGATTTAATAATAATTATTATTATTTTATAGTTCATACGGAGACACATAATTGACATAAAAATACTCAGTAACAAAAATAAGTTGACATTTTCTGAAGAACATACCAAAAAAGAAAAGCGCAAAGCTGAAAAGCGTGTGTGTGGCTAGCCTAATGATTAGTTCAAAATTAGGCGTACCTAAGAATAGAGGCAATTTTTGTTTTTTTGGGGTTTCGTACCCCAAAAGTAAAAAAAACAGCCAATGGATGATTTTACCTGCCATAAAAAAAACCCTTACAGGATCACTTTGTTGTCCATCTGGGTGCCTGTCTCTCTGTCTGTCTGTTAAGACCCTTCATCTCGGGAACGCGTGGAGGTATCGAATTTAAATTATATTCAGGTATGCAGTCTCTTGAAGTTGTATAAAAACCAAACTTCTAGGCTAATGGAAGAAAAAGATACAGCCTTTTTGTCGCAAAAATCGTATATTTCTATACTCTCAAGTGAATCAAAATTCACAGATACTTTCCATTGACCCAGAATCCTGAAATTTGGCATAAAACAAGGTCTTATAGTACAAGTATAGGAATAAATCTAAAAACAGTTTTATTGCTACATCACAAAAAAAAATCTTTTTTTGCTATTCGAAAAAATGTTTGAGACCCCATTTGGAAATTGAAGTATTTACATAGGTAAGTTTGTACAGAACCCACGAGTCCGACTCGCACTTGGCCAGTTTTTTTTTAACAATTCACTGAGTGAAATTTCTGAATCAAGGCGGAAATGAAAAACTCTACGGAGTTGAAGGAGGAAATTACTATAAAAGAACTAGATTACCTATATTTTATCTATAAAAAAACAATCTGTTGCCGCATGATTTCTTTTTTGAGTTTGGAAATCATCTAACGACTTCGCTCGCTCTAAGGCGGAGCGGGGGGAAGCCAATCGCTGGCCCCAGTAGGCTTGGGCCCCTACGGTTTTGTTGACATCTCTGTGAGGTGCGCATGAATCACTGTGGACGCGTGGACTCGGGCTCAGTCCGGCCGGTCAGCGAATGACTGAACGGTGAGCTACCCATTGCTCTTTGTTCGTCAGCCCACGCCTATGGTGGCTGGAAGTCGGAGTCACGCGTACGGCTGCCCCCTTCACCAGCATTACTGCTTCCGTAGCAGGAGGCGAATGCCGCCTATTCCATCTCGCTTCAGAGACTGTGTGACTTGAACCAAAGCTCGGTACGAGATGTTGCGGCTGCCTATCGCTTCCACGTGACCACGGCAGTGCTCCACCATGTCCTACGGGCAGTCCGGGCGTTTCTTCTGCTTGATTCTGGTACAGGAACCTCCCGATCTACAATGTCCAGTGAGGACCTGCGTCAAACAGAAAGTGAGGACACCGTGACGCCTCTTCGGCCACTACTCAAAGTCAAGTACAAAACTATAACCTATTGTCAACGGTTGGGCGCGTAGTTTCATAGATATGACACGACGGCACTACGGCACGAGACTGCTGCTTCATCGACCGAGTTTCATTTTTTTGTATGTAAGTTAAGAGCAGAGTGCCTAGTGTGAGTTTGTTTTACGTAAACGCGATCGACACGTTTATGACGTTCGTAGCACTGATTGGCCTACTCGAAGCTCTTAGCCAATCAGAGAGCCAAACGCAGTAAACGTTTCGATCGCGTTAACGTAAAAACAACTCGCACTCAGCACACAGGTGTACACCAAGCGTATAATGACGGATATGCGTCTATGAAGCTACGCCTAAGGCGATATTAGAATTGCTGCGTGGAAGGAACATAGGTAAGTTTTAGTAGATAAATGTTTAAAAAAGGCGATGGAATTGGTTCCATTATATAATTGATTAATTATCTAATAACTGGCAGCGGCAGTGGTGTGAGAGCCAACATTTTAAGCTTGATTTAAGTTTCAAATTCTTGCTACTACTCCTATATAAACTTGCGCAGGCATATGGGGGCCATTCTTTTATTACTTAAGATGATAAAGGGGGGAGGAGTGGGGTCGACCAAGTCTTATTTTTTCATACAAAGAGGTTTGAGTCTTGATAGTTGTTATTATAGGTACGTAAGATCAGAAAAATACGCACCGTTAAGGTTTGAAAAAGCGCGGGCAACCGCGCGACTGCCGATGTGCACTCGGATAGGTAAACAATTTCCATGGCAACGTACCCGCGCCGTGAACGTTTAAAGTACCTAAAAAAAATATACATCAAAACCAACCAAAGGTATTTAATTTTTTTCTTTTAGATTCTTACGTACCTAATAAAAATTAAACAGGGGTAGTTCCCCCTAAAAATCGTCTTACATAATAAACGAATGCCCCTGCTGATACGAAGGTTCGAACTTTTTCGGAATTACCGCACTGACAGAGGAAATGGCGAATAGTTAAAAGTACTATCGTAGTCTGACCATCGGAACCTCACCGATATAATACTCGTAAACGGCCACGTTACCTCGAAAGTTCACTGAATAAGCAAATTTTTTTGTCATTACTTATGCGCTATGCTGTAGTCACGGAACCTAATAAACATCGTGGCTGTAAGGTCTTTGCTAATAAATTATAGGCTTGGTTACTACAACGTGGGGTCACGGCAGACCGAGAAGAAGATCGAAGCGACGGTCTTAGATGACTTCACCGAGTCGAGAAGTCTTTTGCCCAGGAGTGGGTCTCTCAGGCCAATTCCAAAATTAGTTATTTTATGTCTAATTAAGGTCACTTATGATTTTTGTACACTAACCGCCCCAGAACTATCTCCTTTCTTTTCAATCCATCCTAAGGTTGTCTGTAAGAAATTGCCCTGTGCGATAAGACCGCCTATTGTAGCTACACTTCGTTTTTGCAAATATTGGTAATAGGTGTACATAACAATAAAGTATATAATAAATTGTTTGGCCAAAGTAAATTGGTTTAGCGAAACTTTGCATATAGATGCAGTAACTTAGCAGTAGCTTCGTAAGGTATATCTTCGAATACTACGATAAAACAAAGATATTGACATCTTTGTGTTATGCACTTTGTATTCTAAGTTACTGTAAAAATCAGCGGCCATTGACCCCATTATTTGATTGAAACTAAAAGTTAAAGTTATTTTATCACTTTAGGGAGGATCTGAATTACATTTTGTATTACAGTTCCTCCCTAAATTGAAAAAATAATTTTAACTTTTAAGTGAAGAAGAAAAACGCAGTTCATCTGGCAGTAGGGAAAGTGGTCTCAGTAAAGGAAGACATATTCGTAAAATAAAACACAAAAGCACGAAACTAATTTCGAAACAATATATCGTAACAGCAGCAATAGTAAAACAAAAAAGCTTTTCTGTTTACGACAAATAAAAAAAAAAAAAATTGCCACGAGGTCTTAATGCGAATCACTTTACGACTTTAACTGAACTGTTAAAGGAATGGAGCAATATAGGGCGTATGTACAGCTACATCTCTTTTTCTTGATCGCACACTTGACATTTTAACACGTCAAGGCCCCAGTTCAGCATAAGTTCCTGGCACAACACTAGCGTGTTTCTGTTTTTGAGGTGGGAAATTATCAAATAACTTCTTTTGGGTGGGGCAAGAGGGCGTGCCAGACTTTTACTGACTAAAATCAACCTATGTACCTTCAGTTCCCTTTTGTGTTGGAACACAAAGGGGAACTGAAGGTACATATAGCCCTGTAGCCCTGGAGGGCTACAGTATCTCTTACGAACATTCCCGCTTAGTGCCTTTTTAGGGTTCCGTAACTCAAAAGGAAAAAACGGAACTCTTGTAGGATGACTTTGTTGTCCGTCTGTCTGTCTGTCTGTCAAGACTCTTTATCTAGTGAATGGTGGAGGTAACAAGTTGAAATTAAAACCAAATACTCAGGTCTGCGGTCGCTTGAAGCTGTGAAAAAATCAAACTTCAAAGTTAACGATATAAAAGATACGGCCGTTTATGTCGCAAAAAATGTTATGTTATGTTATGTGCCTTCATTTTCCCATCTGTATTCAAGGGCTACGGTAACTCCTATAAACGTTCCCGCAGCCCATTTCAGACTGGTGACTGACATTGGTTTTCAAGTGGACCTGAGATCGTAAGTGTTACAGATGTAGGCAAATCAGTTTTATGGTATCTAAATGGAAGCCATAAGGAAATTTGTTTATTAGAATTCATGATGGACATCACGCGTACAAAACGTTTAGGAAACATAATATTTATTGCGCGTAAAGCTAAGGTGTGGAATTCCCTGCCGGAGTCTACGAGTATGTTTTCTGATTGCTGCAACCTGGAAATCTTAATTCAATAGTGAATAGGTTACTTCTAAACAAGCATGCTTTTCATTTGGGGGGTTTACCATAATCATATTAGCATATCATAGCATCAGCCTTATAACGTTCCCACTACTGGGACTCAGGCCTCCTCTCTAGGAGAGGGAAAGGGCCGTAATCCACCACGCGAGCCCAGTGCGGGTTGGTGGATTTCACACGTCTTCGTATTTTTGATTCTAAGACATGCCGGTTTCCTCACGATGTTTTCCTTCACCGTTTTGAGAGCAGTGGTGATGAAATATCAATTACGCAAAGTAATGCGCCTGGGTTTGAACCTGCGACCTACAACTCGTAAGTCGGGCCATTACCACTCGGCCACCATTGCTGTCTACCACTCGGCCACCACTGCTCTCTCATAATCATATTAAAAAATAATAATATTTGGCACATTGCTCGCAGTACAGATGGTCGATGAGGACGAACGGTTCATGAGTGGCAACCACGCACGGGAAGACGCAGTGTTTGAAAGCCACAAGCTGGTCCGATGATCTGGTGATGGTCGCGGGAATTCGATGGATGCAAGTCGCACAGGACCGGTAGTTTTAGTGATATTTGGGGAGGCCTATGCCCAACAGTGGACGTCTTTTGACTGAAATAATGATACGAACGTGCTCCATCGGTGACCACATCGTCACTGTCTATTAAGTGAGATGGTGTTGGTTAAATGCAAGACCAGTAATAAAAAAAACATAACCCTCAATTCCTTCCGACTTTCAGACCAGGGGGCTTACTCTCGAGTTTAATTCCGATCGGTCGACATTGGAATTGTGACTTTAGGTACTCTTGAATTTGATGCTAGCGCCAAATTGGTTTAATATTGCGTGACCACACGCCAAGCCCAACCCCCATTTTACTTAGTTTCCCAAAAAGGTCACGCAATTTGGCCCTAGCATCGAATTCAAGAGTACCTAACGTCACAATTCCAATGTAGATCAATTGGAATTAAACTCGAGAGTAAGCCCCCAGTCCAGAATGACGCATCGAATGGTTACGTTTTCATGCATATTTTTTTCTCAGGGTATGTTCGCTTCTACTGATATGCATCAATAGTATAGAGTTGTCGTATCTGGGTTCGCGTCATGTCGGCCTAGAGCGCTTTCAAGGCATTCAGTGTTAGCCCGTTTAAACGAGTTTCACCCAAAGCGATTTAAACTTTGAAATTGCTTAGAAACAGTACATAAAATCTAGGCAGTACCTGAATACATAATGTTGTATAGGCCCTGTGCGTGAAATGTGTGCGTGAGAACTATTTTTTAAAGAAGAAAGAGGAAAGGGAGGTACTGTATTTGCTTAACAAGTTTTCAATGAAAATATTTTTTTCATTTCAAGCTTTTATAGCGCGGTATACACCGTTAAATTTTGGTCGTTTTAATCCCGCAGAGTGTCGATTCAGTACGTGTAACACTATCGATTTGTGAAGAGAAAATTAAAAATAAAGTACTTTTTTTAAACTCGAATTAATTTACGCATGTACAAAATTAATTTCTTTAAGTAAACGAGTCAATGACCTTGTAGGTAGTTGTCCGTCGTTGCGTACTAACTACCTACAGTTCATTGGCTTCGCTCAGCTGACGTTTACTTGAAGAAATTAATTTCGTACATGCGTAAATTAATTCGAGTTTTAAAAAAAGTACTTTATTTTTTAATTTTCTCTTCATAAATCGATAGTGTTACACGTACCGAATCGACACTCCGCGGGATTAAAACGACAAAAATTAACGGTGTATACTTATATAATTTATACTCATTAAGACCACTCCAAAAAGTTCAAACACGATGTGGTTGTCTTATTGCGCTAATTACCGAGTTTCTATGGCCATCTTCCAGTTCCGTCATCAGACCCTGGTTATCATCTTGCACAGAAATACTCGTCAATACAAATCAAACGAGACCAAACTCGAAGGTGTTTTGTCGTTTACGATCGAGTTCCTATGGCTACCTTCCAGCTCCATGTCATCATAATATTGCATTGTCACGCGATTTACACATGCATACAAAATTTCAGCTCCATCAGTAACCGGGAAATGGATCAAATTTTATTTGCAAGATTTGATCACAGACAAACATCGGTCAGGCGAAACCAAATAAAAGCTTTTAAAAAGTATACGAAGGAAAGAATTCTAATACTTCTGTCGCCTTTTTTTGTATAAATTATCTTTGAAAACTTAAGGAAAGAACAAAGTTTATTGCATTACAGATTTTATACATTTTAATTATAGAGCAATTTTTTTTCACACAAATATTATAGTACGCGGTAAATAAGTTTAACCATTTACTATAGTATGGTATGAATCAGGAATGAAGATATCTGCGGGAGAACCGGGGTTGCAGACGTAGCACGAAGAATCGCCAAACTTAAGTGGCAATGGGCAGGGCTGACCTGGCAAAGGTTACGGGAATCCGATGGATGCAAAATGCACAGGACCGTTAATTGTGGCGACACTTAGGAGAGGCCTATGTCCAACAGTGGACGTCTTTCGGCTGAAATGATGATGTTAATTTGCTATGGTTACGCGCAGTCCCCCACTTCGATTGATACCCGAAAATCGGTTACTGCGCATTCAAGGTCGACCGTTATGATGGTTCAACTTATGTGACGAGGATTATAACCTCAATTAGTCTCAATCGCAGCGGAGGGTTGCGCGTAACCATAGCAAATGGTTCAACTTATTTGCCACGTATTATACGAAGGTGAAAGTATTTTTTGTATGTGTAAGTTTGTTACTTATTCACGCTTAAACGGCTTAATGGAATTCTATAAAACTTGGTCCTAGGTAGACTAATAGACTATGTTCTAGAATAGCACATATTATACTTTATACCCCGGCAGTATGCTCCCTTGGGATAATAAAATGATATTTTATTGCCAATTGACCAAAAACCATCAATTTAAACATAACCTGAAGAATTGCCAAACATAAATGGCAGTAGGTAAGAAGAAAGGTAAGAAGGTAGATAGGTATTTAACTCGTGAAAAGGAAACCACACCTGTGTCCTTCAGTTACCCTTTGTATTGTAACTGAAGGACACAGGTGTGGTTTTATCAGTAAAACTCTGTCACGCCCTCTCGCTACATCTAGACCAGCAGTTCTATTCTCTAAGAAAACAGCCTTGAGCGCAGCGCTGCCGCAGCGATGAAAATCCAAATAGGTAGATACATTGGATTAACAATCTAATGTACAGGTACATTAAGTTAACAATCCAATGTATCCTATTTGGATGTTCGTTGCTGCGGCAGCGCTGCGCTCAAGGCTGTTTTCTTAGAGAATGGCAATTGGCACGCCAGAAGAAGTTATTTGATAGTTTCCCATTTCTAAATACACTAGTGCTACTTGGTACTTATGCTGAACTGTACCCACTTGTGCACACTTGTACGCACATTTTTTGGTCGTTTAATCAATTGGGTTCCCTATTTGTCTGCGAAACTTGATTATTCGATTTTTATTATATCGATTTATTGTATTTCCATATCGTCTATAATTCAAAATAAAGTTTAAATAAAAGGAATCTATTTCCTTAATAAGGTTGTTAATATTAAATGTCACGGAACAGTAGGCGTTTTGATCAGACATACTATTGAAATAATGACCAATCGCTGTAAGGTTATTCGCAACAGGATTTTTCGCATAAACGTTACATCGTACCAATAAAGCATCGATGGAATAAATCATCGACACACCGAGTTCGATATAATAAAAATCGAATCATAAAGTTTCGGAGATAAATAGGGAACCCAATCAATTGACCCAAAATCTGTCTACGATTCAACAGATCCTGACTTTGTACAATTATATAAACCAACGCATCGTTTTTAATCTTGAACAGTAGAAGTAGAATATTTGTTACTTCGATAGTGTAACCTAACAAAGTAGGTGAAAGTTTGATGAAATCATGACAAAAGCTAGCGTACATTTAATCACCATTAAATAAAATTTATATGGTCCTTTCTCAATCCAAGAAACTTTAGAATAAAATTACTTAGGCACGCCACAATTGCGCTGGTGTATGGACGCTCAAAGAGGAGGAGTGGTAAGACAGGCACCACAGCATTTTCACTTGCTCTCTGACAAGTGAACTGATCTTCACTAGATACGGTTGTTCCAGGACCGTCTTGTAAGAGAGGCCTTCTACAAGATGAACCTGGTGAGGGTCTAACGTTGCGGTGCTGTCTAAGGTATGTGATTGGTGGTCGCCACTCTAAAACATTTCAACGTGTCCTACCTACTTCCACTTAAATTTAGCGATTTTTCGGGCTATGTCGGTAACGTTGGTTCTCTAGTTTGTCATATTTCCCATAGTTCTGTCTATTTTCTCTTTGATTTTATCTAGTTTTTATACTTCTAGGGAACGTTCGCATCCGTTTCACAATCGCAATATGTCAAAAATACGTCTGTTTCTCAACATTTTCATAACTTTTTGACATTGATTTAGACAAAGAGATGATAATATTGTGAATTAAACTTTAACACTTTTATAAGTATAAATATTGACCTTCTATCATAATAAATTTCAGTAGATTTAATTTTTAATTTCTCTGTTAAGAATGTCATCTACCGCTTTACGCATGCGCGATACTAACACCCTTTCTGTTGAGCCAGTTTATACCGAAGCGCGCTTGTAAGCGGACAGGGGTGTTTCGACTTTCGAGCCGCGTGACTCCACGTAAATACGACTCGGAGTAATTTCGCATTAAAAAAAAAAAACATACTGTACAGTGACTTAAATAACAAAAAGTGGTGTTTAATTTTTCTCAATTGTTTTAAATTATAACTTTAAAATGAGTTTTAAGACATTGTTAAAGTGATTTTAACTGTGTGACTGGTCGTGTTTCGAAAGCAAAATATCATTTTGTGTTAATAAGTTTGAGGTGTTCAGTTAAAACTTTTGAGGATACAGGTGAGTTTGTTATTATTTTTATTGTTATAGGTATACTTCTAATTCTTTTAAACGGTATATTTCAGAACTTTGATCTCAAGTAGGCAGGATGTTTGTAAAAGTTTTTTCAGGTGCCATTTTAAAAAAAGTTCACAGGGAATTTAGTTTAAAAATAATGGGATTTATTAAAGTTAAATAATTTAATTTGTATGCACATTTTTTGGTGGTTTATAAATACATTTTTTCATTTATTTATATGTGAAATAAATAAATGAAAATATTTATGATTAACTGATATATAATGTGAAATATTTGATATAGATTTTTACTTTGTGGCGTGGTGACTAGATGCTAATTTTTTTATTAATTTAGAATGTTTAGTAACTTGTCAAAACAAAACATTTATTTTAAATAGTATTCAAAAAAAAATATTGAAAAGTTATGTTTCAAATTAAGTATTCTCATTGGGTTCAAAAGATTTAATTTCTTTCATGTTTCAATTAATTAACATTTAATGGGCTTAGTGAAAGGGTGAATTTGGTTTTGAAACAGACAAGTATTCAAGAAAGCTTTTTAAGTACATCTGTAGGTAACTGTTAACTGTAAGATTTTGAAGTTTGAGTTGTAATTAGTTAAGTTGATTCATTAAGATATAAAAAGCTGTAAAATAATTTAAAATCTTGAGCAATTAATTAAGTCGTCATAATAATGTTTTTTTTTTTTAAATTTTAAGTCAAATTTAAGACTTATGTAATCATAATTCAGGTCTTGGAATACAGCCATCAGTTTTCATTATTTTTTCCTGTTGACTTTGGGATATTGGAGCTTTGAAATTGACCTTCAGAAAACTGTGTAGGTAGTTGTTAAACGTTCCTTGTTGAAGTAAAATATTTTTAGAATAAACTGGAGATCTGCCTCGGCTTCGCACGGTTACAAATCACGCTTAATATTATAAAAGCGAGAGTTTGTAAATGTATACGTGTGTGTGGGTATGTTTGTTGCTTTGCCACGCTGGAATGGTTGAACGTATTAGGATCTAACTTGGTACACGGGTAGACCGTATCCTGGATTAGGTAGGAAACGCCAACCCGGTGTTTAGTTTAAATTGACGAAAAAATTTTCGACTAAATGATTTTTTAACAACCATTTAAAAAAAAAAACAACCATTTGCAAAATAAAAAAAAACACAGGCTTGTTTTTACCCTGGGAGTATGGTATCTTGGGACAGTTTTTTTCTGACGGGCAAACCTGTTGGCAGCAGCTCTTATCTCATTTCTCTGTTCTTTAGTTATGTTTAGGATCCTACTACTACTGGATCCTACCCTCAAATATGTTCTCTCTCTATAACTCAAAGGTTTGCTGGGAGAAAACTCATTGCTGAGTTAAGCTCGCCTTTGTACATGAACTGTATCTCTATATGTTATGTTATATTTTTGTGTACAATAAAGAATAAAAGAGGAGTTAAGAAATAAGCAGACAGACGCGGGAAGCGACTTTATTTTATTCTATGTAAAGATAAAAAGAACATAATTTATGTTACGGTTAATTGCCGTAAAATGTTACAAAAGGCCTAATTCATTACTGTAGTAAAAATAAAATGTAACTTTATGTTGAAAGTCGTTACGACTTCAACATTACGGTTATGAAGGAAAATCACTTTTACTTTTTATAAGCTTTTTACTTTTGACCGACCTTAAAAAGGTTTTCAAAACGAGGATTTAATTTATTGGTGCCTATATTTCATTCGACTTAGGCTCAGTTTTTGAGAAGAGAATCTTATAGAAGATATACAAAGATTACCTATTTAAATTTAGTTAATTACCTAACATCGATTTACGTATTTTTTTTGGCAATTTTTAGAAGACATGTAAAGATTGTTTATATTTAGTTAAGTACCTAAACACATGGAGTATAGGTATTATTTGGTAGACCTGAGAATAGATCAAAGGCTATTTTTAACCCTCCTATCACCATACCCCATATTTTTTTGGTAATTTAATATGGCAGACCCATAGATCAATGTTTGCCGGGTCAGCTAATTTAATATAAAAAAAAAAATCTTTGCAGATAGTAAAGGTTAAGGATAGTCAAAGTAGGTATATGTTTTTTTTTTTTGTGGATTTAATTAATTTATTTAATCTTCATGTGCAATAGTGGTACATAGGCGGACTTAACTTCTCTACCAGTCAACCTTTGGGTTAAAAAGACAAAACTGTGGTAGGTGTGCACAATAAATAAATAACAGATATTTCAAATTTAATATAGTATAATTAAAATTAGTTACATAAAATATAATGCTTAATATATAAAAGAGATTTTTTTAAATTTTACTTTTTGCGTATTTTTCTTCATACTTAAACAAAAAAGCGACTCACCATAAATATGTCTACATATATTTATCTCACGGGGGCTACTAACACCGATAGACGGCTGTCTGTCGGGTTCAGCCCTTTGTGGTAATTACGCCATTCAGCCATCTCTAACTCGCTTATCAAGTGAACTAATTAAAGCTATAAATTCCTGTAACTGTTCTATGTAGCTGTTAATTATTAGGCTCGATCAGCGGCGGTCGTAAATTTATGTACCGAAGTGTGACTTTGGAATGCTGCCCTGTGAAGTCCGTATTTGAAAATGTGCCGATCACAAATGCTATAAACCTGATTACCGTGATCCAGAAACAGTTCATAAAGCAGTCTATATAATTATATATTTTAACTGGCTTACCCGGCAAACTTTGTACCGCCTCATTGTCGATTTTTTTTTTCCTGAATTATCGTTATTAAGTAAATAATAAATAAACAGGTATATAGGTTACTTCTAGGTTAGCGCGCTCCATCGTCGACCGCATCGGCGCTTTCTATCAGGTGACATAGCGGTCAATCGCGAACGTATCAACAATAAAAAAAAAACAGGCTTCAGTTCAACAGTGGGCGTCTTCAGGGTGAAATAGTGAAAGGCAGAAACAATGAAATACCGATAGAAATAATTCTGAATAACTTCTTCGAGCAAAAAGAGTGACTAAAACCCACCCATTTGGTCTTTGCGTTCCAGAGCCACGATGACTCTATCTAAGATTCCCGCTGTCCTTGTCTGCATCCCTTTGTTCTAATTACAATTGCTATCACTTACTCGCTTGTCAAGTGAGCTAATTAAACCTATAAATCCTTATAACCGTTCTTTCCAGCTGTTAATTAGGCCTGATCAGCAGAGATCGGTTCGGGTATAAATGTAGGAGATATGTACTTAAATGTATATAGATTGTGTATTTCTCCGCAGGCTACTTTAGATAATTATATAAAAGTACTGTCAGTCTGTGTTTGAAGTGTAAAATTATTGTTTGTTTTTTTTTTTTCTGGTTCTGGAATTGCTATTACAATTTTTTTTTTTTTGGTAGAATTATTAATGAAGCATTCAATTCGAGGGTGTGTCTTAACGGCTTATTGGTTAAGGCACGCGCCTCACCTGCATGAGGTTAAAGGTTCGAAACGGGCCAAGTACCAATGTGAAGTTTTCAATTCATCTGTAGTTTTCTAAGTTTATCTAGGATATTAATGATTCACCGTGCCTCGGAAAGCACGTAACGCCGTTGGTCGTGTTTTTCATTAGTAGAACTTTCACCGTGGTTACAGGTATACTTCAGAAAGTTTGACTATTAGTCTATTCAAGGAGTCTTATATTGCCCAGTAATTGGATTATGGAGGTCTGATAGGCAGGCGAGCTACACCTTGCTCGCCTTCCGCAAGCCCGCGCCTGTGGTGGCCGGATTTCGGGATCAGGATACGCGGCTGCTACGTGAGGGCAGCTCCCTTACGCGTGCACGTGCGGCCTCCTCTTTTGTTAGCATTTGCCGTTGCAGTAACTTCCCGAACTGACCATGTTCGATGAGAACCTGCGTCATGAGGAAGGTAACAACTTCGTAAGATCTTTCCAGCCACTCCTCAAAGAGGGGACTTACCGTCATAATTATGGCGTGCCCAGCACTGGGTTGCAACAGTCACTGTCGCCATTTCACCATGAGATCCTGCCAGACCTCTAGCTCTGTCAGCCATGCGGCGACTTGTCGCGGCATCACGTGAGATAGGTACTGTAATGAAGGTCTGCCTAAGGCAAATTCGCAGCATACAGGCTAATATAAATAAACCTATTTAATCAGTTAGATTTGAACACTCATTTCAATTTAGAAGAAAATATTATTACCTATTAGAAATACGGCCTCAGGCTGACAGGCGCCTTTTTTTATTACCTAATGTAAATGTAATTCTTTGTAGGAATAAATTCCTGTTCTAATATTTGTATTTTTTTTATTTTTTTTTCTATTTTAATTCGCTTTATTATACTTATTTCGTTCGAAACGTACTGTTTTTTTCAAGGCGATAATTATTGCTCAAACTGATACTCAGGGACTTAGGTCTGATTTCATCATTCAATATAAAAACTTAGTTCAACTAAACTGAGCTCAGCGTAATCAAGTTTAAAGACCCGTGTCGTAAACATGGGCGACAACAAAAGAATCGAAACTGAGTTTAGCGTAAACTAGGTTCAATTCATCGCAGTGAAACGCAAAATGAATCTATAATCTCGATTAGTCGCTCAAACTGCGTTTTGTTTGAATGAATCGCGATTAGTTTATTGGTGAATTTGGCTCTTAGGCCTCCTCTTTAGGAAAGAGATTAGTACGTGGCGAAATCCACCACGTGAGCAAAGTACGGGTTGGTGGGACAGATATTAATTTACATCAAAAAGCCTTTTGCACTTTACAGCCACTTTTAAAAGCTCGTGATTTTTCCGTTCATAAAGTTAAACGCATAAATTCCTATCGAATAAAAGTCGATTAAAAAAACCTAAAGTTTCTACGTTGTACCCGCTGTCAATTTGTCCAGTGACCGTGAACGAAGTTAAGCTCATCCCTTTTGTTCCGTCTAATCGGGAGGATCGATTAGGTTCCGCATAATCGATCATGTGGCGAGTCGATTATGTCTATACTCGAGCTATTCTTAGATTAATATTCTATTTTGCATGCTTAATAGAAAAGAGGCCTAACCACAGAATATATAATAGTACCTTACCGGTACAGAAGTTTCACTCCCGAGTTTAGGTATGATAAACGCAAGCGTCCGGTCACCGGACTAGTCTCAATAGGCTGGCACTCGCTCGACTTGTCGCACACGCAGCGCACGCATCCGCGAAACAAATTTTAAAGTAAACTGTTAATACCGTAAGGTACTAGGTATTGTATATTCTGTTGGAAATCTAATCAGTTCTGTGTCGTGAGTGATGGAGGCACATAAAACAAAAAAGACAAAAAGATATTGTATTGCAAATGGATGTTTGAACTCCACAATTAAAATACCCAGTTTGTCACTGTTTGCTCTTCCCAAGGACCCTGAAAGGTACTTCATTTGTATAACAGGTCATACACTTACTTAAATAAACGCTATGATATAAACAAAATTATCGTGAATGAAAAAATAAACAATCCATCATAAATTGGTCTCTAACTGCATTGGTTGTAATATGGCGGTGAGTGTCTGTTTATACTGAACGAACCTATCATATGTCAATGGCTAAGCGACTCGCGCGCTCGCCGGCGCCGCCCGGCCCGCGCCGCCGCTCTCTTGAATAATAGTCGAGGAGCCAGAACAACAGATTACTTCTTGAAGCTTTTTGTAAGATTACGCATTTATGCTACATTAAAATTTAACAATCGTTGCTTTAAATCAGGAAGAAAATCAATAAAACAGTATTTAAAAGTAAAACAACTATAAAATTAAAAAAATAAGAAAACGTATTGTCTGTTGTTATATATTTTAGTACCTACCTACTTAATTAAACATAATTACTGCATAATTTGGTCTTTGTTTATCATTATATCCCTATTTTTATTATTATTTTACAGGTAGGCATTTCATATTATTTAAGTACCAATCTCGGTTGTCTAGGTCCTAGACTATTGCCCGTTTGGAAATCGTATCAACATGTGTAGCCATCTGTCTCGCTTCGCGTGTATAATTTCACAGATAAAGTAGTACCTCTGGCAGCCCTGGCAGATTGAAGCGAGACGGCACACAGTTATTGTACTATGAACGCTATATGCAATGCAAAAGGTTGAAATTAGGTTGTTTTCCAGAACAGTAGGTAAATATCTCGACGCTTTTGCGCCGCTTGTATGGAAGTGAGACAGGCCTGGCCTAACTCAAAAAACAAGGTATTTGAATCTTAAAAATTATGCTTCTATAATAAGGTTCAATTTTGAAATACCATCTTTTATGAGTTAGTTCTGTTTTAGTTCGAGCGATTTTTTTTTTAAACTTTACGATAATTTTCATGAAAATGTTCAGCAGTTTGTTACCCGACTGCGCCAGAAGGGGGGTTATGTTTTTCGAGAGTATGTATGTATGTATGTAAGTATGTATGTATGTCGGGACCCATTCTAGAGAGTCAGCCGTCTAGTCAATAGATTGGAGTAATCTGCAATGTAATATAGGTATGTGCTCTCAATTCTAGAATGGGTCCCGACTGCCAGATTTTGTTTTAGGGCTTTTTCATGAATGCTCAGAAAAGCAGTCGGGTTTTTTAGTTTTTTAAATTACCGTTTTTTATATTATTTTTGTTAATACTCGGGTAATATTTTATAATAAAGGTCTTAATTACTTAATATATTTTTTTAATATTTATTCATCATTCGTCTAATCCCAAGTATCGATTAGGTTTCGTATAATCTATTCGACTATGTCGTCACTCGATTTATTTTTAGATTTTTATTCTATCAAAATCAGAATCAGAATTTAAATGACATAAGTTATGTTAATTATGTATAGACTTGCATTTGACCACTATCTTACATGATGGTAAGCGATGATGCGGCCGACGATGGAGCACGCTTGCCTAGAAGTAATTTATTTACTCTTGACTTAATCAATCAGGAAACACAGACTCAAAAGTTAGTTAAAACTTAATTATAGTTTCATCATGGTCTGTGAAACAGTCCTGCTATTTATGCTGGAATTTATTAGTTATAAAAATGTTAGGATCGATGAAAATGTTCAATATAAAGGCACAGTCTGTTGGTATTGGAATATTATGATAAAAGTTCTCGAATAACGCTACTATTAATTCTGAATGCCAGAATAAAAGAAGAGTTATTATTTTAAAAGTTTTTTTTTACAATTGACTAGATTCTTATATTATTAGGTCTAGTTTTCCTACTCTAGGGTGGTAGAAACCATTTTTATTTTATTTATTCTGTATGGAAAATCATCAAGTAATTCCTCCCGCTCCAGATGGAGTGTCAGACTTTTACTAACTAAAACCCAACCCTTGTTCCTTCAGTTGCCCGTTGTATCTTTCGAAGATTCTCTTATCTTGAGAAGCGTGCGTTCAATACTAGTTATATTAGTTGCTAAGTAGCCAAGTTACGAATTTTTTTTCGATCTAATTTTCTAAGCATGACAGCTACTTTTTGATCCTAACCACGTCGCGTTAGTAAAATACGCAACCTAAATCTTAGGCCCGTATTTTACATAGAATAACAAAAGAATCTACATCGGATTCTAATTTACAAGAGGGATGGAAATTACGTTATTTCTCGTCTTCAACTTCTACGACCGATGACCTGGGCCCAAGTCTTTTTGTAAATTCGACATTCCAGCACAATCTCATTGTCACTTTGGTAAAAATTCTTAATCTTTAAAATCATAATGGTCGATCATTGGTTGGTTATTGGTCTCGAAAACGAATGGTGGTAGAATGACTTTATCGTATTCAGACAAATCTAATGGTAAATCACTAATCAAAGGAACTGACAAAATTTTAGCAGAGTACCCTTTAAGTCAGAAATTAATTTGTCATTATGTACGAGATTACCATTTCTTTCAATGGTGTGTCAGTGATTGACTATTGGAAAGTCATAGTGACGCCATTATAATATTAGTTGATTACCAAACTTGTCAAAATCAAGCATGATGATATTAATGATAGACGATTCTGATACTATTGTAATAGCAGACTTAAGGCCCGAAAGAGTCGCGGGAACCCGATGAATACGAGACATGAGGCCTATGTCCAACAGAAGAAGTTTTTCTGCTGAAATTATGAATGATGGAAATTACGAAAATTCATTCCAGTTTTCTTGTATCAAGACTTGATCCGTTTTATTCCAAAACGCGATCCAAAATAGTTCCAGGACTATTTTTACAGACTAGGTTTAATACCGATTAAACGCTGTCTAAACGTAGTTTTTGGGACTATTACTAAATTTAATACCAATTAAAAGCGATCTAAATGTATTTCCGGGACTATTATTAGGTTTAATGCCAATTAAAACTAGTAATAGTCCCGGAACTTTTTTAGATCGCGTTTTCAAAACGCGGAATAAGGCGGACTGTGTTTTAAACGAATCTAAGTTATGGCTTATTCGGTATTTATGATTGTGGCAATTTGATTGCGCTCGTAAACTGAAAAGTTGAGAGGGATCCGTTTGTGTTAGTAGGTCATGTAAAGAGAAGGTATGAAACCAGGGGCGTAGCTACCGCCGTATCTGCCGTATCAATCCGGGGCCCCGGGCTACAGGCGCCCCATCGTAGGCAAAAATTCGCTACATGTTATCCACAATCGTCTCATAAGCATTTGTAAAAAAGCACCATTTTTTTATACCTGCCCCGGTGGAACTTGATACGGGGCCCCTGTATGACTACCTACGCCACTGCATGAAACGCATGTAACTAAAAAAGGTATGCATATTTTTATATTATACATATGTATATACATGGAAGGAGGAAATAAGGCAGTCAGTGATAGTGTGATAGTGTGACAGTTTACAGGACAGAATGAAAGATAAAAATGTGTTTCGTCGACTTCGAATAACATGGGACTAGAGCAGGAAGATTCGCGCACATATGTAGATAACGAGGTTTGACCCGCGGCGTCGCTTCCGTCACTAAATCTAAAGGAATCTGCTTGCTGCTTTTTGTAGTGAAAACCAACCTATAAAATAGTGAAGCTACACTATTTTGAATATAAACCGGTTTAATTACGCCTCGTAGTTTAGTACTTGTTTGAGATTTACACTACATCTTTTTTCCGTGGCTTTACTCCCGGCTTCCATTGAGTTGTGGACCATGTAACTCCATGAATTGCAGAGTGCAACAGCTATTTTGATCCTGGACTGTACAGTTAAGGTTCCTTGATAAAAGCCTGTAACTGTATGGGCGAGTGACATATCAGGTAAGTCAAGCGCTTTGTCTTGGCGCACCGCTTATAAATGAACCCGTCAGGCCTTCTAGCTGAACTAATAACTAGCGGTAGAACCACAATACTTGTGGTCAGCGTTGTGACACCATACCTACTATTAGTTTGTCCTCGAATACAAATAGTTTCTAGGTAGACACTGTGAGGAATACTAAATACTGGCACTTCTAGTACCACGATACAGAAGTAATTTTTAGTGTTAGGGCAACTTATCTTAAAAAAACAAACAGCTTGTAAGACGTATAATATACACCGTTAAATTTTAGTCGTTTTAATCCCGCGGAAGGTCGATTCAGTAAATGAAATACTATCGATTTGTAAAGAAAAAATAAAGTACTTTTTTTCATACGCTGTACGAAATCAATTTCATTAATTAAACGAGTCAATGACCTTGTAGGTAGTTGTTGGCCGTTGCGTACTAACTACCTACAGTTCATTGGCCTCGCTCAGCCTGACGTTTACTTTCTTGAAAAATAATATTGTACTTTATTTTTTTATTTCCACTTTACAAATCGATAGTATTTCATGTACTAAATCAACACTCCGCGGGATTAAAACGAATAAAATTTAACGGTGTATATTATACGTCTTACAAGCTGTTTGTTTTTTTAAGATAAGTTGCCCTAACACTAAAAATTACTTCTGTATCGTGGTTGCGGTCACAGATATGTAAACTCACATGCACAAGACACCTGGGTTTTGGGTCTGGATACAAATATTAGTTCCACTTGGAAATCGAACCCGCGACCCGCAGCTCAGCAGCTAATCGCTCAACCACTGTACCAACTGTGCCGTCATTCTTTATGTTAGTGAAAACTGTTTCGAAATCTGTTGCGTATTTTAAATGAAATAAGTGAATAAATTGATACAGCATACAGTTAAGTACCTAAGTTATGTTTTATAGACAGGCTGTTGTTTTGTAGGTTGACTTTAAGTCCGCCTAAATCAGAGAGAGAATGCCTTGTTGCATTAAGCCTACCTAGAAAATGCCTTATTGCATTAAGCCTACTTAGAGAATGCCTTGTTGCATTAAGTCCACCTGTGCCACTATTGTACTTACATGAAGTTTAAATAAATAACTAAGAATCACTTTTAGCACGAAAAATATCGACGAACAGCCAACTTGGCTCGACAATCTCTCTTCAGACAAGGACCGAATAATTTTATTCTAATTCCTATGAATAGAATAGAATAGAAACATATTCGTGACTGTGTCTAGAAAAACGATAATAATAATCACAGAGTAAAAGAAAAGTACAGAATATGCCAAGCGAGCCCTTTCCAAAAGGGTTATAGTGCGCGGCAAATAAGTGGAACATAATGGGCATCGTTGCTATAATCACGCGCAGCCCCCCGCTTCGATTGAGACCTGAAAAACTGTTACTGCGCATTCAAGGTCGACCATCATGATGGTTCAACTAGTGTGACGAGAATTATACCTAACCAAAACTGAATTCTCGAGTAAAAGTAATTACTTAGGTAAGTAACAATTTGTATTCTATAATTAAGAAAAAAATAAATTTTGAATGAAGATTTCAAACGTCAAGTAATGTTTTACTTAGTAAAAAGTAATTACTTCTTTATAAATACGGGTGTTAATCGCAGTGGGGGCTGCGCGTATCCATAGCAAATGGTTCAACTAATTTGCCGCGTACAATACTATGCTGAAAGTGTTTTACTGACATTGACATACTGGATGTCAAACACCCAGCGCTGGTTATTATCAGTTGGCACTCCACAGTGGCACACAGATGAATGTTTCATAATTTTCCTCTTTTTAGTGAATTTGCATGCCATAAGGATGTATGTAAATCCTTTATTTCATACCTAATAATCTTCTTATAATTTAAATAAATTCACAACCAAACCTGCCGTCCTCCACGGATGTTTAATATCCGTGGTGGTCGACAGGTTTTTGTTATTCATGGAGGTCAGTTGATCGGTCCTACAGAATCTACCTCGCATTCCCAATAAACGTATAGGCCTCACATATTCAAAGTAATTTCCTCCACTCGACTCCGTTGACTATTATGACAGTTACAGCTTGTTATTTATTGAAAATAGGCATCCCAGACTCAAAAGTATTAGGAGTAGAGGAATGTTTCTTAAGAGTGGCCAACCCGAGGTACATTTTCATACAACCGCTCTTGATTATGATGTTATTACACAACTTTCTCTAGATATTTTGGATACACAGATATCTTGTAGATATTATCTAGGCTTCTATAGAATTAAAAAAAATAAAATTATGTAAAACTAATCCAGTAAAGACCTATGAAAATCTTCTATTTTACATTAACTTTGGCCTTCCATAATGAAACTCATATTATATTAAAAATATAAAAAAGCACTTCTATAGAAGCCCTGCACATTTAATCTCGATTCTGAATGACGAGAATTTTTCTCAAAAATTTTAAAGGTTTTTTTTTTAAACACGTATTCTTGAAACAAGTTTTGTGAAATATTCGACTAAATCATGGAATTACCGAATGCCAACAGAGTTATCAGGGGTTTGTAAGGTTTGTCCTACATGGGACGCCAACTTGTAAGGTTGGATTTTTGACCTTACCACCGACTTACCCAGCGGTAGTTTGCATGAGACTAAAGGGTGTGTTTTGCATGAGGTGTTGACTGGAATAAAAGATATAACTTGTCTCCACAATATATATTTAGTAATTAAACAGCTACACTAGTTACAGCCCGTGACAGGAACATATATGGTAAGGTTATAATAAAGTAACTTACATGGAGTGGTAACGCATTAACCTCAATTATGACCATACAGTGAAGTCCTCACAGCCAGTACCGTCATCCAATGCAGTTCATCCAAGGTCCAAAGCCATACGCTGTATTCGGAAACTGTCGCTTAGCTGTCCATGTGAGATTGTTCGTCAACGAGTCATGTGCAAAGATGTAGCTTCATATTTCATACATATCTTATTGGTATTATATTGGGAGACTATTTTTCTTCTTAATACATATCCATGGGATATGGTAGACTAAAATAAAATGAAATCTTGAACCCTGTTAAAGAGAATTCACGTGTTTAGGAAAACTGATGCACGTTTTACGCTAAGATAATATTCATCAATTTCGTCTAAAAATGCTTACCACAATCGGGGGAATATCATCTTAAGCTTAACGCTGTTTCCATGTCTGGTTCTCGACATCAATCCGTGATTTAAATTAATAAAACCCTTATATTGAGTATGTTTCTGATCAGCGACCAAATGAAAAAAGAATGACCACACCCAATTTGTCAAACCTGTCATTTATGGTTAGGTTATGGTTATATCGATATTTCCTATTCGAATATTACTATTTAGTTATATTAAATTTAGTAAATAGTAATTAATAAGGTTATGATTAATTTATTTAAATATTATAACTCAATAATCGAAACAAAAGAAAAACTAAACATATCGATTAAATCGTGGCGCCATCTGACGGGCCTCAGTCAGAACTGTTTGACATTGCATTCAGTGACATTATGCGCAACTAGAGGTCGCTACATACCTCAAACCGTGACTAAGTTTTTTAAATGTTACAGGTTATTTCTTTTTTTTTCGCGTTGCCTTTTCAATGAAAATCGCATAGCGTTAGATCAAGCAACAAGCTTTTAAACTATGCTCGATGTTGACTATAGGCGAGTTGGGAAGGTCCCCTTTAAGGACTTAGAATATGGGTGTATGACTATGTCCTGGTTTATCCCTTTATATTAAGTTCAAGAGTACACACATGACTGCAAACAGAGAGGCAAGAGGCAAGGCATTTGTCGAAATAAATTTAATTTTATGCATAAACTTTTATCTGTGTTCTTCTTGTGTCAAGAAACAATTAAATTTATTTACATTAATTCTTTTTAGAGTTCCGTACCCAAAATCTGCAAAAACGGAACCCTTAAAGAATTACCTTTTTTCTGAAGAACACATGAAGGTATGAAGTTGAAATTAATAGCTGATACTCAAGTCAGCTACCCCTTGAAGCATCACTGCTTCAATTTTTCACAAATATTAAACTCATAAGTTAACACAATCTAAAGATAAGGCCGTCTATGCACCGTTTTAGTGCTTATTTTGGCATTCACTAAGAAATCAAAGCCTATAGGAAGAATATATAATATGTCTAGTCTCCCGTTGACCTAGTATCCTGAAAGAATTGAAGCTAGTCCCATAGAACAAAGGAAAAGTCGTTGTTACGTCACGAGAAAATTACTTTTTGCGATTCGGAAAAATCTTCGAGATTCGATTCCAGATCTGAACTATTTACACATGTAAGGAACCCTCGGTTTGCAAGTCTGACTTGCGCTTGACCGATTTTTTACATAATATATTATGAGTAGCTTAAGATTGAGCTCGCGCTAAGCAGTTACCTACAGCCGTACGGGTCGATTACCAAGGTTCACAAAATTTAGGGATCTAGATTCGGTTTTTTAAATTCATTAAGGCCGACCCCAAGCAAATATGGCGAGACGAACTTAGGGCGTAAAAGCAAGAATGGCTCATATTGATATATAATTGTGAATGTGTGTGTACATGTGTGTATGTTTGTTACACCTTCAAGTTCAAACGGCTGAACGGATTTCGATGCACTTTGGTATACGGATACAATATGTTCAGGAATAGCACCATAAAAAAAATAACATAAGATATTTTTCATCCCAGGAAATGTTCTCTTGGGATAACTTTCTGCTAACATGCGGGCGAAGCCGCTGACAGCAGCTAGCTAAATCTCTTTTTTAAGTACAAATACAATGTGTCACACCGGATATTTAAATAATGATATTCCAAAAATTGGCCCTGATAGGATTAATCTGTGAATAAAGTTGGATTCAGCAAATCAAAGCTTCAAAGAATCACATGATTGACAAGCTCCTTGGTCCCGGCTTGCGGACGGCGTGCAATGGGTAGCACGCTGTCCGATCGTCCGGTAACTGACCGGACCGAGCCCAAGTCGTCGACGGCGCTTTCTGTTCCCGCGCGCTTCAAGGAGCTTTCAGCAAACCGTAGAGGCCCAGCCTGCTATCTACAGGCAGGGTCGAAGCCTGCTGGGGTCATGGGTCAGCCTCCGAAAGGAATACCCGGCCCCGGCACGATAGGCTACGAAGGAACGGGGTAGATTTTTAGTCAGTAGGAGTCTGAAACTACTTCCTGCTCCGCCCAATGATTTTACCTAACATAAAAAACCATATTAAAACTTTGAATGGCGTGTTTTCCGATCGAATATTTCCTTTGATTCTTTAAGTCACTAGTAACAATTCAAAGCAATCTAAAGTTTAATTTCACATTTTCCCTGTAATATTAAATTGATCCTAGATTACAATGGCACGTAGCTGTGACAATTTAATTATAAAACGTTCATCCTTGGCTTTCAAGACCCGACCCTTTTTCAATTCGATGCCTTTTGATATTGTAGCAAAAAGATAAGGCGTTTTATGTGTGAATCTTTTAAGGCGTCCGTAGCCAGGAGCGGCACGGTAAAATGATAACGCGTTTTTAGAGTTTATTTTCTAAAATGGCTTTAAAGACAAAACTATTTAATCAAGGAATTCAATAAAAATGAACGTATTTAGATAGCATGGTTGAACAGGAATGGCAAACCTTTATTGGAGAACGTGCCACTACGTATAAAAAAAATATCCTGACATGCCACCAAAGAATTTTGTTCTTTTACTGTTCACAGTTATTGTTTATTTAATTAAGTAAAAGAGAAACTTCTTGTGATTCATGTTGTTTAAAATTACCCCGATATTATACAGTGCCCGAATTATTTTGCCGCGCAAAACCACTGGCTTGCCTGCCATAGGTACACCATCCCTGAGATAGCCAGTTTAGATGGAGAATATTTATATTAGGAGTTCAGGAGTTGTTTCTAATGTGGGCTAGAGTTTAATATATAAAAAAAATACTAACTGTCGCATTGATTCCTCGCAACTCTTCTTGATAGTCATAACTAGCACTTTTTTTTAACAAAAAAAAAAAAAACGAAAGGCCTTCGAGAATTGATTTAAAATTACTCTTCAATGCTGAAACGTCACATCGCGACTAGAACCTTTATGAACAAATTTCTTTTTTCGTTTATAAGTGGATCACAAAGATTTGCTACCCATTTATTACAGTGACAGTAGACCTAGCAATTTAGTTTTCTTTGAAGTAAATGAGCTCTTTGTCAAAAGGATAAAGGCGGCGACCATAACGATTATCCGAAAAAACCAAAATGACAAGGTATGAAATGCACAACGGACTCACACACGAGGTTAACTTTATCACTATTATAATAACTTTTTTTATAGATTAAAATGTCGCCTTCCTCTAGGAATTACTCATGTGCTTATCGTGAGTGGCCTACCTTAAGTGACGCCACAATAATCGGTCCTATACGTCTCTAATTCATTGAATTCCTGCAACCCTTACTAGGTCATCGGTTTACCTTGTGGGAGGCCTTTCAACGCCTTCTTCTGGTACGCGTTCGCCACCAAAAAAATTATAAAAAGGTGATGTCATTTTTCTATTGTTTAGCCTTAAAATCAAGCTTTTAAGAGAAATGTTTAAAAGATCTAGGACTGTAAAATCATTCGGTATAGACATGAGTGAATGTATATCTTGTCTCTTTACTCGATATCTTTACTATACCAATCATCATCATCATCATCATTTCAGCCCAAAGACGTCCACTGTTGGACATAAGCCTCCCCAAAATGTCGCCACAACGAACGGTCCTGTGCGTCTCGCAGTCGAATCCATCACCAAACAAATATTGTGCTGTTAAGATGATAGATGTAATATGAATGAGTCTGACACGTCAATAAAATATCTTCTGTAGTTCAAATGACTGAATGTTTGTGCTTTCTTTAAATACTGGTTTTGATGTTCAGTTCCATTACATGCCTTAGATATTAGCCGTGCTACGTTCGACTTTCGATACAAAAGGTTTTTAAAAAAATCACATTGCCTATATTTACCTATATTTGTTGCTCGTTTACGCTCAATCGGCTGAGCGAATTTTAACTGATGTTTTTACTTTCTTTAATACTTTTAGGTGGACAAAGCCACAGGCAGAAGCTAGTACAATAATTACAGTTATATAGTAAAGGCGACAGCTTGTATGTGTGGTTTACGGTTACTCTTTCACGCAGAAACATTTGAAGGGATTTGAAAGTTTGGCATAAGGTTAGACCATGTCCTGGTGTGCTTTTCCCAAAGAATAAGAAAGAAATAGGATTAACAATCCAATGGACCTATACACAGGGTTAACAATCCAATGGACCTATACTTTGGATTGTTAATCCAATGTAGCTATTTGGATTTCGTTTTTGCGGCCAGCACTGCGCTCAGGGCAGTTTTGTTAACACTGCTGGAATGCCTACTGGGGCCAAAGGTTATGTGAGACTGTCACCACGGGCCCCAGGATAAAGGCAAGGAATGGAAAGGTAGCTTTTTAGTCAGTAAAAGTCTTACACTGTTTCCCGCCCCACCCAAGGGCGGGATTCGTCATTGGATGATTTTACCTACGTTAAAAAAAAAAAAAACACTGCTGGAATAGTATATCGTGTAGGGGTTCAATGTTTTTAGGCACCGTACACTATCACTTTGTTGGTTGAGTTACATAGTTGTTGGAGTACACAGAAAGAACCACAAGTTGAAGTTAGAGGTATATTCAAATGTAAGTGGGTTAACAAGTAAAAATAGTAGTAATTCTTACCCTGGACAAGTGTTTAGTTCCACAGTTATTGTCTGACCTGCTCTGTATTGCGTAAAACGTCATAATTATAGTAAAATATTTGTGACGCACGACATACAAGTAGGTTGCAGCGTTCGCAAATTAAATGAACGGTTGATGAGACCGTACATATAGGATAGTTTTTATCCAGGGAAAAAGTTCCCTTGAAACAATTTTGTAATTTCAAGCAGGCGGAGCCGCAGACAGCAGTCAGTAGAAGAATAAATCTATGATATTTCTGACGGCATAATTATCAGTGTGAGTATTACAAAACTAAAGTAACTAATACAGTTTTATTCCTACATCCTCCGTAGAAGGGTCAGTCTCCTGTCTAAATAGATATAATAGGATCATGACATGCCCAGTGGTCTGTCAAACGATTTCCGTGGACAAAATTAATGGGAGAATTTCTGAGCGTGTTACTTTGGTGTCGGCCGTGCAAAAACTTTCCCTCGTTTACTTTGTTTTTGTCCGGTGTCCCTCACAGACGATTATCGCGGGGACTAATGTATATTTCGTTCTCGCCCATAAGCAGTAGGTACTGCGTAAAATAAATTGTAATGTCTTTATTTTATCATTATGGCTTTGATGCAAGTGTAGCCTAAGGAAATTAAAATTGTGCCGTTTTGGCCAGTTATTTCAGGCTGATTTTTTGTGAAACGATGTACTCGTACCTATCCACTTCAATTTTAATTACCGTTTTCCGTCATATTTTGTGTTATCCTATCACAAACTGTGATGTAATATAAGAACAAATAATTGCGTTCTTAACAGAAACCAAGAGTTGTTAAAATTCAATGAAAACCCGAAAGCAATTCACGAACAGTCATAAAAATAAGTTACACCCCAAGTGCATAATAAGTAATAACATTACAAATAACGTTCTTTACATAATTTATTTCCCCCTCTTCAATCTGTGAACGACCATCTTCGCAATTACTTCCTTCCCATTGATGTTATGACAAAGAAAAATATTCCATGCCGCACAGTGGTTTTGACGCGGAGTCATTTGTGGCCAAAATGTCTTGGCATCTCAACAATCAGAACAATTGTTACGCAACCCCAGGGGTACGTTGCCTAAATTTTTATGGAAAAGATAAGTAGGATGTTGTAAATGGAAAGTGGTACGACTACTACAATCTGGGGACAAATAAATTTAATTGGGAAATGGGACTTTGCTGCCATTGAATTTTTTATACTTCTGTGGATTGGTTGGAGTTCTAGTCACAGATGTCGTCAATAGATGGCGTTACGTGTTTGTAGCTTGAATAATTTTGCGTGTCTTTTGAATAGAAAACCGAACAGAAGATTAAACAGTTGTATAAAAAATCATGTCGCTATTAATAAAAATGTGATTTTGTACCAAACGAGATGTTTCTAAGGGAATCTCATTATTTCTGTGAAATTATCGATCTGTTTAGTCAAATGTTCCAGAGGTATTTTCCATTGTTGGTAATTGGAATATCCAGTTCTTTCAATTTATCTATTGTAATTTGGAAATGATTAGGTAAGGATATCTGGATTAAATTTAATCGAACCTGTATTATCTAAAAGGTTAGATTCCCAAATCTACATCTACCAATCATAGCAAACCTACGTTAAGCTCATATTTTTAATTCTATGTTATCAATATTATACTGTTTTACCTTTCTCGAATATTTTACAGCAATATGCTCATTCAAGGTAAATAAAAATATTTATGTGGTACCTTTTCGTTCTTATTTTTATATTCTGATACAGCACACCGAAACTGGGCACTGTTTTAATCATTGAGAGTTAATTAAAATCATCTCATTATCGTGGGTATGATGAGACATTGTTAAACCCAATAATTTTAATGAATCTGGTAAATACAATTTTAAAAACATCGTAAGTTTTCACCATTTTTGGGGTAAATAAAATGTTCATTATAATTTATGTGTGGGATGTATTTATATGTACAGGATGGAAAGTACTTCCATTGTGATCGGGTCACAGTGGAAATTATTTTCTTGTTTTCTGTTCGATGAGTGGGTTACAAGCAATTAACTATTCCTGACTAAACAAAAGATTTATTATGATGTAGGATTTACATAGTCCCGAGTCTAGATGTTAAGTGCGTTTAAGTCAGTCAAAATCTGGCCACTCGCTCCATCCAGAGTGGGAGGAGGTTTTTAATGATATCTCACTAAAGAAATAGATGTGGGGGGGGGGGGGGTAGAAGGATCGACAAGTATTATTCGTGCTCATTTTGGGTTCTACCATAAGCTATGATTTACTCCGGCTTCGAGTATACAAGATAATCCTAATTAAGAAGCTTATGCCTTACCGGATATCTTGTCATCTAAAACTTCCTTTGCTATATCCGGATGTTAGCTCCTGCACGTGGGTGGGCTCAAAAGTTTCCGACCTCGATGTGAAGATAGCAGCACTCGTCAATAACAGCTAGTAAATATAGCTTTGCATCTTTTGATAGTTACTCAACAAAGTTTCAGCCTTTTTGGAAGCGCAGTTGTTATTTGACAGTCATTTGAGTGAGTCGATGTGAGATGCAGAAAAAAAACCTTTTTCACCAAGACAACGAGCCGTCTTACACGAACACAAATTACGGTTTGAACTGCTTGATCATCCGCATTGCTCACTAGATCTAGCCCCCAAGCGATTTCTTTTTGTACACTTACCTAATAATTGCGTTCGGAGAATAGAGATTTTCGTCAATTAGGGAGGCAATCACCTTTAATCACCTTCATGAACAATTATTTTGAAGAGAAAACACCGACTACATTTTGAACGGGTGAGAGAGATGGGGGAATCGCTAGGAGAAGTGTGTACAGTGAAAAATAAATTTAAAAAAAAAATCTTGCGTCTTTGTTAAGTCGGAAACTCTTCAGACCACCTCTGTACTTGGTTTGTTAATTCAATTGATCCAAGAAAAACTTACTTCGAAAATAATAATAAAATTGGTAAAATAAAAAAGGAGATAATAATATAACAATTTTCAATGAATTTTTCTGTCTCTCTCTCGCCAAGACGCAGTTTTCTATGGCAGCCGTGCGGGTGCATTTGAAATCCAAAACTTCTATTTTATAGTAGCACTTTATAATTATAATTTATTTATAAGTTTTTTTATTTGCAAATTTCTAACGAAATTTCCTTGGAGTTTTGCAAATAAAAAATTGCATGCATATTCCCTATTAAATAATTAGTTACAATAGTTATGGATATGAATTAAGTAGATCTTGTATTTTTTTTTTAAATACATTAAATATTTACTATTAAATGTCTATACAGCTATTCTGTAAACGACAAATTAATTACTGAACCAATTAATATCTGTCACGATGTTTTAAATTAAATCTGGATAGTCCGCTGGCGGGCATTTTAATTAGAATACAGTTTAGTATTTTTGAGGACCAATTAAAAATTGGTACGGATAGCAATTAAGGTTTTTTGACAGAATTTATTTATTTTTTTACCACTGGCCATTAATGTCAGTGTAGTCGTTTGGGATCTGGGCTAATGTACTTGAACGATTTATCTGTTGCTGTAAATTTTGTACGGACGGCGCATAATGACGTAACGGAACAATTCAAAATGGCGTGAAGAGAGGTCCTAAGTGGCATTGGTGTTGTTTTTAATGTGTAAATTTCATTCTGTAGCAATAAATTGCTCGAGTATTAATGAAGGTTCACATCGGAATCATTTGTGTACTTTTGGATGCCTCTGGATGATCAGTTCACTTTTGTGGACCGAAATTCGTCGCAAAAGTATTGTGTTTCATTCTTTTTTAGGATTTGGACTCTAGAAAAATTACTCTCAATATTATGACGACTTTAGGGCAAACGTTTTTTATTTTGTGCTTGTTATAATGGTGATACCGCTGCTGCATATATGGGGTACTGGGTACCCCTCTCACATTATATAAATTAGTAAGCATATACCTCCTTTTTTCTAGGTGGGAAAATCATCCAATGACAACTCCGCGCCCTTTGGCGAATCGGGAGATAGTGTCAGACTTTTACTGACTAAAAACTAACTCCTAATCCTACTTTGCCTTCGTTCGAGGACCCCGTGGTACATTACCCATGGCCCCAGTAGGATTCGATACTGCTGGGCACCTACGGTTTGTGGACATCTCCTTGAGGCGCGCGTGGAATGTTACGCCCCGTCAACAACTTGGGCCTGATCCGGACGTTTGCCGGAAGGTCGGATGGCGAGCTACCCATTGCTCGCCGTCCGCTAGCCCGCCCCCCTGTTATTCAGTTGATGATGCTGTCCATATTAATGAAGATTTTTGCAGGGTTATTTGGATATTCAGGAGGTGCTTTATTTATTTGCAAATTGATTTCTAAGTAGATATTGTGATGTAAAGTTGGTTTATTATTTTAATTTAAATTGCTTACACCGCTGAAAAATATGTGGAATCATTGAAACGGGCACGATCTCGTTAATAATGAAGTTGAGAATTTAATTGTAGTATTGACTACCTCTGTGAAGCGAGACCCAAAAAAACTGGATCAGTAAATTTGCTGCCACATACTGTAAAAAGCATTTCAATATGTTACGTTCGCATTCTAATAGAGAACAAAGTGATTGTATTCTGTATAAAGTATCAAATACTTTCTGAATTTGACCCTGACTAATTATGCGGAACCGATCCGGAAAAATATATCCCCATTAATCTTCCACGTATCTTCCATCTATGGCTATTATGGAGCAGTCTTGCTTATCCCGCCATCTATGTCAGACGGCTATCTTCTGTATTACCAAATAGCAGTTCGTCATCATTATTTCAGACGAAAGACACACCACATATGGACACATCACATTACATATTTGGATATATGCTTCTCTCAAGTGTCGCCACAACAAATGGGCCTGTGCGTCTCGCATCAATAACTGATAGACTGGCCTATTGGTGTAATGGTTAGTGGACCTGACTGCTATGACGGAGGTCGTGGGTTCGATTCCCACCCAGAACAAATGTTTGTGTGATGAGCACGATCATTTGTTCTGTGCCTGGGTGTAATAGTGTGTTAGTGTGTTTATCAGTGGTACTCATAACACACGCTGTGCTCAGCTTGGGACTAGACGGCGTTGTGTGTTAGTTGTAGAATATTTTTGTTTTTAAGCTATACTTTCCCGCTGCTGGGCAAAGGCCTCCCCCAATTCCTTCCAGGTATTTTTCTCTCGGGCCACCTCGAACCAGCCCTTGCGGTAGGCGTTCAGGTCATCTGTGGAATATTATATTATTTATAATTCTCGCGAACCAGGGCATTGGACAGAAGTTATTTACTTACAGAAAAAAATCCGCAAAAATATTTTTTCTCTGCGGAACATTCTACGTAACTTGACCGGCACAAGCATTTTGCTGTAGTGTAGTGTAGAGGATGTTTAAATAAACCGCAACCGCTTCTGGTGCTAAATTTAGGAACAGTTAAGAGTAACTTTGTCAAGGTAGTAAGGAAAGTTCTGTAAATTATTCACTGCCACACTTACTGAGTTATTTATGGGGCGTCTTTGTGAAAACTTGGATATGAATATGTTATATTATAATATCATCCTTCTTCTCACAAATTTTCTACGCTTTTAGGAAGGTAATTTAATACTGCTTCCTTACTTATGCTGTCAACTTTTCTTAATAAACATGTTCCGTCATCATGCTGGGTAATGTTTTTATGCGTAGGTAAAATTGCTGTTTATTTGCGGTAGAAAATCTCTGGATAAGTTCCATGCCACATTGGGACTAAGCTAAGCTAAGCAAGAAAATGCAGCTCTATAGTGTGTACTTCACACACGGTTGATACACATCAACCGTGTGTGAAGTACACACTATAGTGTGGGGGTACACACCCCGCTGGGGCAGAGCATCGCTGTATTCTCGTTAAGGCAATCGGCAGCGGTGATCTCTGGGGTGGCTGGTACAGGCCATGGTCCGAAGCGAGGAGGAGTGGCTGGCGGTCGCCTCCTTCTGCAAAGCAGTAATGTACTAGCAAAGAAGGATTCCTCACGTGAAAGGCAACGGCGCTCACGCCCCAGCCACCGCAGGGATTCCGATTCCGATCATTTGTTCAACTTATTTGCCGCGTACTATAATTACCTACCATTAATTACATTGGTCCGAACAAAATTATTATTGCTTCACATTAAATAAGGTTATCGGATAATAGTTGAGCTAATAAATTGCTTTCAACAATTTCAATCACTTTCGACGAGCAAAATTGAATTCATTGAATAACTATTAGTTATTAAAGTTCAAATTGATATAAATTCGAGCGAACTATGTTCAGAGCTGTTTGCCAATCAGTAATATATAAAACTTATCTAGGTACAATTTAAGGTTTTTTTTTTATGGTAGGCTAAAAATCATCCAATGACAAATCCCGCCCTTGGGCGGGGCGGGAAATAGTGTCAGACTCTTACTGACTAAAAACCTACCCTTATATTCGTTGCCTTTGTCCCAGGGCCTGTGGTGACATTTTCACATAACCTTTGGCCCCAGTAGGCTTCGGCCCTGCTGGGCCCCTACAGTTTGCTGACAACTCCTCGAGGCGCGCGGGAACAGTGCACGCCGTAGACGACTTGAGCTCGGACCGGTCTGTTACCGGACGGACGGACAGCGAGCTACCCATTGCCCACCGTCCGCGAGCCCGCGCCTACGGTGGCCGGAAATCGGGATCGGAATCCCGGCGGCGGCGGCGGCGTGTGCGCCTTTGCCTAATGCGGTCGGCCTCCTCCTTTGCTAGCATTACTGCTTCGCAAAAGGCGGCGACCGCTTGCCACTCCTCCTCGCTCCGGAGCATGGCTTGAACCAAGCCCCGGCGCGAGAGATCGCCGCTACAATTTAAGGTTAAATTTTGTTTTTTGAATGGTCTGTCTAAAGTTTTGATGATCGCAAATCGTGACAGCGTTATTAATTTCACACCAATTTTTCTTCTTTGTCCTCTCCTGTTCCCTTTGTTTGGGGTTTTGTATCCTCTCTAATCAGCGCCAGGATATTCTATCCTAGATTCGCGACTCTAGCAAATAAGCTAACTTTAACTTGAACTCTGTCTCAATTCTAGACCACCAGGTCAATGGTGTGGGTGACCTCTGCCTTTTTATGGTTTCGTACCTCAAAAGGAAAAAAAAACGACACCATTATAGGATTATTTTGTTGTCCTTCTGTCTCTCTATCTGTCAAGGTCTTATAAAACAAATATAGGAATAAATCTGAAAGTGGTAAATAAGTAAAGCAAAAAAAATTTTTTTTTTTGATTCGGAGAATTCTTCGAGACTCGATTCGAGAATTGAACTATTAATATAAGTTAGTTTTAACGGAACCCTCATTGTGCGAGTCCGACTCGTACTTGCCTAATTTTTTTAGTATAGTACTTTATTTTTTTGTTATATCTTTACAAATCGATAGTGTTTCATGTACCGAATCGACCCTCCACGAAATTTAACGATGTATACGACCTTTTGATTAACGCAAGAGGTAATTATTCAAATGGTCGTCTATTCTCATCATTTCTTCCCTAACATCAATTCATTTGGAGTCGGCACAACATAATATTTTTCTTATACTTACACATATATCTCAGTTATTAGCTGTTATGTCAGTAATCAGCCCTTTTTAGCTATATACGAGAGCAATGTAAGGCTATTTTTGCTTTAGTCAAGCATATGTTTGCCAATCTGTGTTCGGTAATCGTGGTCCTTATTTGGTATAAGGAGTACCCTTAGCTCAGGCGTTCTTGATCCTCCCATTTATTAAATGGTTTTCCAACTAATATTAGAAACTCACCGTCCGCGTACCGGCCCATTGTGTTGCTCGACGACGTGGGCAAGCTCTTTGAAAGAGTAATTACAGACCGCCTCGTCGCGCACTTGGCACGGAAGGGGCCGAATCTTGCGGACGGCCAATTCGGATTTCGCAGGAGGCGCTCCACTGTGGACGCCATCATGCGCGTGCGAGCCCTCACGACGGGGGATGCGGTATCCCGGGGCAGGTGTGTCTTGGCGGTGTCTTTGGACATCGCCAACGCCTTCAACTCCCTGCCCTGGAGTTGCATTGGTAGGGCACTCCGGTACCACCGGGAGCCCGACTACCTCTGTCGGGTGATCGAGGCCTACCTGTCAGACAGGTTCATCATCTACCCCGGTCCCGGCACCCGGGGCCCTGGGACCAAGGCGAAGAATGGAACGGGGTAGGTTTTTAGTCAGTAAGAGTCTGACACTACTTCCCGCTCCACCCAAGGGCGGGATTTGTCATTGGATGATTTTACCTACCATAAAAAAAAAACTAATATTAGAAATCGGTAGAAAAAAATGCTTACTCAAAGAAACCCGTGTAGAGACTCAAACTGAATGTCATTTACGAAAAACTTTTTTTTTTAATCTGGACATATTTAAACTGGCATCACTAGCCCAGTTCTAGTGATGCCAGTTTTATGTACACCACACTTATTATTTACATTTATTTTTATTAATTATTTATTTGGCGCGCTTATTTTGAGCGCTAAAGTTCGCAGAGCCTAACTTCAAACTTGCTAAGATCCGACCGTCCTCTAAATATCAAAGAGTATCATCGACGTTTACAGTTATATAATTTTTTATAATATAATTAATTGATATATTTTTATCATTTAATTTGTGTATTGTATGTACGTATGTTTTTATATATGTATTTTATGATTTAATTTAGATAATATAGTATATTCTTAATTATTATCTAAGTTATTTGTTTTCTGTACAGTTGTACACTATGTCTACATCCCTCATCCAACCCTCCTGACGCAGTTCTGCTGGAAGAAATTTTATTTAAAAAAAGCATTACTTTTGTGCTCTTCTATCTGTATTGATTATTTTCATTTTTTAAGTGTTTTTGTGTACATAATTAAATGACTTCTCCCGCTCTAGTATGGAGCGCGAGGGCGTGTCAGACCTTTACTGATTAAAACAATATCTGTGTGGTCTTTGCGTTCGAGTGATTACCGGACTGCTGAACGGCGAGTTATTCATTGCTCTTTGTCTGCAAGCCTTCACGTACCGTGGCTGGTAGCCGAGGTTGGGATCGTGGCAGAAATGCCAATGCAAAGATAAGTTTAAACGCCGCATAATGCATCCACGATTTATTTCCACATGGAAGAGATGTCAAAAATCGTACAACCGTTTGACTGATGGTTCAACCCATCCAGACAGTTACCGACCGATGAGATCCTATCAAACTCGTAAAAGTGTCGTCACTTATAGAATATTTCCGTAAAGACCCCGTGATCGTTTCGAGGGAGAAACATTTGTCTTGTCGTGTCTGCGAGTCTTCCTTGATCTTCCTTCAAACGTGACAGGCGGGTGAGAAGTTGTTTTTTTCGGTAAAATTTAAAAATATGGAATTTGTAAGATGTATCCATGTTTTTAGACCGTAATTTGTTCGGTTATAAGGAAAACTTGTGACAAATGTGACGACTTGAAGAGTAACCCAAATCTGAGTGTTCCCTTCGTTTCCCTCCTTGACATTTGTATAAGATGGAGTTTTAGTATATTTTGGGATCTTTCGAGTATTCAAGTATATTTTTATCTTTTTTAAGAATCAAGTAAGATTCGTTATAAAGGTTCATTATCTTTTCAATCCTTATTTTCCACATGTAACCTACGAACAAGTACGAGATGGACTCGGGTGATGAGGATTTCGTACGATTAATTGCTATGTTTTGTTAAATCTAACGGTTTATGAACCAAATTTTGTGTTAACTACAAAAATAAAGTGTTATGGAATATGTACGTTAGGTATTCTTACATAATTGCGTGCTATTTAGAAAATCACATAAAAAAATCACCTTTTTAGGGGTTTTTCCAGAAAAAACCAAGATATTTACACCAAAATTTCCGACCGAATGAAATTCGTACCCCCGTGTGTACAGTACAACAATTAGCGTTTTTTCAAGGTCATTCAAGTTGTACAAACGTTTGTACAATCGTCACGTGAGGGGTTTACGTACTCCGCATATATGACGTACTATGGCAGTCATTTCTCCCTGATCACTTAAAAAAAAATCGCTTGAATCCTGCGGCCCGGCGCCAAACCAAACCCTTTGTAGTTTTCGTTTCGAGTGCAAGCAAAAATGAACTCAGCGGTGGTGTTGGATGGTACATATTAACGTAACATAACACTTCTTCCACAATTTCAGCTTGATATCCTTAATGTCTCGCGTTTGACTCCTATGGAAACAGCACCAAAATACAGCAGAATATTGGCATAAGGTATATTTGCCAGATACAATCATGCTGAGTCGGACTTCAATTTTGTGCACTTTGAGGTGCACACCGCACTATGATTAAGCATGTGTTTTATTTTTTCTTTCTTTGTGCTGCATTAAATTAATGTTTTATCTACCTTACGGATATTTTCTTGGTGTTCGTTCATTCGGACGTATGGAAACCCAAAACCATAGTAGTCAAAATCTCCCTCCTGTCTCTCTTCTTCTCTCACATTCATTTCCTTTACCACATCTTCATTTTCTTTAACAACAGCAACCAATATCCTTTGTACCTACTTATTCCTTATCGATATAAAGTATTAAGGCAAAACAGTTTCAGATAGTCAGTCAATATAAAAATTATTAACTCATAAATATAGTTTAGCATTAGATAGAATGTTACCACTATCACGATTCCGGTTTAAAAATAAACCCTTGACACACATACCCCAGACTGTATTTACGTATAATATCCTGAACTCGTTACTAATGAGTGAAACGAAGCAAACTAGGTGGTAATGAGGGGTAGAAATTACAAAGGAGAGTGTGTCAATATGCTGCGACGATATACTGGGGCATTATATTAGTGAAGGAACGTAGAACACTGTGTCTATGGTTATGTGCAAATAGCTTAGAACCTATTGGCACATAACAATGCATGGATGGTTTATGGATATCACTAAAGAAGTAAATGAATATAACTTATTAGGAATTTAAATGCCAATAATAATTTAATTAAGCCTGAAACTGACAGCTGCAGTCGGTCAATAAATCGGTTAAGCCTTTTTTTCGCAACCATTTGTAGAACCTCTATTAGTATAACTTGATACGGTTTCTTTTTGAGCTGTGAAATCATCAAATAACTTCTTTAGCTCTGTGATTGTTTTACTGTAAACACGTGTTTTAGTAAAAGAAATTAAATGAACTTTTCGCATTATAAATAACTTCAGTTTTGTGAAAAACGCAAGTTATGTTATGTTTAAACTGTGGTTTAAATGCAAAAGTTTTCACGTAGCTCCACAGAAAGTACTCAAGCCTCGTTAAATCATAAGATCTCGATGGACAGTGAATTGAGGTAGAGGAATTAAACGTAGCCCATGAAACGTTCAGAATTAAACCCGTTAAAAAATAAAAAGCCCATTTTGACATTTGAGAAAGACCTAGAATGTAACTTAGAACGAAACTGAAAATAATAATAATTAATTATTAAAACATAAAAGTATTCTTTTTGAGCTTACTTTAAAAATGAGCAAATGACAATACGGGCATTTTATTCTTTGACAACTTTAACGAAGAAACACAGGTTGCATACCACTATTTCATTCTCACACCGGGATTCATAATGGTTTTAAGACATCATAGTAACGCCTATGAAGACTAATTTTGAACCTAACTTCTTCAATATCAAGGCATTATGGAATCGTGTATTATTCCAGGGCCAAATGAAATGTCTAAATAAGTATACTCTTCAAAAACAGCTGAAGCTTACCCAAGATAGCTGCTATTCACCATCAAAGTACGAATATATCTAATGAAAAACCCTATAAATAACCCACGACGCAAGTGATTTTCATAAAAGCAAACTGTATCAAATCCATTAAACCATAATACCTCCTATACAAATAATGGATATTTCTAAAAAGGCCTCAGGAAACCCCGTTACGATGTATAGCTCCCCGGGGATTCAAAATGAAATATATTCGTATTTCATCACGATCCGAAAGGGCAATAATTTCGTTAAAAGTTCTAACCAGGAGTATGAAACTGTAAAAGTGAGCTAGCATTACAGTCATATAACACACGATGCCAGTGGGCTGCAAAATTCGTAGGCTAAAATAGTAAAACATATGTTTTGATAAAATTCGATTCAACTGTTCAATTTAGTCTTCTTTTAGAGTGATATATTGCGTGATTAACGAATATAACGGTTTTAAAATGTACGATACTATTTTTATAGTATGTTTATTTTTAGTCTCAATATAGGTCTCAGTTTTAACAATTACCTCTTCATTATTGCGATTTTTTTCCGTCTGCAAACAAGGAAAAATCCCTGGAGACCAGATCTGGAGAATACGGTATATAAAGAAGCAATTCAATGCCTAATACCTCCAATTTTGCCATCGTTTTTATTGATATGTTTCACGACGCATTGTTGTGTACTAACTGAAAATCATATGACTTTTAATTTTAGTAACACCATCAATGTATCAGCCTACGAACTTTTCAGCCCACCGAATATCAAACTATTTTGCATGTTCACCTAACTATTTTGCATGTTCACCAAACTATTTTACATGTTCACCTAACTATTTTGCATGTTCACCTAACTATTTTGCATGTTCACCTAACTATTTGCATAGTTTTTTGAGCCCCCGTGGGCCTAACCATGACGTGTTAAAATATCAAGCATGTACGTGAGAAAGAGGGATGGAGTTACGAGTATACGCCCTAGTTGTAGTGGTTTAGGACGTCAAATGGATTTCGTTAAAAGCTTGTGAAAGGCCTCTGGTTTTCTGAATGTATCATAACTGCATCAGCAACTGCATCATACATCTTGAATGTTAAAAACTCTCTCTTTATCTTATTTACATTGTTCTCACATAATAGCAGCGACAAAAAACATGTAATCGAGATATTTGTAATACATAACAAGTTTGAAAAGAGTGTTCATGGAGTTTCTTGCACATTATTCTCCATAGAGATCTACACTTTGTGTGCAATTAGCATCATTTTTTCTGGCAGACCGACTTCTTGACTTTTCAAAAGTGCCTGTAAATGGTTTATTTGAAATAAAATGCTTTGAATCTTTGAATTTTGAATCTAACCTGACTAAACTAATAAAGTAAAGCCTTAATTACTTGGACCTCAACGGACTTGAAGATGTTTCAAGTGCCTTATGGAAGCTTATTCATTTATACATATACACACAAACACCTAACATAAAAAAAAAAAACAAATACAGAGAGTACAAAGGTACTACGTAGAAGGTACTACCTACCTACTGCTTATTTTAAAAGAAATTTCTTCCAGCCGATCTGGGACAGAAGAGTAGAGTGATGGAGGGCTATGGAGGTATTTCGTGTATCAAGTTTCAAAATCAAACGTTCGGACCATTATTCAGAATGATAAATTACTAATTAACTAGCTGATGACAGCGGCTTCGCCCGGTAGAAAATTATTCTAAGGAAGCGTACTCTCGGGACAAAAAGTGTCCTTTGTGCTAATCCTTGTACCAAGTTTCACCGAAAACCTTTCAGTCGTTGGTTTACTAGATACTACTTACTAAAATTATTATATTACAAAAAGGTTTATAATTTTAGTAACAGAAGTATTTCAGCGCACAAATGTCGGTACTTCATTATTACGATAAAGAGGAAAGGTTTTGTATTTTTGTTTAAAATTTATGTTATAAATTAAAACTGGATCTTTGAACATTTTTCGCCAATAAACATACACCTTGTCTCAGACACACAAGACGTGTATGCCACAATATACCATGGATCCCGGACATGATATTAGACCCTCCAGTGGTTTTTTTTTATTTTTCTCTGCATTTCCTAATAAATAAAAATGTTTCTTTTTAACTGTATATAATCGTTATCCTAATTAACCCCAACAACGTTATTAACGAGTAAATAACTCAATGTTTTCAATAAAAAACGAAATGTCAATAAAACTAGAAGAAGCTATTTGCATAGCCGAGCTCAGCTAGGTTAGGTGACCCACTCAAATATATACCAACCAATTAGGGTTTCAAGACCATCACCCAATAACGTGATACACAAGATCAAGTTATGCGTAACACGGCGTGGAACACAGTGACCATTGAACGTGTTCTGTTCAATAATGGGTTGGCACGGAGCGCCTCCGGCTAATCTAATCCATTGTCTAGAGGAAAATTGCCATAGTCTCGTGCTTGGCCGCATACTTTGTGAAGGTAAAGTATGTATGTGGTAAATTGAAATTGCTTTAGATAGTATTGGTAGGGACTAAACTGGAAAACAAATGATGTTGTTTTTTTAGAAACAGCGTTTTTTTGACTTTGTTAAATTTTCCTCATGTAATCGAATTTATTTTTCATCTCTAAAAGAGGGATATTTTTTAAGTAATCGATTGACCTCTCTTAACGCCTTCTTGACTTCCACGACCCAAGGGATGGCTTTTTACCTTGGTTAAAAGATTAGCTTACAGTGTGGCAATGCGGCCAGTCTTTTTGGCAGATTATTATATATATATATATTTTAATATTGATAGGCTCGCTTTTGACCACTATCTCACCTGATGGTAAGCGATGATGTGGCCGAGTATAGAGCACGCTTGCCTAGATGTAACCCATTCACTCTTAACTTAAATACCTCTAGGTTGTAGCTAATAGGAAAAAAAGACACCGGCAGTTCCGTTACCCTTCCAAAGGCAGATAGTCCTAATTACTTTAGATCTTAGTCTTTTTACAATTTATTCGATGCAGAAAAAATCTTATAAAGTATACAATGTCTCGTTAAGAAAATGTACCTGCAGCTGCAAAAAAGACTCATTATCTCAGCTGCAATTATTAAATATATACTCCGAAACTACAATGCAGAGACCGTATAACCGACGGAACATTATAAGTTGGGAGAAGTCGCAGTATTAACCTCATTATGTCCCAGACAAAGTCTGGACTATGAATATTCGTATTCCAATAACCGTCGCAGTTTCTTTGTTCTTTAGATTTATTGTTATGTAATTGTTGTAGGGGAAGTTTCTCTTTGTTATAGTTTCGTGAAGTTATTATGTACAGCGTTAGTTTTGGTCCACTCTCATGCGGAGTTGACACACGTGAAATAATTATGGTTTGTTATTTGTCTACGAAGAAAAATGTGGGTAATCATTTTACTGCCGTGCATTGCCAGGTTCAAAGAAGTACCCTTTTGTCCTTTTACAGTCTACATAACTTTCGGTGACGTATGGAAAAGTTACCAGTTAAAGCCACTATTTATTGAGTGCACTTGTTTTCATTCCTCGGAACCCTACTGACGCCAACTATTAGGGTTTGGTAAATAAAATAATGAAGTCAGAAAAACAAACTAACTGGACCATTAATGAATGGCTTCAATGAATTTTGCTCATCATTAAAACACAATGAAAACAACGATGGTTAAAGGATATCCATTTTGTTTCAACTTTTCAACGATATGTAGAAACGGCATCAATAAAACAATGTTGAAAAGCTCCTCATATCATAAGGCCCCAGATTTTGTTTGTTTAGGTAGCCAGTCTTTTACGTCAAACTATGCAAATCTAGATGCACCTTTCTTCAAAGTTATATGTACTCGTATAGGTAATAAATGTGAAACGGCACACTTAGTAAAGATATAATATCAATATCGTATGGTATGAGAAAATATTTGCTAGACAGTGCTAAGGACATTGTATTAGGTATTTGTATCCAATCAATGCATTATTGACGGGTTTATTTCTAAATAAAAGTTTCAAATTAACATCGTAACTATTTCAAATCATGACCAAAATACCACAGAACTCACAAAACTCCAACCTATTTGATTTCTTGTATTTGCAAGATATTTGACTATTAATTCTGAACAGAATTGAGTGGATTTAGGACATACGACTACCTACTAAAGTATTTTCTGATTGTACATTGTTTTAGGAAATGCCGTTATTATTTGGATTAGCTTTTAGAATACCGGCAACATTCTCGGAAGCACACTACACTATAGGTTACTGTTCTGTAAACTCATGAGAATAAAAATATTGTAATACATTGGATGCCTTATCATATTGGTATTGACGGTAATGAGACGGTCGATCAGTTAGCTAAAGAACCAATAACAGAGGATGAAAAGTATTAGTGTTTACAGTATTATACAGAACGTTATTTTGGATTAAGACACCATTGTTATGGCAAGAATGTTTTAATGGCATGAGCCACAGTAAAAGTTTATTCTATGTCACCACACATTTTTTTTTAAAGATTAGCTTATAAATATTATAACATTAGTGATGAAACTCCAAAACTAGAAGTGGTTACTTCACATAAATAAGATCACTATTCTTTAAACTAAACAATAACATTGCGACTTTCGAAATGAAGACAAAAGATCCTAACAGCTGTTCTACTTCATACATATCACTTTTTTGGTAAAGTTAATTCACCAAACTGTATAGAATAGAAATCAATGGAGACAGTACAACATATTTATTTATTCATTTTACAGTTTATTGTACAACAAGATTACAATTATTATAAAAGGAAACCATAGAAAAAGAAAAACATATAATCCGCGGCCTTATCGCACTCGGAGATTTCTTCCAGACAACCTAGTATAGACAGAAATTGCCAGGACAACATGGAATGTGTCTAGAAAGAGTCGCTGATGATTTAATAAGATTTTCGCGATTCTAGTACGTAATAGCGTCCTTGCTTGCTCTTAATTGCGTTTCTGCTCTCACTTTCATACCAACCAGGACATGATAGACATATGTACATGGGCGTCACCAGGGGGGGGAGGGGGGGCTACGACCCCCTCCTATAGGCTTGCTTTACAGCTTCAGAGCCTAATTTAGGCACCAGTCTCGCACAATATAATGCCCATCCTATATGTTACCGTAGATATAAGGCTAGCAATTAGGAGTTATATTGTGGAGAAAAAAATACTTTTATTATTGTTTAAAAAAAAAAACTTTTTTATTATTCTCTATACTTCCAATAGCCCTCCTTGATCATCGATTGGCGACGCCCTTGCATATGCACAGACTCGTAATTATTAGAATTTAGATCAAATTTGAATTTTTTAGACGTGTTGGGCATGTAAATTGTACAGTCGATTGGTAAGTTGAAGGTGGCAATATACTAATGTCCAAAAACCAACCATCTTTAAAGTATTAGAGATTGAAAATAAAAAATGGTTTCGCCCATAAAGCAGAAGGAAAGTAAGCTTAGCCAAAAGACCTTTGATATTAAAATTCCTAAAAGTACTACATTTAAACTATCTGTAGCCACTGTAGGTCGCTTGAGGATTATTCCTCGCTTAGTAATAACGATTCGGGCTCAGTTGAAATAAATCAAATAAATCTACGTCTTTCTACCGCTTTCACCTCCCGTTGCTTGAATAAATTCAACGGTCAGGTTATTGATTCTGTCACCAACTTAGTTTGAATTTCGTCGCTATTTTATTGAAAATAATAATATTGAAATTATGTTAAGGCGAATTTCTGTTGCCAGAAATATTGACCAAGCAAAAGGGTATTTTAGATGGTTTTGAAAATATTTCTATTTATACCCAGGGGCCTATTTAACATTACCGATAGATGACATGTCTTTTTTTTATGGTGGGTAAATTCATCCAATCCCACCCTTGGGCGGAGTGGGAAGTAGTGTCAGACTCTTACTGACTCCCCGACCCCGTTCCTTCGTTGCCTATCGTGCCGAGGCCGGGTATTCCTTTCGGAAGCTGACCCATGACCCCAGTGGTGACAATTTTATGAGTTTCTCTCATACTTTTGCTACTTTCTAAACGAGTACCACTTAATTTGACAGTCGTATCATTTCTAGAATTCTCTACCCAAAGAGACTCCGGGATCTCATTTTAGAAGCTTCTCCAGAAGCCATCCATCAGTTTCTCCAGAAGCGGTTTTCACCCGCGGCCGCCACGGTTGCGGGCCCATATTTTCTGTAGAATATATAAAAAATTAAAGCACATTTTCACGATGTGTGTGCACTGCTCCAGTGGCTCCCGCTGTACCGGGGCGGGCAAATAATAGAATCCCGCTGGCCACGGCCGCTCGCCGCCTTGGCGGTTTGCACCCGCACGCTTTGCGGTTGGTTGGCGGGCGATCGTGCATTGGCTGGCGATAATCGGCCGCCAGGCTTGCGGTTGGAAATCGCAACCGCGACGATTGTGTAACCGCGTAATTTGCCGTCTCGTGAGTTTTGAAATAAAATAGCTGTTTCTTCTAACGCGGCGGGCGCGGTTCTTAGCCATAGATAGACAGTCGTCTGTATGTAAATTTCCACTATAACAGCAAATCATAAAGTTAAAAGAGACGGACTTGCACACCAAGGTTTTGCAAGGATTATTAATTTATGTAGTCTTGTCTTGAAACGTGAGAAGTTTCCCACTGTTACGAAATCTTTTTCTCAAATGCCCCATTCGCACTTAATCTGTTTTTTCACAAATAAGTAAGATTTATTTCTCATTTTTTTATGTATTCGGTTTGCTGGTAGAAAACCCAATTATGGGTTAAGCTCGCCTATGTACATCCACTGACCTTTTATTGTTTTGTTGAAACTGTATGTACAATAAAGAATAAGAATAAGTCGTATAGTCAGTTATATTAAATAGGGCCTAAGTAATAGTAATGGCAGTGTAGTGACATATTCTATTAATTAAGTACCGGCCTTTATTTTAGAAGCCCTTTACACTTTCATCCAAAGATCGCTGCGTAGCGTCCAAATTGCTTAGTAAAGTGTGACTAAAATATCTCCTGTAACAAATTAGAAGACAGTTCAATTAAATTCTAAATCGTAGACAGACACAGCTGAAAGTGACTACAGTGGACCCCCGGTAATCCGGCAAACATTATGCAGGGCAGTGTCGGACTATCGAATTTGTCGGATTATAGAGCACTGCCTAAGACCCCTATAGTCCGGATTTTTTTACGAAAGAGTACCTTGTAATCCGACAAATTACGAGTTGTGACCTGTTCAAACCTGCGTGATCTATATGTATTAGCAAAGATTGTCAAACATACATGTAATTCTAAGTCATGTCGGATTACAGGGGGCGCCGGATTAGACAGGGGCCGGATTATCGGGGGTCCACTGTATTTAGTATGAAAAACGCATTTAATTAAAACGCACGATTGTACGAATTAAGCAAATTGCGCTTTTATTGGACTTCACTTTGAGCGTGATATTGCGTGGATTTTCGTAGCATAGAATTGCATGTTTTACATACAGATTTGTTGTTGTTATTCTTATTTTACTATCTATATACTGGTTTCTTCGTTGTGTGTGTCTGAGTACTAAATAAACGTGTTTTCTTTCTTATATTAAGATAATGGACGCAGCATTCTATATTTATACATGGCTAAATTTTGATCGTTTTAATCCCATGGAGGGTCGATCCGGTACATGAAACACTACCGATTTGTAAAGGTAAAAAAAAGTAGGTAAGTTTCTTCTAAAATTCTAATAAATATACGCATGTCCGAAATTAATTTCTTCAAGTAAACATCAGCTGATCGAGTGCAATGACTTGTAGATAGCTGTTGATCGTTGTGTAACTACCTACAGGGCATTGCACTCGATAAGCTAGTGTTTCATGTATCGGTTCGACCCTCCACGGGATTAAAATGACCAAAATTTATAAATGAAGTGTATAAATACTGGCAGAAAGTGTGAAATATGTCTCTTACATTTTCTACCAGTATACACTAAGTGTTTGTACAGTTAGCAGTTGTCTTCTTTGGGATACATCAAAGGCTTGTCTAGTGTTACCATCGTCATTTCTACATACCGCTGTGAGATAAGTATTGGTAACACAATCGCTTTGTCTCTGGAGTTGCTCAGTTCATTCTCTATGTGTATGATGTCCTGGTATGGGGTGCGTCAACAGACAATGGATTGGTATGGAATCAAATAAGTTCAACTGCTCATATAACTTACCCAGATAATGTGGATCGTTAAACCTTTTTGCGCGTGAAGGAAGGATTAGACCACTTCCTTTTATAGACAGGCATTACGACAGATTACATTATAGGGCGAGTGTCATTAACTGCTGATCCCTTTTTTTATGAGATACTAGTTTGTGCCAGCGGCTTCGTGTGAGTCGAAAATTATTAGGAACATACTTCCGAGATAGAACGTATTCTATCTCATATTTCAAGTACAAATGATCTGTATATATAAAACTAAATAGCTGTTCGTTAGTCTCGCTAAAAATCGAGAATAACTGGACCGATTTGGTTCATTTTGGTCTTGAAATATTCGTGAGAGTCCAGGGAAGGTTTAAATTGTAAAAAAATCATTTTAAAATGAATTATGCTGGTTCTGAGAGCAGTGGTGGTTGCCCCGACTTACGAGTTGTAGGTCGCGGGTTCAAACCCAGCATGCATATTACTTTTTGTAATTTATTTCATCACCACTGCTCTCATAACGGTGTAGGAAAACATCGTGAGGAAATCAGTATGTCCTAGAACCAAAAATTCGAAGACATGTCACATCCACCTATCCGCACTGGGCCCGCGTGGTGGATTATGGCCTATTCCCTCTCCTAGAGAGGAGGCCTGAGCCCCAACAGTGGGAACATTAAAAGGCTGATAATGCTAGTTCTGGTAGTGCCTGTAGATGGCGTTATCCTTTGATAGTTTAGCTACAAGATCTAATAAGCAGTACTAAGTTCGCCTGGTCAGCTAGTTATAGATACAAATAGTTTCATACAAATCCATTCGGTCGTTAAGACGAGCAGATGTAAAAACAGAGGGACAGAGAAAAGTAACGATGTTAATGCGTAAGAGATAACCAATTAGTATTGCTGTCACTTATGTTAACCAATATACTTCAAAAGAAACCATGGCCAGTTTTTTACAGCAATCTGTTTAGGGCGTACCCGACTTAAAGTAAATTAAATATAAATCGGAGCCGATTATAGGATCTATTGAGCGGAAAGTCAAGTTAAGCCCGATTTGTCTCGCAATTGATCCCATTGTTCCGTTACCCGTACTCTTCCTATAAATGATTCTGATAGTCTATAGGAGTTTGTAGTGTGGGGTGCTTTCTTGCCCCTAATCCAGTGTTATTTGGGAACTGCGAAACAGGTTTTTTTTTGTTTTATTTTGTCCTGTCACCCGTCATGCTATCACTAAGTCCCATTTCTTTCATATCACTCTGTACACAAGCCATCCATCTTCACTTTGGCCTCTCTCTCTTCATTCATCCAAATGTAATACACAATTCTTTTAGTAACATGCGTTTCATCCCTACACTTATTCATGACGCAAAAAAACATCACAATCTAAATTGTGCAACCCACAGAAAAATGCAGAACTATTTGTAAGAATTATAACCGTGATCTTAAAACGTATTGGAAAACTGAAGGAACACAGGTGGGTTTATATTAATAAAAGTCTGACAGACCGTTTCGCTACAAAGAAGAGAGAAGTTATTCGATGATTTCTCACAAAAAAAGAAAGGGTATTGTTAAATGTCTGAACTCCAACGGGATCTGTTATAAAAATAAATGCGCTTGAGCAGGTTTGGTTGCCTTAAAATTAATTACTTTTCAATTATTAGATATGTAATGTCTTCATCAGCCTAACGGCTTCATAAATTTTTTAATCTTTTTTCAAAAAATTTAAGCCTATTTTTAATGTAGTTAAAAACAATTTAATTTAGCATATAAAATTGCATGGCCTATTATGCCATTAACTGTACAACTCTGCTTAACAGTACACACAATTCCCTTAGTTATTTGAACCCTACATAAAAAGATCCTATAGTAAGTACCAACAAAGTCTCGTAGAGCCAGCCTTACACTCGAATAAAGAGGGTAATGTTTTCTAAGGAGCGTTGTTTGTTCAGGAATGCGTGTAGGCTTTGTACTCATCTTGTGACATCCGATGGAATTGTGTTCTCAAAGAAAACATCAACATCCTCAACTTGGTTGATGTGCTTGGCAGGATTTACTAAGGTTTTCACCCTTCATAGTGGGATCTTATGAAGTTATGACGGATTATGAAAGGGACGCTTTATAGATAAGGATTTTTAGAGAACGGATCACCATAATTGGAACGATAATCGAGTATCGACTTTTTTATGGTAGGTAAAATCATCCAATGACAAATCCCCCCCTTGGGCGGAGCGGGAAATAGTGTCAGACTCTTACTGACTAAAAACCTACTCCGTTCCTTCGTTACCTATCGTGCCGGGACCGGGCCTTCTTTTCAGAAGCTGACCCATGACCCAAGCAGGCTTCGACCCTGCCTGCCTTCAGCTAGCAGGCTGGGCCTCTACGGTTTGCTGACAGCTCCTTGAGGTGCGCGGGAACAGTACGTGCCGTCGACGACTTGGGCTCGGTCCGGTCGGATACCGGACGATCGGACAGTGTGCTACCCATTGCACGCCGTCCGCAAGCCCGCGCCTACGGTGGACTGGAATCGGGATCGGAATCCCGGCGGCGGCTGGGGCGAGCGTCCCGTTGCCTCTGCCTGATGCGGTCGACCTCCTCCTTTGCTGGTATTACTGCTTCGCAGAAGGAGGCGACCGCCTGCCATGCCTCCTCACTCCGGACCATGGCCTGAAGCAAGGCCCGGCGAGAGAGATCGCTGGCGCCGATCGCCCTTACGAGGACACGGCGATGCTCTGCCTAGGCGAGGCACACCTCTACAGTGTGCTCCACCGTGTCCTCCGGGTGTTCCTCGCAGTGGCGACACCCGGGCGACTCCTCCGCACGAATCCGGAACAGAAATTTACGGAACTTGCCGTGTTCGGTAAGGACCTGCATCGTGCGTAGTTGAGAACGCCGTGAGGTCTTTCCAGCCACGCCTCAAGGATGGGCCTTATCGCCTTAATTGTGGCGCGCTCAATAATCAAGTATTGACTTCAGTGTTGTATGTTTAAGTTGGTTTTTAAGTGACAAGTGCCAAGAGAAACCTGAACTCATTTTTGTACTGGACATGTAGAGCATTGATGGACTTCTGCGTACAGTTTGTTCATAGACTGTGTGCACAAAATTTCTGATATTATCGTCAGGTGTCGCTTTACACGTGCAACAAGGAAAACGGTGAAGGAAAACATCGTGATGAAACCGGCATGTCTTTGAACCAAATATTCGAAAACGTGTGACATCCACCAACCCGCACTGAGCTCGCGTGGTGAATTACGGCCCTTTCCCTCTCCTAGAGAGGAGGCCTGCGTCCCAGCAGTGGGAACATTATAAGGCTGATGCAATGCAATGTTACATTGAACCGCCAATGCTCTTCGTTCCCTTTCGGCGTCGAGATCATCCCTGCTGTCTATCTTTAATTAATTATTGGCCAATATATTTAAATTATTTATGAAGACTTATATTAAGCATCTGGAAAGTGTTCAGAGGCGTTTCGTATATCATCTTTGCTACAAAGATCGCTTAGCCAAAAAATTAATAAGCTACAGGGATAGATTGGAGCACTACAATTTGGTCTCACTTGCTGACAGACGAAAAACGGCAGATCTGGTGCTATTGCACAAAATATTTAATGGGGCCATAGACTGTAGTGAACTACTTGGTAAAGTAAACGTAAACGCGCCATCTCGCCTGCCACGGAAAAAGTGTTACAATTTATTTTACGTCCCTGGATCAAAATCCAATCTGGGACACTTTGCCTCTCTTCCAAGACTCTGTAGGCAATACAACGATTTGTCGAAACGGTTCAACTTGGACATAACACTGCCACTCTTAAAGTACAAAAAGTGCCTGACCACCGCTAAATAACATTGTTTGTAACATTGTTTGTACCATAGTTCCTTTCTCGTAACTAGGTCCTTACTAACTAATTAGTCATCTTAAGTTATTTATTATTTTTTTCAATTTTAATTTTATCATTTTTATTTTTACTCTAATTTTACAATTCTAATTATTATTTTATAAGTTTTAAATTTAATCATTGACAATAATTTATTAATTCATAATACCATTTCAAAGAGACCAATGACCTATTTATTATTGTTACTCGAATTGTTTAATTCAGTTTTAATCCAAATTGACCAATGACCATGTATCCCCTTTGACCTTTGTATCTTGACCCTAATTTTTAGTTTTAATTTGACATAACTTATTGGAATGTGTTTTTGGTTTATCTGTTTGGTATTTAGTTTGTATATTTTTAATTGTCTAGTTTACACCAAGTTATATGTGCATGCTGTGATCTCCTGTAACTGAAGGAGCACACGTTAAAGGACCCCATGACTAAATATTTCTACTGTATCTGTGTGACCTTTGTTGGAGATCCAAATAAATAAATAAATAAATAAATAAGACAAATGGAATTTGAACTGTTAGGTATGTAAAACATAGACTTCGTTATTCTAAGGTTTTTTTTTTATGACACATGCTTAATCATAGAGAGACCTAACTCAAAAAGAGGGTATTTGAATCTGAAACCACAAGATTAAAAAATAAGGTTCAATTTCCAAATAACCTTTTTTTTGTTACATCTCTTTTTGATTAAACGTGCGATGTGTATTTCGAATTCCAAATTCAAAAGTTTAGAATGTAGTGTAATAGGCTGGTACCTACGTACAAACAAATGAATGTACAGATACGATCATCATACTGAAATGGATTACGTGTCTTGTTTTAAATTGGCATTTGAATTTCATATAAATTTTTTGCAAGGTTTATTTTTATTCAACTTTTTTAAAAGGTTTTGACGCGAAAATCTTGAAAGTGAATTAATTTTATGAAAAAAAAAAAATCTCGAATGCGTGGTTAGCTGCATAATTACTTTTGTATTTTTTATTTTTTATTTTAAAGTGCTCTAAGCAAACTAAAAAGTTAAACATTAAGCTAAGCAAAAAATTCCATTGCGGAAGGATTTAAAAATAAAGAGGAATTTCATACACAACTATATCAACGAAGACAGTTCAAAAGTCATAAAACGGTGGCCTATGAAAGGATCTAGACATTTCGTACGTCATAATTTCGCGACAGATGACCAAAATCGGCCATAGTTCAAATGGCAAACATAAAAACCTGATACTGTCATCCTTCTGCAAGAATAACGGTTATAACCGAATACATGAATTCTGATGTTATAACACTTATGTGACCGGTCACAAAGGAAACTGTATGGCTGAGCACTGGCCGATAAATCTTGCTTTTTTATGAGAAACTATAAATTACTCAGCTTTTCACCGCCCCTGGTCATTCCTGTGTTACTGATCCCTGGACTTAGGGAACAAGAAATAGTAGGAGCAAAAGAAATTAAGAGCAGTTACTGGGGCAATAAAAAGTAACGGCTACCGAAGTACAATTAAGGGGTATTACACACACGTGATGGTATTGCCAACTACAAAAGTCCCAAAGGCCCGCGACAAGACATTTACTTTATGATCTCGGTGCGTGTCGAGGCAATTAGTTGGGATTTTAGTAATTATCTTCCGGAGATTTCGAAAGTAGTTATAAGTTTTAATGTTATGCGCACCTGCCTTTTGACTTTACGTCATTGATGTCAAGTTAAAATTAGTAATTTCACCTTTTTTTAAGACGGGAATTTATCAATGACATCTCTCGCTCTTAGGCGGAGCGGGAGTGAGCTAGACTTTTACTGACTAAACCACACCTATGTTCCCTCAGTTACTCTTTGCGTCCCAGGATCAGGACCACCCCTTTCAGAAGTCGGCCCCTGCTGGGCCCCTACGGTTTGCTGTCATCTCTTTAAGGCACGCGTAGAACACTAGGCGCCGTCAACGACTCAGCCTCGGTACGGACGGATACCGGATGGCAAGCTACCCATTGCTTGTTGTCCGCAAGTTCACGTCTGCGTTTCCGTTGCTAGCTGCTACTACTGCTTTTCAGAAGGAGGCGACCGCCGCCCATTCCTCCGCACTCCGGACCATGGAGCCGTCTAACATAACATAGTATCTCAAGACGAAAGTCTATGACCAGTGTGTGTTGCCAGTGATCACTGCACTGAAACATGGTCGCTTACAACGGGCCTCACCAGAAGGCTTTCAGTCACCCAAAAGGCAATGAAAAGGGCTATGCTCGGAGTTTTCTTGCGTGATCGCATCAGGAATGAGGATTTCCTCAGGAGAACCAAGGTTGCCGACATAGCCCAAAGAATCGCCAAACTAATGTGGCAGTGCGCAGGGCACATTGCTCGTAGAATGGATGGTCGATGGGGTAGAAAGGTTCTAGAATGGCGATTGCGCATCGGAAAACGCAGTTTTGAAAGGCCTCCCACAAGGTGGACCCGAAGACTAGATGAGATTCGCGGGAATGAGGAGGATGCGAGACGCAACAAGACCGTTCGTTGTGGTGACATTTGGGGGAGGCCTATGTCTAACAGTGGACGTCCTTCGGCTGACTTGATGATCATGATTCAATTTGCAACTGCCCCGATAATCTTGAGAAACTTTCCGTTATCTGTTAATATAGACAAAGTGATAAAAATTAAAGCAAATAAAATGTCCAAGTAATTAAAAAGTTTTCCCATATTAATCTCATTGAAGTTTTTCAACGATACCAATTTCAAAACAGTAACTTTTTTTTAATGAAGCTTGATTTTTGAACACACCTTATTACTTTAATATTAAAGGCATAAAAGTTTTATGAAGTCTCTAAACAGTAAAAAAAAAACACTGTAATAAAAAGACGAATAAAGGTTCTATTTTTCGTAATTTATGGAAAAGGAACTTTTTATACGAAATGATGAACAAGTTATTCAACATTACAACGTCATTTCAAAGCTGATGCGTCATTTTAGGGTTCCGTACCTTAAAAGGAAAAAACGGAACCCGTATAGGATGAGAGGAAGGCTCAGCCCCGGCACTATAGGCAACGAAGGAACGGGGTAGGTTTTTAGTCAGTAAGAGTCTGACACTACTTCCCGCTCCACCCAAGGGCGGGATTTGTCATTGGATGATTTTACCTACCATAAAAAAAAAAACCCGTATAGGATCACTTTGTTGTCCGTCTGTTAGTCTGTCAAGACTTTATTTCGGAGACGCGAGGAGGTATCGAGTTGAAATTAAAATCATATGCTCAGGTCTGTAGTCCCTTTAAGCTGTCAAAAAAACAAACTTCTAAGTTAACGGAATTAAAAGACATTTATATAGCAAAACAACGTATATTTTGACTCTCAAGCCGAATCAAAATTCATAGGGTACTTTCCGTTGACCTAGAATACTGAAATTTGGCATGAAGCAGGGTCTAAAAAAAGGGAAAAGTCTGAAAACTGTATCTGTATAAGTTAAGTTTTTCGGAAAAATCTTTGTAACTCAAATCGGAAATTAAGTTTGTACGGAACCCTCTGTGCGCGAGTCCGACTCGCACTTGCCCGGTTTTTTTCTTATGGAAAAACAACAACTATTCGTTCTTAAGTTGTTGTCGTTGTTGTTGTTCTGCTAAGAGGAACAGACTATTGTCAACATTAAGGCACTTTAACAATTCAATTTATTAAGTTTTTTGTTTAGTTGGACTTAAAACGGACGGAAAACATCCTTTGTGTGAAGTGACTGCGTTTCTTGTTGTGTTGTAAGGAGAAAGGGGACGATTAATTGTCTTTCAAACTTGTTGTGCTATAGGTAAGTAGAAGTAGTTTGTTGAATTTTATTCAGAAATTAATTAGTTGTGAAATATTATAAGCTCCTGCTAGTAGCTTTGCTTATCCGTCAGACATTCGCAAATTGTTCAAACGGTACTTATTACGGGATAAAACGTAGGTATCCTAAATCTTTCTCCAAGATTCGGTCTATATGTTATCCAGCATAAAAAATCCAGTGAAATATAGTTGCCTATATAAAAAGGTAAGATTGAGTAAAGGTCAAGATTGTAAAAATTTCACGATTTTTGGAATCATCAATTTTTTGTACGAATACATAGAGCATTATTTTCGAATTCAATATAATCCTGCATTTGGGAGGTAATTAACAGATCAGTACTAAAGATGAGAGCGAATACAATTTCTAACACTGTTCCTTTTTACATAGGCATTGATTATGTTACAGGCGTAATCAAGGAGAAAATGAAGTCCTAATGAGAAAAATAGTCTTAACCTTTCCGCAAAATTAATTGAACAGCACCGATGTTTAAAACTCGTCCCTTGTCAGTGAATATAAAACGCGTGTTTATTAGACCCACTAAAAAGGTCTCCGTAAATCTACAGTTCATCAATTTCGATGTGAGGCTTCATTTGTCAGTAGCACAGCCTAACCTATTGGAACTCTATTAGACCCAACAATCTTCCACATGAATAATGTAGCCACCATTTTTTTTTTGTTCAATAAATTATAGAGATGGACCGACTAGTCGGGAAGGCCGAGTATCCGGTCACATTTTATATTCGGTAGCTAGTCGGTGATATGTCTGCAAAAGTTTTTGACTAAGTAAATACTAGTAGCAACGTTGTGTGAAAATGAACCCCAGGGCCCTGGAATGAAGGCAATGAAAGGAGCAGGGTATGTTTTAGTCAGTAAGAGTCTGACACTATCTCCCACCCCACCCAAGGGTGGGATTTGTCATTTGATGATTTTACCTACCATAAAAAAAAAACTACATGAAATCAAAAATGATATGAGGTGTCATGGGACTCTCGAGAAGAGCAATTAATGTGTCACTGTGTACAAAAATAATACCTGAAAGTCATTATGCGTACAGCAGAGTGAGGGATGCGATATGGGGTCTATTTGTCAAGGCGTCTAATGGCAATTGAGCGTTTTAATCTAAAGCGTTTCGTTATACTGCTAAAAACACTAATTAATAAATCGCCGGTACCAACGCTATTTATTTTAAGAATTAAATCATCATGTAAGGACCTTGCGTGTTGTGAAACTATGAAAAATAAAAACAATAATGAAGATGGATTGATTAATTGGGAAAAACGACTATTCCGTAACATTTATAGTTGCCGACTTGCTTTCAGTCTAGTCGGTTATTTTGAGCACCGACTAGTCTAGTCTTAATTGTAAGTTGGAGGTTTTTCATTACAGTTTATTATTTTAGTTGACGGGTGAAAGTAATATTCGGAGCCATCCGTTTAGAATGTTGTCCCGTCACACATAATGAGTCTCCAAAATTATGTAGTGTTTCGCTACGAAATTGACAGTATATTCGTTAAACTGTCAACTAACAAATGATTCAGCTCGAACTGTTATTCCAACATTTAAATATAGAAAAATGGGTTTTTTTTTGGTGGTGGGTAAAATCATCCAATTACATCTCCCGCCCTTGGGCGGAGCGGGAGATAGTGTCAGACTCTTACTGGCTAAAAAACCACCCCGGTCCTTCGTTGCCTTAGATACCAGGGCCGAGCCTGCCTTATAGAAAAATGGGTCAAATTGAATAGGTTGTTATAAAAAATAGCATTTAACACTCAACTTGCTTCTTAAGCTGCATTTCAATATAATTGTTAGCTCTCTGGACGTACGGATTAACAGATTCTGTTTTGTTATAAAAATGCTACTCGTAAATATTTTACAACAGTTTTCTGTCAGCCTAATCCTAAAAGAGAAAAGCCGAAGTGAATTTTATTTATAAGTTAATTTATCCTTTAGAAGCAGCTTTGCGATAAAGCCATAGTGACAAAAATTGAACGGTCTGTAGGCGAGTGATAATATCGATTTTCAAAATCGAATTTATCGACAGGATTGGATGCACTTTACCGCTTTACTATTTATCTGTCAAGCTAGAACTTTTTTATTACAATAGCAATACCTTCTATTCTTTTTCCGCATAGGACTTACTAGGTTGACCTGTATTTGTAAAGAAGTAATTACTTGTTGCTAAGTAATTTCTTATTAAACCATTACTTGAGGTTAGAAATCTTCATGAAAAATTTCAAATTTTCTTAACTATAAAATACAACTTATTAATTAAGTAGTTACTTTTACTTAAGTAATTAGTTATAAGTACTTGTTTATAAATACGGGTATTAATCTCGTTTTGGTGACATTCAATATCAGAGAACTTAGGAGTCTGCTGAATTGTACAAAAGAGTTACCATGGCTCGGAAACGCAAAGGGTAACTGAAGAAAAATAGGTAAGTTTTAATCAGTAAAAGTCTCATACTTTAAAAAAATAAAGAGAAAATGGAAGCATTTTTGACATTGACCCGGATATTAGAATGCGAAAGTTCTTAAAAATATGTTAGTTTTTTTTTAATTATTATTGATAGACTAGCGCATGACCACTTTCAGCAAATAGAAAGCAAAGTGGTCAACGATGGAGCATGCTTGCCTAGCAGTAATCTATGAACTCTTGTTTTTTCTTAGGTGGGAAAATCATCCAATGACATTTCCCGCCCTTGGGCGGGGCGAGAGGGTGTGTCAAACTTTTGTTGTTAGTATGAAGTAAAAATAAGAAGCAAGTCAAATCTCGATCGTCAAAAAGCCGTTTCCACAACAATCTGTTGCTACACGTAACATAGAGTTGTGTTGACTTTGATTTATAGCCTGTTTTCATATTTGTCATCTGTCAATAAATAGGTAAATGTTTACTTTGAGTGTTTTGTATGGGGAATACAAATACGGAAGCGGAAAGCGTGAAACATCAAACATGTTTTCATAATCATATCTTTCATTTTATATGCTTGGATATGTGTGAATGATTTATTTGAAAATTGATATTATCGAACGAAATAATAAATTGCTATTGGTGATCCATATTTGGTTAACTCCAAACTCAAAGCCTTGAGCACAGACGTAGAGACCATCGGAAAACCCGACGTACAGCGGATATTCACCCTTAGGTTGTTGAAGATTCTACGGTCCGGACTAAGCGTTTTGCCTCGTCATTTATACCACGTACATCGAGGGACTGGAACACACGGTCTTCCCGTCTGAATAAAATTTAGGTGTCTTCAACGCTTGAGTGAATAGGTTATTAATAAACTAGAGCTCCTTACCATCAACCATTACATCACTACTTACCATTAGATGGGATCGCAGTCGAGCACTAGTTTATATGAAAAAAAAATAGTGACTTTAGGAAGTACCTACTGAATGCAAAAAGATAACCTCTTCGTATTTATGCCCTTTGAAATAGAGGTGATGTTAGAGGCTGACCGAAGATTCGGGATCGGTTTCCTTATATCTATGGTTTCGGCCAACAAAAACTGGTATCAGCATAATGCTCACTTAACAGTCGTAAGGTTAAAATTACTTGAGCATTTTTTTTTTTTAAGATGACAAATCATTTAATGGCTTCTCTCGCTGTCGGCGTGTTTATTTATTTATTTGTTGACCCTCAATGCCTTATAAAAATTACACCAATGGAGCACAATTAGTTCAGAATCTGCTGCGCGGTGGAGTGGTAGTCTTCTAAAGGAGCGGCCCGAGCGCTGTGGTGGGTCACGTACGCCCACTTGCACAGCATTAGGCCAGCACTCCTTCAGGACTCCACATTTGTACCAATATCTCATAGCAAACTCATTTTTTAATCTTAAAGGTCTTTAAAGAATTATTTAAGTATGAAAAATTTTGATATGTCATCTTGACAGTTGACCAAAGTGTAAGACTTTTACTGACTAACATCACACCTATTCCTTCTTTTCCTTTCCTTTTTTACTTTGCGTTCCTAGACCCCGGGTTTCCCTTTCCTAAGTCAATCTATGGTTTTAGTAGGCTTCGGGCCTGCTGGGTCCTTACGATTTTTGAGCATGATGTGTCAAATTCATCATCATACTAATATTATAGATGAAAGTAAGTATGTATCTATGTATTTACTCTTAGGTACTCCTTGACGCTTAAGCAGCTAAACGGATTTGAAAGGAATTTATCTCATGGGTAGACCATCTCCTAAAATATATATAGATATTCTTTATTGAACACCAAAAATATATTTACAACAGGAACTTACAATTAATAGGTGTCACAATAAAAAATGAAGATGATAATGTAAAATAAAGTTTTATTCTATTCTATTCTATAATGATGGTGTGTGATGGTGGGCGTCAAGAAGGATACTTTTAATCCCGAGGCTATGTTTTGTTCTTAACTTTCACGCAAGCGAAGCCGCTCGCAGGATCTAGCGAACTAGCTCTCCATTAAATGAACAAAGTACATTTATTTTCTACCTTTTTACCGAGGTAAAATATTACAAATCGGTGAGAACAATGTAAGAGGAGAAGTGTTGCTTGTTAACACTACAGTGTATTTTAATGGCCTATATTTTGATAGAGAATATACAAAACTGCATTTTACATTTTTTTTTTTCATATCAAGCTTTTATTCCACGATATAGTTTTATATACTTACTAGTAATTGAATATATTGATGATTACTTACAAAATATCACCCATATAGACGAATGAGAAAGTCAGTTTTTAGGCATCTATCACAAACGTCAGCTCAAAGACAGTTACTAGTTTCGGTCGACCCGAATATTCAGCTAATTTTTGGCTGAGGCCGAAACTTTAACCGAAACCGAACCCAAATCTTGGTTCAGCCTCTAGCATTACGACCATTTCAAAGATGGTTAAGACTACACTGATGCGTCCGACTTACATGCGGAGTTGTGTCAATCGCTCTAGAAAGCATAAATAATTTAATGTCTTTTTTTGTCGCACTGTAGCATGATTCACCTCCCCTCTACCGCGTATGCTAAGGATGCTCAAAGCGCTCGTGGAGACCAACCCTGGATTAGATTTGTTTGCTGATGAATGGAAGGCTTATTAGAAAGTTTACGGTTCTGTGAAAAGCCATAGTAAAAGGTTTAATTTAATTGAGTGTTAATGGCTATTTTGCTGTAATAAATAAATAAAGAGAATAGATACGATGGGGTTATCTTGTTGTGCTCAGGTAGTTTCTAGGGTTCGACTTCATTGTCAGACCAACTCCATGGTCTATCAAAGCATTGTCATACAATTTTTTTTTCCTCTACTTTCACACTACGCCATCTAATCCCAAACCAAGCAGAACTTGTGGTATGAGTATTACACAACTGATAACTGTTTCAAAATTCATGTAGATTGTTTTATTTTTTTATTTAATTATTTTCAAATCTTACAAAATCCATTTGCAAGAATTGATCTAAACAAATATTATACATGAATAGAATGGAAGAATCTGTTATAGGTACTCGTAATATATATAAAAAAAAATATTCCGCCTGTCTTAAACAGACCCACTAATATCCAAAACAGATAGGCCGATTTTAAAGGGACTTTCACTAATTGATAGCTGTTTATACAAAGAAAAACTTAAAGGTTATGTTTCATTTTCGCGTATGAACAGGACTTTGGAGAAGAAATGAGAATAATGTTCTTAGTTTAAGAACGTAAACGAAATGTCGGGTAATGGCTAATAAAACATAAAACGAAGCGTGTCGTACATAGTATGCTGTATCAAACCGCATGTGTTTATAAAGTTAACTACTTACTTAAAACTGCTAACTATTAGGAAACAGTAAAAAACGAAAGGACCAATTAGGAAACAGTAAAAAAGGAAACTCGCTTAAAAACCAGGAATTAAACTAGGTCGAGTGTAATTTACTAGTGACTAATTAAAACCAGTTTTCCTTTGGAATTTCTCAGCAAAATAAGGGGAGAAAACCTACACGTGCCTTTACATATTCCGCACACGTTACAAGAAAGGAAGAAGTAATAAAGGAACAATGTTTTCTATTAACATGTTCATTTCAGAATACTGACAAGGACTTCAAGAACAAGTTACGCAATATGTAGATGACAAGCTCTTTTCTTTGTTACACTTTCTAAAGGGTTATCCAATTTGATGTAATAGAATTCTACACATGTTTGAACCACTGTAATTTAGACGGCTGTCAATAATGACGCGTGATTCATGCGTCAAATGGTGCTTGAAACAACAAGTACATTACATCACATCACACTAATATTACAAAGGTAAATGTATGTAAGTAAGTTTGTTACTGCTTCACGCTTAAACGGTTGAATGGATTTGGATGAATTTTGAAGTTTATGCTCTGTGGTAATTTGCTAATTTCACGTCGATAAAGCTGTTGCCAGAAGATATTACAATATAAACGAAGTCTATGTGTATTATGTCAAGAAACGCGTGTATATACGAATATAGCTGTAACGTTGGAGTGCTTAAATCTCAAGCAATTGTCGCGACATTCTCCTAAATCGACAAAAATCGAACGAAACAGCTACTCGAATTTAGAGGCCCTGATTGACTGACATTTATTTATATTCCTCAAAATAATATCATCATCATCATTTCAGCAGAAAGACGTTCACATCTGGACATAGGCCTTCCCTAAGTGCCGCCATAATGACCTGTGCGTCGTAATAAAAAAAAATAACTTGATTAATATATGTAAGTATGATTTTTCTTTCAATGAAAGCTGGAAATCTGGATTTGTATCACCGCCTACAACGACATTTCGATCTATCATTCATTCGTTTTTATCTGTCAACAAATAAGAAAAGGGTTCTATTTTTGAATGAATATAGAAAATGTAACGAAAATATCCCAATGATGTCTGTACTTTAATAGATTCATGCCATTCAACGTGGCAATGCTGCCAGTCTTCTGGGTACGTTTCCAGATGACAGCGATGTGTAGGAATACTTCGACGCCTGAGTGTATTTGGTGTTTTTGTATTATATTTGTACATAGTTAGGTCTAGTATACGGTCTTCGTTTAGTTTTTATGTAAAAAGGTTTAGTATAAATACTACGTAAATAATTAAGTCTCTTTTGTTTCTGAATAAATGGTCTTTAATAGATTATATTTCACAGAAAAGTAAAATAGTGTATTTAATGTTAGTACAAGATATCAATTTTGATATATTGAATAGAAAGTTTCTTTTATCAATTATTTTGGGATTCAATATAATTGTCAAAGATAATAAATACACAATGTTTCAATCCCTTTACGACTCATAAGCAATTTTAAGTCGCTATTAATACAAATAGTAATAGAAAATCAATGTTAAATATTCAACACAAGTCAATAAATTCTATTTACAGCCACGGAAGGAAGAAATCATATTACTATTGTTCCTTTTTTTGCCCAAACTAGTTTATATCAATTAAAAAAAAAACGCAGACTGTTCAAATTGCTCTGCCGGGCAGGCGAGAGAAGTTATTACTTATACCATGATTTTTAATTAGACGAACCAAAGTGACAGCAGTGGACAATGCTCAACTGTCAAACAACCATTGTTATAGCTGTCACTTAGTCCATCTAATAAAAAATCACAGTATAGATGATTTCTGACCTAAAAAAGAAAAAAAAACACGGGGCAAACATACGATTGTTCAATTCCAATTTCAGGGACGCTATATCTCGTAAATAAAATATTTAAGAATTGTTGTTAAAAATAATTGCATCTTAATCGGATCATACGTCTATAGTGGTGCCACAGACAGATCCTCAAATATAATAATATAATATAATATTTCCACAACACAATCTAGTCCCAAGCTAAGCAGAGCTTGTGTTATGGGTACCAGACGGCTGATAAACATACTTATATATTTCTAAATACATACATATCATAGATAAATAACACCCAGACACAGAACAAATGATCGTGCTCATCACACAAATATTTGTCCTGGGTGGGAATCGAACCCACGACCTCCGGCATAGCAGTCAGGGCCACTAACCACTAGACCAACAGGCCAGTCTAATATAGGTGTCAACTTTTATGCGTCGGAGTTTACAAATGGTAACCCATTTATTTATTTAAAACTTGTACAACATAACAGCACATTCAAGGCGCTGCACAAAGAAACTTATAAACTAAAAATGCGTAAACTACTCCACTACTACACATCCAAAAATCAGCCATATATTAAAGGGTGCTTCCTCCTATACCTAGTTAAATTAAATTAAATCCTGTTTTAATTGGGCCCCAGCTGCTTCGTGGCTGGCCGGGGTACAATGGGCTAGTAAGTGATAATCCCCGTTCCTCCGTCGACTCGCTTTATTTCAGGCTTGTTTTATACGGATTATTGAATCAGCACTAACACGGAACTCATTGAAATACGTACTGAAGCTAAATTTAACTTCGCAAGACAAAAGAGTTTTGTAATGCCTTTTTTGGGAAGCACTTACTTTAAAGTGTTTTCTTAATTTAGGGAGTGGATTTAAATGGGCGTTAAAGCCGGGTCCGCTGTGCCATGTTTTCGTGTTTGCTAACAGAATAACATTGTTTGCTAACCGAATAGGGGCGTGGCCTAACTGTTTTGCACGCTAACATGTTTGCCGACGAATTGATAACTTGTTTTAATAACATGTTTTGTTTTGTTTTTGTAGAATTTAAAAAAATGTTCCTAGGGAATATACTCTACTATATGCTACGATTATTTCAGGATAATTAGGGTCAACAATCTACATGTACCAATTTTGGTATGCCCACCATTTTTATTGTAAATAAAATTATCCAATGACATCTCCCGCCCTCGGGCCGAGCGGGAGATATTGTCTGACTCTTACTGCTGATATTCCCACCCAAAAAAAATAATGATTTCAACTATATATATTTTTTTTTTTGATAAAGGTGGTAAATCGTCCAACGATTTCTTCTGCTATTTTACTGACTAAAACCTACCTATGTCCTTCAGTTGCCTTTTGCGTTCTAGGACCACGGTATCAATTAAAAGCTGTTGGAGCCCATCTGTCTGAGCATGGAGGAGTAACGAATAGGTGTATATTTGTAAAAAAAAGTAGTGGCATACGAGTTTAGTTGTAGTACCTATATGTGTACTTATGTTTGTGTGTGTTTGTAATGTGTGTCTGCATACGGGTAGCTCACATGAATAAACTTTGACCTTTATATAAATTACTGTGATGATTTGGCGAATCTTATGGAGATGTTTAAAGGCAATGTCCTCGTGGAGGAGGAGCTGATATTTACCCTAGTAATAGTCCCGGAAATATTTTAGATCTTGTTTTTATCACCTTCATTTGTTCTTTTTGCGAGGGCTAGGATAATTTCTTCGAAATACCCAAAGTCTTGGTAGGTATCAGCCCTAATTAACTCCATTAATTTTGCTGATGTCTTTGAGGCCGCGCCTGGAACACAATGCGGTGTCCTGTCCGTTTGTCCGGTAACAGACCGGACCGAGCCCAAGTCGCTTTGTTCCCGTGCGCCTCAAGGAGTTGTCAGCAAACCGTAGGGGCCCAGTCTGGGGCTCTGGGAAGGTATGAAAATGCATACCAGGGCCCTGGAACCAAGGCAGGGAAGGAACAGGGTAGGGTTTTTAGTCAGTAAGAGTCTGACACTATTTCCCGCTCCACCCTAGGGCGGGATTTGTCATTGGATGATTTTACCTATCGTAAAAAAAAAAAACCTACGCTTGGCTCCTACTAGACGGCTAGACGACATGTGGCTAATTGCTCACCACCCGTAATTCCACGCCAGGTGGCCAGAAATCGTTTTGCAACTCCCAACGCCTGCCTGGAGCGTCTCCGGCGGGGATGTGTTACCTAACTACTTGGTCATAATGTTGGAATCTAGCAGCCGCTCCATGTTGAGTTGCAACGATCTGCCTACGGTTACACAGGAAGCAGACCCCAACATAATTGGGGAATAAAACTTTATTGTACAACAAAAAAGTTATACAAACTGTATATAAATCTAAATCTATGGGAACAATGGCGGTCTGGTAATTGATGATGTTTTAGCAGATCGAGGGACGATGAGCTCCAAAATAACATAAGAAAGAAAAAGACGAAAAACAATTTATTTGCGGGAAATTACGTAACCATAAACTTTCTCTAGGAAAAATATGCGTTACGTTCACGCAAAACGCCCGAACGCTCAGCATAATACCGTGAACATACGCAAATTGCGGCCACTCGACAGCGCTGGTTTTCTGCACGGGCCTGATGACGGTGTTGACACAAAGACGTCGAAGGAAGATATCTGTGCCTATAGATTCGTATAGATGTCTTCTATCAAAAAGTTAAGTATTACGTATATTCGTTCACTGAACCGTCATAATTACATGACATGCTCGCATCCCGAAAAGCTCAGTGTGATTTTTCGTTGAAGTTATTTGAAAAACGAATTCGGAAATGGCGTCTCCTGCCGCTTTCTAAAACATTTTACATTGGGAAAATTCACACGCGTCTTTGATTGCGAGCGTGAAACGTAATCAGAATAAAAAGTAGGTATATATAGATATTATAATAATAAGAAGTAAGGTTTACACTCAATTTGTTTGTTTGTCCTGCATACTCTAACTTCTGCCAACGGCTTCAGCCGAATGGAAGTAGAAAATTGTCTTAAGGGAACATTCTCCCGGGACAAAAAGTATCCTATATGCTATCTAGGACTAGTGATATGACATAGTCTACCCTTACACTAAATTTGATCTGAATTCGTTCTACCGTTCGAGCTTGAACAAGTAACAACCATACATAAAAATTTTCGTCCTTCTTATTTTAGTGTGATTTTAAACTCGCGTCTCTTTCCCGTGGGGGTTAGCAGAAAAAAACAGATCGCCGTCTGCCACAATCCATTAATTACTCCCTTTGTTTTATTTACGTTCATACATCTGGATATATGACACAAAGAACCCGGTTGTAAGTACTTTAGTGCCTTTTATTTACGTGGCAAATTATCAAAGGACTTCGCCCACTCTAGGTGGATAAAGAAAGAAAGAAAAAGTATTTATTTGACGACTGGATAACACACTTAAATAAAACAAATAAATAAAAACTACAACACTATGTGTGCCTCATGGCTGCGCCAAAAAAGAATCATTTCAGCAATGTTGCCAAACAGAAAAATACTGTCTGACGCTGGTCTTCCAATGAACCTTCAGTGATGAGTGACGGATCAAGCGGCTTCAAACATAAGTTATTACAAGTATTAAATAAATGCATGTATAAAAATAAGATCGGGAGGTTATTTCACACTTTTACTCATTGAAACCCACAGTATTTCTTCAGTGTCCATTATATGTAAGGGTTAGGGAGTCCGGTTCTTTTCAAAAAAAAAAAAAAACATGACCGTTGCGGTCCGGAAGGTAATAGACTGTAAAAAAAGAAAGAAAAAAAAAACAGTTTACGGTAAAAAAAAAGGATAAATTTTAACGATTGGGTTCTGGTACATTATTGTACTCGTATTTAATAATAAACAAATGGTATGAATAAAAAAAAGTATAGCCAAGGGTTTCACAATATTAATGAGGAAAATGTCATTGCCTTGGACTATCCGAAGGAAGTTTGGAGTAATGTTTGTGCAGGCTATTGTCAATATTTCGTATTGTTAACACAAGGTCCGCATAAAATAGGTTGGCGATCCAGATCCAGACTGTGGTCTGCCATCTGCTGACCCCTGAGCTAGGAACTCATTCGAACTATTTGCATCTTTGACAGGTGTCGGCCGTAACTGGTCAGATCAATTTTGCTGACATCTCTATGAGGCCAGTGTTATACACCTGACCTTTTAGAAGAAGGTTTTGTCGGAGGTATAAAAAAGTAGGAACAAGGGGTATCTACTACCTGATAGAGATCATGTCATCCCTTTTTAGTCTACATCTTGTCTGTAACTATCCGTATCAGATACGCTGTATGCGCATAATTTTGCTCGTCCACTATTTATGCGAAAACACTGCCTCCTAAGATAGAGGATCTTTCTAGTTTAGCAGTCAAATTTTGAAAGTTCAAATTTTGAATTGACAGTTTTATATAATTTTTATTGTTTATTTTGACAAGAATTGGTACTAAATTTCAATTTTATTCAGTTAAGGAATAAGATTTTCTCATAAAAATTTTTACACCCACTAATTCATTTTATTTCGATGTAGCTTTTAATTGTATATTGTGCCTGTTATTTTTCCCGCAATAAATAAAATTAATAAGGCATTTCAAACAGCTGAGGTACTTATTTAAAGTGGAATAAACCATTTATTGATACCATTTATACGAAGAAATTTTGCAACGTTTCGCCAGTACTAGATTACAGTTCAAAATGGCGAAAGCTGTAATATTTCATCTGGCGGCTCGTTGCCAAGTTTTCAATTTTCATTTTCCAATTATTTACTTATCTAGTCAGAGAGATAGTGGTTACGTTGTTTTTATGCACTATAGGTACGTTTTTTTTGGCTTGATGTTGCAATTTCTATATCCATCCCTCTCCTGCAGATACCTATCGAGTGAAAGGGACTGAGCTATCCATGTAATAGTTTGTGTAAATGACATTTCGATCACAGCCGCATTTTCCAATGGCGTCATTTGACTAATCCTGTTCGTGTTGCGTCCGCAATCAAATTATAGACATCAAATGAAATTTGGTGTCGTGTCCTGAAAACAGTGACATCCTGCGTGCTAAGCTGTGCAAGAAACTAACTAGGTATTGTGTCAATCTTCCTTTCAAGAAACGAGTCGTTCTGATTTATTTTTCCTACGGCTCGTCAATCACACCCACTTAACTAGCTGAATTTCAAATAGTTTGCAATCTTTTGCCTAAATCGCGCAAACAGATAGCGTATTACAAACACAAATGATTGTTTAAAGATATAAAAAAAAAAAAATGTCTGCTAAAAAAGTCCGTTTAATTTTATAAAAAGAACAAATTAGGTATGCGACCTTCTCATTAAGAGTCGCTAATTAGACCCTATTTCAAAATTTGTGACGAAAAAAAATTAAGAGTTTTCAAAAGGTAAAGTTTCAAAGATTCTTAGCTGAATTCGGCCTAAGTCATATTTGTAGCGTTTGTCACGTTCATCAAGTCAATTCAACCCTAGAGGTTCACTCTTAAGACGAGCTGTTTGGCTAGATTTTTTTCATAGTAATAATCTCAGTAACTAGCTCTGAAAATCGAGCTCATCTATTACGTGGGACTTGTTACAGGCTACGGGAAAGACATAGTAGGACACCTCTCGTAGTCTCAACCCTCTTTGGGGATGACCGGTTAGATCACACATATTTACTACATTACTGTAAATTCAAATTAAAAAATATTTTATTTCACATAGACCCATAAGGGCACTTACAAAACGTCAGAGCTAGTGTACGATTCCATTTAGTGATTTCTATGAAGAAGAACCAGCAAGAATATGTTACTCTTTTAAAAGAAAATATATTGATTTTTACAATATTTCTGTGGAGTCCACAGTATTCTCAATTATATAAGTGATTCTCGACCCGAATCAACAATAAAATGGACAAGTATATTTTTTAATTTTTTTTTTTAATTTACGGAAATCAGTAAGCATTTCGTAGAGTAAGTGGGTGGGGCCTCGTACAGACTGTAGCACTCACGCACACAGTGACATAACATGCGACCAATCGTAATGGATGATTCTGATTTGTAGAGATTTTTTCTTTCTATTAACAAGTAGGTTTTATTAAATATTGACCAGGTATCGTATTTTAATGTGATTATTTACGAGTTTAATAACAACCTTTTGAAACTTTGTGCAGATTCAAAACTACACCTTGCTCTATTTTATGTTACGAAAACCACTTTTAATTTTGAGAAGTTTTTAAGTTTTTGCGAACATACAAAATACTTTTTATAATATAAAGTGAAGGCAGAGTCAGTATATCGATTTCTTTGAATACGTTTCTAAGGGACTCGCGAGAACCATTTTATAAATATCCCAGATTAGGTATTCAGTGTATTTTCTTATATAGGAATGATCTAAAAAGTGTTATTAGATTTCTATATAAATTGAATATTTAAATAGCAGCTTGATGTAGCTATAGGCTTGGCTGATTTTGACGGCACAATTGAGTTTCGGTTCTCGCACGGAACAAATCTTTGGATTAAAAAAAAAACATAAACAAAAAATAGGCATATTATATATCTAGGTACAGCTCTGCGTTACCCTTTTAAGAATACAGGCTTGATGATATATTTAGGTATTAACTCTAATTTCGTTCAGAAAATAACTTGGCATGAGCCCTCTAACCTAATGAGCAGCATTTTTATTCGTATTTATGTTGGTAAGGTAAATGCGCCTTGATTTTTCTTGATAACGATCTCAAGTTAAGTAAATTGTTGTTCGGAGTTGCTTTATAATAGTTAGTTCAGTGCTGACTCATGGCAAGAACCTCGAGATTAAGATTGTGGTATCAAATTGTGTGAAATGAAAATAAAAGCTTATCATTAATAATAATGTGAGAATCATTTATTTTGAGTTAATTTTTTTGCCTTTTATTTAAAACAGAATATAACTACGATACACTGTTAAATTTTGTTCGTTTTAATCCCGTGGAGGGTCGATCTGGTACATGAAACACTATCGATTTATAATGATAAAATTAAAAAAATAAAGTACTTTTTTAAACTCGAATTAATTTACGCATGTACGAAATTCATTTCTTTAAGTAAATGTCAGCTGGGCGAGTTCAATGACCTGTAGTTAGTACGCAACGATCGACAACTAACCTACAAGGTCATTAACTCGTACTAAAATGATCAAAATTTAACGGTGTATAATTAGTATATCTACGTAACCAGCCCAAGGTTTTTTTTTATATTATATAGTCCAAAAAAATTTCGAAAATAGATAATATTCAGCTATTTCGTTTTAAAGTTCGGCACGATACCTACACTCCATAGATATCCGTGCTACACACCTTTTTTAGTTTACAAAAATTTTGGATCAGATCTAACAAATACGGAACAATACGCAAGCCTGTTGAAGCGAGTCCGATTCACAATTGGCCAATTTAAAAAAATAATGTTTTATACATAAATATATTGTGTGCCTATATTTTCTGCTGGCATCGTAGAATACAGAATATGTTTCATTATAGTTCCGTAATATTCTTTCATTTTCAGTAATGGTATTACTGAAATATACATTTTGACGTTCCTAGAAAAGTGTGTATATATCCAAAATCTAATATAAAATTTCAGCAAACTCTATTTCTGGATACCACGCTCCAGTTGCGATTCACTTATTGATAATGGTTTTTGTGGTACACATGTAGGTTTTTTTTAAAGTAGGTGAAATCATCCAATGACATCCCCCGCTCTTGGGCGGAGCGGGAGATAGCGTCAGACTCTTACTGACTAAAAACCTACCACGTTCCTTCTTTGCCTTGATTCCAGGGCAATGGGCATTTTCATACCTTTCTAGAGCCTCAGATTAGGCTTCGGCCCTACTGGGCCCCTGTGGTATGTACAGTCAGGGATATAAAGTGCAGTTGCACTCTACCGATAAAAAAAGTATCTAGATTTTTTTTTATAGAAGAGGATCAATGGATCAACACTCAGTTCGTTTGTACCGTAGAACCTAAAGAATTAAATAAACCAGTTGTGGCCCAGTGGCCCTCTTTCACAAATAAATTTTATACACATTAGCATAAGTAGAGTGCAACTGCACTTTTGACCCCTGACAGTACATAGGTGGGCTTAGAGAGAAAAAGCGAGCGATTTTTCACTTTCTATAGAAAACTTACAATTGCTCTCAACGTTTGCTATATTATTATCTAAACCCTTTTTTGAAAATGTTCGTAACGAAGTTTTCAGACCTAATTACTTTATGCGTAAAAAATTTTGTTGAATAATTTCTAAGAATAAGGACTTTCCAGTTTAAATACGAAATACCACTACACCGTGAGGAGTACCTAAACGGTCACAAGATATTACGTATTCTGTGATTTGCACGTGTTTCATATTTAATTGAAAAACGTTTCTAAATTAGTAAGACTTGATCCATTTTACAGTAATTACATCACAAATAACTAGTTTTAATTTTTCGATTGCCATCACAAAACCAATGGGCTCAGCAGGCTTAGTCAAATTACGACAGTTTCATTTCGATTCTCTTTTGTCGATAGCCTCGAGTCGGCAATGCCTCCGATTCCTTGGTTCTGACCCCGTGGCTGAGAGTTGAGATGACGTCATTCTCATACATTTGAAGTTTTCTACAAGTATTAACTATTGTAGATTATCAACTTGGCTTAGCCCTTTGGATTTTTTGAAAGAGTCGCCATAAAACGCAGAGGACAGTTCAAGAAACGTGGGTGGGTTTTAGTCAGTAAAAGTCTGACAGTCCTTCTTGGTCCACCCAGAGCGTGAGAATTTAAGGCGATTTTCTACCTTCAAAGAAAAAGACCGATCAAGCACAATTCGGACCCCGTGATTTCTTACAAACTTAATATGTAAATACTTATTTAGATTCTAGAATCGAGTGTCGAGGATTTTTCCGAATCGCAACAAAATCATTATTTTGTTGTGACGTAGCCAGATTTCAGGTTTTTCCTATTTTGAGTTATGAGACGAGTTATGGAGGCTTCTTGCCAAATTTAAAAATTCTAGGTCAACAGGAAGTATCCTATAGGTTTTGATTTCCTTGCAAATGACAAAATATGCACCATAAACGTAGCATATAGTGTCTTATCTTTAGATTGTGTTGACTTTGAACGTTGATTTTTTCACTACTGCAAGGGTTGCTGACTTCAGTTGGTATTTGATATCAATTTTAACTCAGCACCTCCACGCTTCACGCGGGCGAAGCCGCCGGCAGAGCTAGTATCGATATCATATTTTTAATATCGATAACGACGTAGGCGGCTAAAAGGTTAATGTACTGGTAATATGTATGTGGGTAATGTTATATACATAGAAGCCATACAAACGTATGAAAGGGCACTGTTACGTGCTGGATTACTCGTAATTAGTTTACGATGGTTATAAAATCGATAATTTAATTAGAACAAATTATTGCTTCAAATTGTAACCCACGCCCGTGTGCCATAATACACACCAGCAGGTGTAAAAAGGCTACTTTTGTAGAATCATAATATGAATATTTTTTTTTTTATACGACAATATTTACAAGAAATATGATTCTGATATGCATTGAATTGAGTATGATTCGACTAATTTGTGCAACCATTTTACGCACATTAGAAGATTGCTTATGATCTGCTAGGAATTTGGAATATGATTTGCTCTAGATGAATTGTTCATGTGACCTTTTTAGGCCCGCTGGCCTAAATGTTGACACGTAAGCTGCCTCAATTGGCAGAAGCAAGTTACGAGTGAATAGGAAGATTACTGGAAATTTACCGTCGCTCTATCGGCTGAAAAATCTTCTTCCAGCTCACATAAAAGGTTGTACAGTCCCTAATTTTTCCTATTATTCACTATCTGGTGATGTGTGCTGTTATGACCAGAATGCAGATCTCCTTAATAAACTTAATCACCTTCTGAATAACTGCATTCAATTTGTCTTCAACCTTCGTAGGTGTGATCATCTATCTGAACATCGTTTGCTTTTAAAATGGCAACCTATTCTTTAGTGTACAGCACTAAGGGCTTTGACTACCCTGTTTTCTTTTCTGGACAAGCCTTCTTCTCCTTCTTATCTAACTTCTCATATTCAATTTGCTTTGCTCTGACCACAGTAAAAAATTCCGGTCTACGAATAATCGTTTACTATGCTGTCACAACTAGTATAATATTATGAAAATAATAAACAAAATGTAAAATATGATTTTTTCACTATAATGAATACAGTTGACACAGAGGTATTTATATAATTTTTGTGATGGCCTTTTCGAGTTTCCATGCATTTTTAATGTTCTCTGTCGCACTAGTTTCATAATGCTCAAATGGAATTGATAAGTGGGCAAGCTTTGTGGGTGGATTTACTCGTGACGTGTTTTCTACGGATAATGTATGTCCTACCTGGGATACCTAGTTACCTTCTCCATTTTATTTCGAGCTATTGGATCAACGAGTTGAAAACTGAAAATTATTATTGTGAAGTAAGAAGTTGTATCTATCTAATGTTATTTAAAGGTCGTGGTGACTCGGTATCAGAGTTGCTTAGAATTATTATCAACTGTGACACATTCCTTCATCCTACCAACACATTTTGGGTATATATGGTCTGTTTTATTATTTAATCGGGCGATCATTAAATTATAAAGTAATTTGCCCAGCCATGTTCTCAGAAACACTCTGTTTTAGCAAAAGTCGACCACAACTTATCTGATTTTGGCAACATTAGTACCTTCGCGGAACCAGTTTGAATATTAATCACTGTAAATATATTTATATAACACCCATTATTAATTTACTAATTTATAATGGACTTCCCAGTCGTAAACTTCCCAGTTTACGACTGGGAAGTTTAGTCGATAAAATTTTAACATGTCTAATGTTATAAAGATGAAGAGTATTTTTGTTTGAACGCCCTAATTTTAAGAACTACTAGTCCAAATCGAAATAGTACATTTTGATACAAGTGGAGAAAGTTTGTCATTGCAACCGAGGCAAAATTCACCCGAGCCGTAGAAGCGAGGGTGTTATGGAGCCGAGTGCTGCAGTTACAAATCTCTACGTGTATCAAACGATGTTTTTCAATACACTTACGAAGAAATACGAAGAAAAATTTACCAATAATCTATCTTCTATCGGAAAATTACGGTGCATTTTGGTTCATTTTGTGCTGAAGAAAATTTCCAAAATTGCCATACAATTTAGTTTTGATTTGATGGCAACAAGCTACTGCAAATATTTTTTACCTCGATCACAATATCTGGCGGCGTAGCATCTAAAGAATTCTCTTCAAATCTTAAATTCGACATTTTTTTCACTACTATCACAAATAAATCAAATTATAGCGTAAATAATCATGTTTTTTTTTATATTCTGTTCAAAAGCACAATTTAAATTTTCATTAAATGTTAAAACCTTAAAAAAACCGCCTCTTTGCTTTAAAAAAAAAGTAATCACCTTTGACCGTGACAAAATAGGAATGAAAGAAGCCCTTGTTGTGATAAATTAAAAAAAAAGCACGTGGGTGATATACATGTTGAACTTAATCGTAGTGCGATAAGAGGCAGTTTTAGAGTATAAGTGTATTGAAAAATTATTTCCGTATTAAATAGACCAATCTTCGAGGATGGCTATATATTGTGATGTCGAAAGGAGGTTGCACGAGGCTTGCTTGTTAGTAAACGGACTGGCTTGATAGATGTTTTGAAGGATGTTGGCAGTTCTAGAATAGGTTTGAAAATTTGATAGGAAAAAGATTGTTGTTTCGGCAGTCTGTTTATATAGAGATAAATTATCGTAGCACTAAATTGTTTTTATTACAGAGAGCTATATACTATACTATCTCTATATATATATATATGTATATAAACATACGCTGCGGCTCACAGAAGCAAAGTTGTAACTAAACATGCGGGTGAAGCCAGAGGTTAGTTTAAATTGTATTTTTTACGAATGGACTCAGTAGAGTTATAAAAAACCATGAAATAATTTCAGTACCTAAATCTAAATATAATGTAATTCGTTGTGATCATAATTTGTTCAATTAAGGATTAAGGGCAAGCCTATCATTAATAAAACAGCTGGACTACCCATTCCATTTGTTTAAGACAGAAAATAAGTCTAGTCATTACTTTTAGAAAAAGCTGATTACTTTCATCAAACAGCTGTGTTCTACTAATCTACAAAGTGTTGCGTGATATTCTACGGTAGCGTTTTTCTTCGGTAGATTTTTTCTACGGTAGTTTATAATCATCCAATTATTTATTGTGCTTTGAAGCTTGCTATATTTTGAAATCATAGTTATTGCGTCACGGAAGGCTTATTATAACTTGACCTGGCTGAAATAGTAGTTACATGGGTTATTAGTTTATTTTTACTCAACTGGAATAAAAGTAGGGTAATGTTTATACACTGGGTTTTGTTGCAACAAAGTGTACACAGTTTTACGTTTGGTTGCAGCGATACGCTTGCGGGCTTTCCACTCACACGGAATAAAATATTGTTTGTTCAAAAGTTTGTCTCGGATCGGGTGCTTGTTTATCTATGTGAAAGAAGTGTATTTCGGAGTATTTTGTTGTGATTCTCTAACTTCGTAACTAGTTAGTTATTCTAAATACAAAATTAAATGTTACGCAATCACAATAAATGACTGATCAAAGGGTCAATTGTTTAATTGACATAAATGCTTTGAATTTTGTTTTGTTCTTTTTTGTTTTTGTGAGAATTTGACCTGAAGCAATTAATGTGATATTTTTCCAGCCTTCGCTCCTCTGGCTATACTTGTTTACCACATAAACTGCCATGATGAGTAAATTAAGAGTTTGCAACCGGATCTTACCATGACGTGTTAAAATGTTAAGCGTGCGAGCGAGGAGAGGAGACGAGAGAGAGGGAGCGGAGCTATACACCCTATATAGCTCCATCCCATTAACAGTTCAGTTTATTTCGAGCTTGTGGAAGACCTTCAGGGGCGTGACGTCTTAAATTCATCATAAATACGTAGTGAAAAAGAGACGGAGATATACAGGCCGTATAGCACTGTTTACGCGTCGTCGTGTAGATTATTATACGTCACGTTAAGGACTTTGTATTTACTTCGAGAGATTACCTCCTAAAACCTATTGTAACTACTAGCCTGTATTTTTCCGCTGCTGAAGAAACGAGTCTCTCCATTTTTCCCAACGGTGAGATTTTGTCTCTTTTTTCCAATGATTAAGGAACACATCTGGGCCTTCGAGGTCTTTTGTAGTCAGCCGCGGCCTTGAGGTAATGTCAGGGCATGCGGCAGCCATGTCCTGCCTAGTCCAATTTAAGTTGGGCAGCTTTTGGCAGCCTTTAGAAACAACCGTTAAAAAAAATGTTACCTGTTTAAAATATTTTGTATACTTATACCTCTGTTACCTTTTAAAGCACACAGTACTTTATAAATCACCACACTATATCGCAAAGGTCATTTTTTCTACCGTCTCTAGATTTTCAATAGCTTTACCTAAATCGAATTCAGCCCAGATCCAGATGTTTATCTCAGGCAACCGTTGCCTTTAAGGCTAGGTACTGAATTCTAGTGTCGATGGTGTAATGTTCGACCCGGCGTGCAAATTGACGTCAGCTGTTAGTAATGACGGTCCTACCCCTTTATTTTATAAGAGTTGTCTCTTCAAGAACCGTGCCAACTGTTCGACTTTCAACTGTGAATATACTGCTGTATAAACTTTGGGTGCTTAAACCGTTTTTATTACTTTGTTTACACTCTGTGCAGGTCTTGTGTCAGTGTTTAAAGGTTTCTCAAAATCAAAAAGAGTTTAAGTAAGGCCGTGTTTACGGAGACACGGCGGGTTGCGCGACGCGTTGGGCGTTTCGTCGTACATTGCAGCAGCGGGGCGTGTCATCGCTTGTGCAAACACAAACATATGGCAATGTACAACGGACCGCCCGACGCGCCACGCAACGCACCGCGTCTCCGTAATCGAGCACTTACGGTGGGTATACACTATAGCGTTTTCTCGAGCATTTCTATGTAATGTAACGTTCTAATGAATGGTACAATACAGGTAAATGCTCAGTTTCAAAAGCATTTCCATGTAATGTAACGTTCCTGCAACGCTCGGTGCTCTGTTCGGCGTAATGCTCACAGCGAGTGTGCATTGTGTCGTTCGTCTCTCTCCCCCGCACCACTCGCGCTCGCGCTAAGGCTCGACGAAATTACGCTCGTTGGTTTGTACAATTTAGTTTGTAACAAAACAGCGAACGTGTTCGACGTCTGGTTCGTGAGGGTGATACATTAGAACATATCATAAAGCGACTTGTTGTTCTGTTATTAGTAAATGCTTTGGTCTATACTCACTTGAAAACTTAAAATAACCTTTGTTTATAAGTAAGTTTTTTAAAACTCCAAAGTAGATACATATAGTAGGTTAATAAACTGTTATAAACTGTTCCCGCGTATTCACCCACGTTTTTGGTTAGATATAACTCCTCTTCGTGGGTTATAGCGTGATGTAATATAAGTAGTGTAGGATATTTATCAAGAACCAAACCATACTATACAAAAAGGTGTTTTCCAATCCTACTGGTAATTTTACTTATTAAAGAATTAAAAAAAACAAAAATACTCTTCGGCATTATTATGTAAGTATAGAGCTCAATAAGCGATCTGGTTTATACAAAAAAAAAGTATTTACTTTAGTGTCCCTAACTAGACTAATGTATATACTCAGTTTTTTAATAGCAACTGAAGAAGTGGTTTCTAACCTTTTTTGTCCTGGGACTGCTTTGTTGTTAACCAGAAATTAAAAAAAAAAAATACCTTTAAATATAGATTAAGGATCTTATACACCGTTTTTTGGTCGTTTTAATCCCATGGAGGGTCAATTCGGTACATGAAACACTCTCGATTTATAAAGATAAAATTACTTTAAAAAAACAAAGTACTTTAAAAAAACAAAAACACAAATTAATTTACGCATGTACGAAATTAATTTCTTTAAGTAAACGATTCATTGACTACTACCTATAGTTCATTGGCTTCGATCAGCTGACGTTTACTTAAAGAAATTAATTTTGTACATGCGTAAATTAATTCGAGTTTTAAAAAAAAGTACTTTATTTTTCATAATTATCCTTACAAATCGATAGGGTTTCATGTACCGAATCGATTCTCCGCGAGATTAAAACGACCAAAATTTTACGGTGTAAATCCTAGAGACAAACAAAAGACAGATAGTTCATAAAATCTTTGACATATATAGATGATATAATATGTATACTAGAGCAAGGTCATCAAGGCCGACGATATGCCAACTATTGCGTCTAATTGCTATGCGAACCACCTACCACAATTAACATAACATGACTACCCCGATAATTATAAACATTGCCTCTCGGTTTCCAATCCATGGTTAGAACCAATAGCGCAATTGTATCGTTAGAAACTAAATAGAGAACAGTAGTAGTTCGGATAGGTTACCTACATGTTCAATTTAGAAACTTAGATTAAGTAAAGTTCGTGGGTTATTTTGGTATATTCTGTCACCGGTAACCGGTAACATTAGAATTGCCGCAAACTAGGTGGCTAGTACGAGATAGATTATATTCATTTTGATTTTAGTTGTGCATGCTGGAGTTGTGCGTGCAGCACAAATCATTACGCCGCAACAGAAGCCACGGATGTCGGAATTCACGAAGAGAGCAATTCTTGGCCACCATTTTTATTTATCTGTAAATGGTTAAAACATTACAAAATATAAAATTATTTATTTATTTATTTATAAATACTTAATTGTACACCAAGATAAAAAATTATACAATTTTGAGACTTAAATAAAAACATACAATGAGCGGCCTTATCGCTATCTGCGATCTCTTCCAGGCAACCTGGGATGGAAAGTGATTGCCTGGACATAAAGTGGAGTTGCACTTGGTGCGTAACAAAAAAAAGGTTAAACAAATAAGTGAAAAAACAAAATACATACTTAAAACCTGATAGATACATAAATACATACATACTACAATATAGGCAAGAAACAAGTGACGACTACAATTGATACAGATAGAAACGAAACATAACTACATTAAAATTAAATTCAGTTTTCAATTTAAAATTGAATTCAATTTTAATGTGAGCCATTGGTGTGGGCTTACGGACAGCGATCAATAGGTAGCTCGACGTCCAAGCTTCCGGGGAGCAACCCGAGTCGATGTCACTTTGTTTTCCAATTCCAAGTACGCCTCAAAGATATGTCAACAAAATATACGGGGCCTACTAGGGCAGCGGCCCTGGAACGCAAATGGCAACGTAAAAGTATTATTTAAGTTGCCAATTGCTTTGGCGTTTGCTATGTGAGTTATAAGTGTTTTATTCCCCCAGATGTACTAACTACCAATTATTGCATATTGGTTACTTAGTTGGAAAAAAAATATGTGTCCGGGTTTCAAAGTCTATTGTGAGTGTGAGTTGACATGTTTTTTAACTCATCTACGACACTGGAGTAATTCCTGGAGTGCGGCAACTTTAAAAAAAAAAAATGAAAGCTATAGTTAATGAATATTATCGAATCACATAAACCCAAATTACATTCATCACCAAGCACAATAACTTAAACCAAAAAAACAACAACGAAAGAAAAAACAGACTCGAAGTTAATTCCAAAAGTGCTTAGTTTACTTGAAAACTTTTCATTGATTTGGTACAAGAGAGAATAAAATAACACTGAAGTTATCAAATAGATGGTCGTTTCTATTTTTCGAAGTTCCCTTTTGTTGGAGTTTACCTCAATATCTTTTGAAGATAGTTGAGGCGGAGTTCAAAGGATACACCTAATACGGAGGAGAAAAATAGTTGTATCATTCAATTTAAAAACGACGTGAATTTTCTGTTTTCTAAAAGTTGTCTTCGAACTGTAGATGAGGCTATAAACACGGACTTATATTATCATCGTTAACTGTTCACTTTTTTTTTTTCAAATTACTTAGTCCCTGCAGCAGAGGTGGCCCAGTTTTATGAGTTGTAGGTCGTGGTTTTAAACTCAGCCAGGCACATTACTTTGTGTAATTTATTTCATCATCACTGCTCTCGAAGCGTGAAGGAAAACATCGAGAGGAAACTGGCATGTCCTACTACTTCAAAAATAAAGTTATGTGACAACCACCAACCCGCGCTGAGCTCACTTGGTAGATTACGGTCCATTCCTTCTCCTGATGAAGAGGCCTGAATTCCAGCAGTGGGAACATAAAAAAGCTGGTTATGTTATGTAATCATTATTGAAATATCGAATTTTTATGTATGAAACTGTGTAGTGTGTGTGTGTGTTTTTATGTATGAGTCTGTGGAATTGTTCCAAAGACTCAGCAGTCCTATAGGACTGCGTTATAACGAACGTTATAGTCAAGTTACCTTGGGTAAATGTGAAAGTGCACAAAAGGACCTTGGAACCAAGGCAACGCAGGAACGGGGTGGGTTTTTAGTCAGCAAAAGTCTGACACTATCGGATGATTTTTTCCCACCGGAAAAAAAAACCTCGCATAATCCATCTATTTTGTCTGTGGCCTTTCTTTCCCTCTTCTAAATCCATCCAATTTTCTATTCATAATCTTTTTTAGTAACATGCGGTTCATATCTCCTCTTCACAATACCGTACCAAGGTAAACGATTCCTTTTCAACTTTTCAGAATATATTAAAGGGAGTTTGAAACTGGTGCCAGTGGCCACTTTCGAACTTCTTTTAATATATTCATTACTAACTTTATCCAATCCACATATCCATTTCAACATTTTCACCCTCGCTTTGTGCAATCTTTTTTTTCTGTTATCTTTTTCTTACAAACACTTGTACCTAAAAGATTAAAAGATATAACGCAGCATTTTTATTCATTGAATGCGACAGTTTACCAGTTCTATTTGTTTCAAAAAACAGAGCAAAGCAGAGACAATTATTAAAATCTAACGATATATAACAAAGGACATCATACACACATACACTAAATATAATAAAATGTATATTTTAAACTCACATACTAAAACTTCACACACACTACGTATTTGATGGCAAACCTAAATGTTTAATAATAAATAAATGTCGTAGGCAGTCTCACAGTATTCTTATATTACTGTCTTGGGAACTTGGGCTAGCGAGCCTTAATACAAGTTACTGTGTTACCTAGCTATGAAGCCAGGACTCTTCTTTCAGTCATATCTACTGTAACTGTTATAGGTCTTGCCTCATTTTCCTTACGAAAGTGTGAAAATGCATACCAGGGCCCAGGAACCAAGACAATGACGGGACGATTCAAAACGGGGTAGGTTTTTAGTCAGTAAGAGTGACACTATCTCCCGCTCCGCCTCAGGTTTGATTTTACCTACCATAAATAAAACCTCATTTTATGAAATTAATATATTATTATTATCTGAATTCAAGTCAATCAATACCGCTAAAGGCCGGAAATTCCCGATAGTCCATAACGATGTTTCCTCGCCATTAGATATGACATTATGACACATCATTAGTAATTAACCGTTAGGTATTTGTGTGCTAATTACTATTGTTGTATCAACAGAGAAAAGCAGGTGACATAATATCTAAATCAGCTTATTTGTAAGTATTTGTGGACAATGTTGTTGCTAGCGAATTTATTAGCGAAATTTATTATTATAAACATAGGGTTATAAAACGGGCAATCTTATAGCTAAAAGTAAAATGTCGACTCATTAACGAGAAACAAGAAAAAAGGTGTTACCGACATTTTGTCGAATTGTATGAATAAACAGGACACTGCATAAATCGTATCTTTAGTTGAAAATATTTAATGTTTTTTTTTTGTTCAAAAGAGTAGCTGGATTGTTTGAATGAGTTCTGACGCCCTCAAAAGCAAAGAGCATCCTTAGGGACACAGACTTTTAATGACTTAAGCCCACTTAAGTCATTAAAAGTCTGACACTCCATCTCATTCAACAAAACTGAAATTCGACGCTTTAAATATTTCAGTATTAAATGTTTCTTTGAACTATACACTTAAAACATCATTAATGTTAAAATATTTAGCAGCTAAAACTGGATTGTGGTTCAAGGGAAATCGTCGAATTTGTGATTGAGAGACTCGGTTATTAAGAACTATTTGAACTATAAGAAATTACTAATTACTTCACCGAGTAATTATTAATTTAGTTTCCTAAGAGTAGTTAGAATTTAGTCTAGAAAGTTATATCACTATATTAATTTTAAACCTAACAAAGATAAAACCGCCGATATTAGTTTTTGGAGTTATAATTTAAAGCTTTTGCGGCTACATAAATATATCTCGAATTTTAGTTAACTAACTGACTATTTGCAGTATCATCCACAACCCCATTTAGCTCACTACTGAAAATAGGCCTCATTTTTCTTGATCCTATTACCAATTCACTATGTTTTGTGTCACCTTCGTCCATGGCCTCAAGTCTGCTATTACAATAGTGTCAGAATGGCCTATTGTTGATTTTAACAAGTTTGGTAATAATCTAATAATATAATGGCGTCATTATTCGCTTTCCAATGATCAACCACTGACATTCCACTGAATGAAATGATGATGAATGACATGGTTTAGAATGGTAATCTCGTACATAATGCTAAAATTTTGACAGTTCCTTTGATCAGTGACCTACCATTAGAATGTCATTGTGCAGTCATTGCTGCTTTTAATTCGTTACAAGACAGCTCTTACTACAATTCTTTTACGGGACCACTGACCGACCAATGATTAGCCATTATGATTTAATAGATTGCGAACTTTTAGCAAAATATCAACGGGATCGTGTTGGAATAATAATAATTCTGTGGCTCTAGTGAAAAGGGGTCTACACAGTATTTACAATTTTGCTTAATCACTTTTCACAAGTACTTTTAACTACTAATTTTAGTTTTGCGTGTTTACAATCGAAATAATCTGCAAGTTCATTACAAAGCGCTGCTCAGTTATTATTTGATTAAATAGGTCCCGTAATGACGTGGGTTATTGCCCAGTAATAACAGAGATTAATTAAAATGTATGTACAGCGTTATAGGAAGCTTAGTAGTTTAATTGGTATTGAATTGCTTTTGTTAAGGCATCTCGTACCTACTGATTAATTTTGTAGACACGTCTTTATGGTAGAGATTGGTAGCATGTAGGCACGGAGGGTTTAGCATAATATTAAATTGAATTTTGTTCATTTACATAAATATTTATAAATTAAGGCCTTTAACTGGAGGTAAAGGCACTAATTGGATTCTAGCTAAACTAAGGGCTGATTTCATCATTCAATATATAACTTAGTTCAGTTAAACTGAGCTCAGCGTAATCTAGTTTAAAAAGTAGTAGTTCATGGTGTAGTATAATATTTACACAATTATATACAATAGATAACTAATATAATACAAGCAATAAATAATATATATATGTACAGATATATATTTGACAGGCCTGTTGGTCTGGTGGTTGGTGGCCCTGACTGCTATGCCGGAGGTCGTGGGTTCGATTCCCACCCAGAACAAATGTTTGTGTGATGAGCATGATCATTTGTTCTGTGTCTGGGTGCTATTTATCTATAATATGTATGTATTTAGAATTATATAAGTATGTTTATCAGCTGTCTGGTACCCATAACACAAGCTCTGCTTAGCTTGGGACTAGACGGTGTTGTGTGATAGTTGTGGAATATTATTATTATTTCCTTTTATTATTTGTATATACATATAAATTACATTTTTAAATATTTTCTATAGAAGGTTATACAAAAAAAAAACATTTAAAAATATAAAAAATAGTAGCCCACCGGCATCGGGAACAGGGTCCAAGCTACCGGTGGTCAGGGCTCCTGAGAGAGAAACCTCCGGACAATACGCGCCGTGTCCAGGAGTACTGCCTTCTGAATCAGACCCTTGATCCAACTGCCTAACGAGAGCCTCCGCAGATGTTGGTCGAGGCTCTTGGCTATTAAGCCATTGGCCGTAACGACTATCGGCACAATGACTGCTGTGTCCACTTCCCACATGTCGACAACCTCGCGAGCCAAGTCAAGATACTTAGTTTGTTTTTCCTTCTCAGCTTTCACGAGGTTCTCGTCATGAGGGACCGCTATATCAATAATCATTGTGCGACGCTCTAGTCGATCTATGACCACTATATCAGGCTTATTGGCAACAATAGTCCTGTCAGTGATTATAGATCGATCCCAATACAATGAGATATTGCCATTGTCGAGAACTGGGTCGGGCACATACCTATAGTACGGTACTTCTGTTTCCACAAGATTGTATTTAAGAGCAAGTTGCTGGTGGATAATCCTGGCTACGAGGTTGTGCCTATGCAAATAGTCTCCGTTAGCTAGATGAGAACATCCAGAAATAATGTGTCGGATTGATTCCCCGGGCCGGTGGCATGCCCGACAGATGTCAACCGTACCGTCCTTCACAAAATATTTCCGGTAGTTGTTCGTCATCATAACTTCGTCCATTATCGCACAGACAAAACCTTCGGTTTCCCCGAAGAGGTCACCAAAACGGAGCCAAGATACGGACGCTAATAGGTCTACAGAGGGCCCATGTAAGGCCCGGTAAAAGCGTCCGTGAAGCTCCTTGCTCTGCCATACTTCCCTGCGGTCATTAGTGTCCAGTATTATAGGTTTGCGCCAGTTCTCGTTAGCCAAGGAGAGCGGAGTGAGGCCCTTGTCCACCGCTACCACATCTCGGTGCATGCCCACGTCGGTTTCCAGGAAGTATTCCCTGAGACTGCACACCTCGCGGTTGTGTAGGGTCTTAGCATTTAAGAAGCCGCGACCCCCGCACTTCCGCGGGATGTACAGTCTCATCACCGAAGACCGTGGGTGATGCATCCGATTTGCGGTAAGCAGTGTGCGGACCCTCCTATCCAAGGCGTCAAGTTCTGTCTGAGTCCATTTGAGTATGCCGAAAGAGTACATCAACACCGGCATGACCCAACCGTTGAAAGCGCGCACCTTGTTCCCGCCTGATAAAAGACTATTCAGAACTTTATTCAGGCGGCCGAAGAAGCGCTCCTTCAACGACCGTTTCACGTCATCAGCATTGATGCCTAACGCTTCCGATATACCCAAATACTTGTAAGTTTCAGTTGAGCAGAGGGATCTAAGGTGTATGGAATCCGTAAGTTGAATTCCCACGGATTCCATAATCTCTCCTCGCTTTACATGCATGACTGCACATTTGTCCACACCAAATTCCATCCTGATGGCACTACTAAAGGTTTCAGTTACCTTTAGTAGCTCCATCAGTTGCAAGTCGTTGGGGGCAAAGAGTTTCAGATCATCCATGTAAAGAAGGTGAGATATGACCTGACCACCTCTTTTCAACCGGAAGCCTAAGCCAGTACCCTCCAGCAGTGTGCTGAGAGGGTTCAAGGCTAGGCAAAACCACAGAGGACTCAGACTGTCACCCTGGAATATGCCACGCTCAATCCTTATCGGTTCACTGTTCCCCCGAATCTGTCGACATCCCGGATAGCGAAGGACTGTTCTCCACTGCCCCATACACGACATCAAGAAGGTGCGCAGAGTTGTATCAACTTTGTACAGTTCTAGCACCCTCATGAGCCATTTGTGCGGAACACCCGGAGGACACGGTGGAGCACACTGTAGAGGTGTGCCCCGCCTGGGCGGAGCATCGCCGTGTCCTCGTGGAGGTGATCGGCGGCAGCGATCTCTCTCGCCGGGCCTTGGTTCAGGCCATGGTCCGTAGTGAGGAGGGATGGCAGGCGGTCGCCTCCTTCTGCGAAGCAGTAATGCTAGCAAAGGAGGAGGCCGACCGCATCAGGCAGAGGCAACGGGGCGCTCGCCCCAGCCGCCGCCGGGATTCCGATCCCGATTTCCGGCCACCGTAGGCGCGGGCTTGCGGACGGCGTGCAATGGGTAGCACGCTGTCCGATTGTCTGGTAACCGACCGGACCGAGCCCAAGTCGTCGACGGCGCGTTCTGTTCCCGCGCGCCTCAAGGAGCTGTCAGCACACCGAAGAGGCCCAGCCTGCTAACTGCAAGCAGGCAGGGTCGAAGCCTGCTGGGGTCAAGGGCCGTTTTCTGAGAGGAAGGCTCAGCCCCGGCACTATAGGCAACGAAGGAAAGGGGTAGGTTTTTAGTCAGTAAGAGTCTGACACTACTTCCCGCTCCACCCAAGGGCGGGATTTGTCATTGGATGATTTTACCTACCATAAAAAAAAAAAAAAAAAAAACCCTCATGAGCCATGTATGAGGAACAGAGTCATAGGCCTTCTTGTAATCTATCCAACATGCCGACAAATTCTTTCGAGAACGTCGAACCTGTTGGCTTATGGCCATATCGATGAGGAGCAGCTCCTTAGTACCGCGGGACCCGTTCCTACATCCATTCTGAGAGGCTGACATGATAGAATTTGTCTCAATATGACTATTGATTTTAGCTCTCAGAATGGATGTAAGAACTTTATAGACCGTCGGTAAACACGTGATCGGTCTATAATTTTTAGGATCCGCAGTACTACCTGATTTGTGGAGCAGGTGGGTTATTCCTGTTGTTAGGAAGGGGGGTAGCGACCCTGACTCTAAGGCAGACTGGAACTGAGATGCCAAGCGAGCATGTGACCTTTGGAACCATTTTATCCAGAAATTGTGCAGCCCATCCGGCCCAGGAGATTTCCAGTTAGGCAACGGACGGACTGCACGGGCTACATCTTGGGGGCTGATGGTAATTGCCCCCATTTCTGGTAAAAGATCACATGTGCGCTCGATCTCTCGGATCCAATCACCCTCGATGTGACTGACAGGCGCCGACCAGATGCTGCGCCAAAATGAACACATGGCGTTATCATCCGGCAGGCGTGTATCAGTCACACCTTGGTCCGGTCGCTCCCAAGCCCTGTAAACCCACCTTTCATTACTTTGGAATGTGCGATTCTGAGTGTACCGCTCCACTCGGCGCTTATACCGACGAATACGGCTTGCCCATGCATAGATCTTCTGCTTCAGGAAGTCGATACGCTCTGTGACGCAGGGCAGATAATCTCGAGGACTAATATCAGTTCCCGAGAATGCCCGCCTCACAAAGCGCATCACTCTAGGGCGAGTATTGCCCTCCCTGAAGCAGATAAGCTTGCCGATGAGTGCTCTAGCCTCACCGATACGGCGCTCAATCCTGCACTGCCAGGCCGGCACGGTTGGTCGTGTAGCTCTGTCAAAATTAGGAAATTTACAGTGAGCTACGCGACATGCCGCTACAGCCCCACAGTACAAGATTGAGTGGGTATCAGTGAGGTCTTCGCTGCTATCAAAACAATTTGATAGCTCCGAATCTAAAGCACACACCAGCGCCCTATTTCTCTTGTGCATGGGCAAACGAGGTAGTCGAGGTCTAAGCCCCGGCGGAGTGGAGCGGTACTCCCGAAAAGCGTCCTCCAAAGCGCTCCTCAATCGTTCATTGCACTGGGTACTCACAGATATAGCCGCGTCATCATCGGCGTCACCAACGTGGTCGGGTCGCGGTGAAGCACTGGGTTGAAGTTGCTCCGCGACCGGTGGTGTAGCAGGTGAAACACGGCTACTCTGCGATTCCAGGCGCAGTCTATCAAGCACAGCATCATCCAACATACGGCTACGCTGGATGACCCGTACCTGATCCGACAGTCGTTGGGCTGTGACGTTGACAGCTGGCTCAAGCACCTGAAACAGAGAGAGCATCCGACCACGGTACGCAGTCAGGTTAGTTCCCCCCTCTGTAGCCCCAAAGTATGAGCGCATGACATTTTCATTAATGGATTGTGTCCATCTCATGCGCTGCACACTTCCACCGGCAGCGGGGACCCTATCAAAGGCCGGAGGGCCTCGAGGTCCCAAGCTGGCCGGAGGTCGGCCTCTTCCCCGTCGACGCGCTGGTGGTGGTGTCGTCGGCGGCGAGAAATATTCGTCGCTCGAGCTCGACGCAACTGCAGCTACCGGAATCACTGGACTCACGGCTGGCGCTGGTCCCGGCGGCTGCGAGGCGGAGCTGAGCGACGAACCCGAAGATGTTGGGTGTGTGAATGGTTGTTTCGCCCGGCTTCTAGTCAGCATTCTCTCAGCATATCAGTTTGTTTTTATTGCGTTGCCATGTTTTTCATTTATAATATGGTAGGTATCCGGTAATTTCTTTTTTTTTTTTATGTAGAGACAGCCCGTCTAGTTTATTTTAGCTACTTCCATAGTGTCATGTCGTACGGTATTCTACTGTGGGGACATGCCGCCGATATCCAGACAATTTTTATTTTGCAGAAAAGGGCTATTCGTTCGATTTATAAATTAAGTCCTAGATACTCCCTCAGAGATAAATTTAAAGATATCAATATAATGACCGTACCTTCGCAGTATATTTACGAGAATATTTTGTATGCCCACAAAAATAAAAACATGTTTAAGAAATACAGTGATATTCATAATTTTAATACTAGGAATAAACATAAATTTGTAGTCCCTGCTACCAGGCTCAAAAAAATAGGGGGCTCATTTAGATGCCAATGTATACACTTCTATAATAAACTTCCTAGTCATATTCAACAACTAAGCCTAAATATATTCAAATCATTTGTAAAGCGAAAACTTTGCGAAAAGGCTTTTTACACTGTAAAGGACTACGTTGAGGATGAAAAGGCTTGGGATTGACCTGCTCCAGTACGCTCTGCAATTCTTTTGTTTTTTTCTTTTGTGAAATTATTTTCATTTTTATTATTATTATATATTTTTTTTTATCGTTTGATATTTATGTTCATCTTTTACAATTTGACATTGTAGATTATTTTAATTTTACAATTAGATGTATATATATATAAATATATTGTTTTAAATAATGTTTGACATAAATACTTTGCTAAGTATTACATTTTGTAAACTATATTTTTTTTTTCTTTTAATATTGTGAACGTGAGGACAATGTGGATTAGTTTTTATTATTATTATTTTTTCTCTTCTCTTCTCTCTTTTCAGTAATTTTTAGCATAATTATGTCTGGCAATTTGAGTATTTTCTGCGGCCTACCCAAATGTCCTTTCCTTGGTATTGTTCGTCAAATCGTTGAGCTCCTTAGTGTCCTGAGTTGAGCTTTGCGAATACTGACAAATGCTTGCACTGACTGGACAGGTCCACTCAAATCTGTATGGTTCTTTCTTCAAAAGGCCATTTCAGACAAATCGGCATGGTCCTCATGTGATTTGACCAATACATATTTACTGTATGGACTTTAAAAGAGACTTTGACCCCTGAGTTTGTTTCGGTGTTTCTTCTCAGGGTAGTCAGCTAGGAAACACCGGCCTCATCTAGTGATAAAAATGACAAAAAAAAATTTTGACGTGTAAAAGTGTTTTTAAAAACCTACTTACAAAATAAATATCATTTATCATTTATCATTTATCATTTCACTATTATTCTTTTTTTTTTCTTAATGTTTTTTATTATTATATATATATGAAAGCAGAGAAATAATGACGTTCAAGAAAAGAGGTAGTGATCCTTAACCATATCTTAAAAAATTATTTGTGTTTGAGCTTGCCTTACCGACACCGCACCGCAGCCGCACTGCTGAAGAATTCAGCCGCCCTGCTTGAACTGCAAACGACTTGTCATAAAAATTTGTAAAATTCCCGCTTATCTTAAATTTGAACTTTAAGATAAGCGGGGATTTTAGGATTGCTATACTTTCTTACAGACGGGTAATTGTGAAAGTGCTACGGTGTGATTTGCCACACATTTGTAAATTCCCAAAATTCATTGTAAATTCGTCACCACCATAAAAACAGCTATTTATTCATAATATGTTATAATTCTTCTAGTTATTATTTTAACGAGCAACCAGACCGTACAATAGGTTAAATGCTTACTTACTACCAAATGTAGGTGAAATAAAATGCCTTACACAATTAGTGAATATTTTATGAGTAATATTATTTACACTAATTCGGATTACCCTTTAGACTTAACATTTATTTACAACGACGCAAAAATTGAAACAGTAAAAGAATTCAACCTACTCGGCTTATCCATAGATACACATTTAAATTGGAAATCACATATTAAAAAAATCAGGTCAAAGCTATCAAAATTTGCCTATGCCCTCCGTGAAATAAAAAAATCCACAAATCTCTCCACTGCTCTGGTTACGTATTATGCCTATGCATACGCATGGTTAAACTACGGCGTAATATTATGGGGAAATAGTACAGACGCATCAACACTATTCATACTACAAAAACGACTGATTAGAATACTAGTTAACATAGATAACACAGACAGCTGCAAACCCCATTTCCAAGAACATAAACTTCTAACCCTACCTTGCATATATATCTTGGAAATGTGCAAATTTGTTAGAAATAATCAAAAACTCTTTACTACACGCGAAAACATACAGACTCGCTACACACTACGACACAAAAACAGACTAAACCAACCAGGTTCAAACCTAAAAATTCACTCCACAAGCACTTTAGTAATGTCAGTTAAAATATATAATAAACTACCTGATGAAATTAAAAATGAACAAAAATTTAATATCTTTATAAATAAATTAAAACAATTTCTAATCTGTAAATGTTATTATAATGTACATGAATATTTAAATGATAAATTTAATAAATAAACAATAATATCAAAAAAAAAACGCAATAATAATTTATTTATAATTACCAATGATAATAATAATATATGTATAATTTAAATAAATATTAATGTTTAAATCCAATATATGAGTAGAAAAATTATATGTACACAATTAGTTATCAGCCTACCTACCTACATCAAACGAAAGAGTAGATAAATATTAAAATTGTTAACAATTATCTATAATAGCCCTCCTCCTAATTTTTATGTTGTTATGCCCGACAGGGCCCACAATGCTCCAAAACGAATGTATGTCTTTATGTACCTACCACCTAAGTTCACATTGTGGAATGCAATAAATGTATTGAGTATTGAGTATTGAGTATTGAGATTCTTTTGATAGCCAACAAATCGGCATAATTTTTTTGGCATTGACCTGAACCACCGATCGTATCTATGAAAACACGGTGGTGCTAAGCCCAAGCGGGGCACACCTCCAGCGTATGCTCCACCGTGTCTTTTAGGCGGTCCGCATGATTAAATAGTGACACTCAGGCGCTTCTTCGGCCTGAATCCGGTGCAGGACCAGTGTCATGTGGAAGGTGAGACCGTGATACGTATCCAGGCACTCCTTAAAAATGTGCCCATCCTTCTTAAGCACTGGTATAGACTTCATTCAGACATTTTTTTTATTGAAATCAACCAGTTGCAAATATCACAGTTTGTCCACAGCCTTAATTTTTACTTCTATATGCAACTGATTACTGTAGATTGCAAGCAAACTTTTAAATATATTATATATATATATATATATATATATATATATATATATATTTTCACATAATAGCAGCGACAAGAAACATGTAACAGAGATATTTGTTATACATAAAATGATTGAAAAGAGTGTCCATGGAGTTTCTTGCACATTCTTCTCCATAGAGATCTACGCTTTGGAATGTGCAATTAGCATCATTTTTTTTTCTGACAGACTGACACCTTGACCTTTCAAAAGTGCCTGTAAATGGTTTATTTGAAATAAATGCTTTTGAATATTGAATTTTTTTTTTAAATATTTATTTTTGGTATATTTCTTCTAAAATATATAATTATATTTATTTTACGCCATGACCGTCTATTTGAAAATCTTTCTGATAACGACTATAGGTACCGCTAATTTATCGCATTCGCTTTAAAATATGAAAATCATATATATTGAATATATATTTTAATAGGAACTGCCTTTTTTTTTAAAAAACGAGTTGCTTTGAAGTATATAGTTGGATTGACTAGGAATTATAAGTTTAAATAAACTTCCTATTAAAGTAAGTTATTCTTTTTTCTTTATTAGTTATTTTTTGTTTTCTTTGTGTTTTCTATTTTCTGTAAAAACGCTGTATTTATAACCATTTATATGTATTCGCACTGTTTTCATTTTTGTGTGCGCCTATGAAAAAAATTATATACAAAATATAAAAAATTGCATTACCGAAGCTTGCAATTTGCCCTAATGATTATTAAAGGAAATATTCCTACCATTAGAAATAAAGGTTACAATAAAAACATTTCTGAAATAACACAAGCATTCATTATCCCAAAGGGCATTAATACAGCCTTAGTAAATTAAAAGAAATACATTTTTAAAGGAAAACTTTTCCATAAACAATGTTTTAAGTACGATACTAAAGTCAAAACAGAAAATATATTACTTACTCAAAGAGTCTTATAAATTAAGAAGAATCTAATTATATTTTAGGAAAATGAAATGTAGCTGAATAAATTATTATTCCATCATCGTTATTTTGAGCTTAGTATCACAACAATCAATCTTAGTTTAGATCTAAGTTGAATAAATTGCTCTAATTTCTCAGAAATATTTAGCTGTTAGTAATTTTTCTTTGCGTGAGAATTAACTATTCTGAATTAATACTGCGAAATTTTCATATTCGGATAAGCTCTCCTAGAGATTTTTTCAAAGAAACGGCAACCTAGACTACTTGTAGGCAAACCGTGCTTTATTATCAACAATATCCTCAATTACCATCAGATGACATATCTACAAGTTCAACGCGACCCTACCTAAAGTAAAAATAATCCAAAACTTAACTTACCAATCCGATCTACTGGCATGTGGCCATTATCGAGATCTAGGTCGGGCTCATACCTGTATTACGGCACTTTCGACTCCACAAGAGACTATTATAGAATTTAGAGTATATTGGTGATGAATAATCCTGGCTATGTTGTGCTTATGCTAGCTAACGGAGAGTCCGTTACCTAGACGAGAACAACTAGAGACAATAAAGCGAATTGATTCTCCCAGACGATGACATGCCTGACAAATGCCTGACTGAATAAACGCAATTATATATCGAACGAAACGCTTACAAAACTATTATTCCAAGTTACCAACACAGGTAAGTCTACAGCACTTGCTACCGCGATTGGAATCACAAACAAAAGAAACGTGACTCAACAATCTCAGTTCGAAGACAAAAATAAAATGTAACCCCTGCTAAAATTTGAAAACACCGCTGTATAATTCACTTCAGCAATCCGTTCTGTAAAACCAGACAAGCTTAAGTAATATATCGTCTTACGTGATGATCCTCTTGATTAATCGTTCATGCATCAGATAGTAAGCAACAAAGGACCCCCATAGCGCAACGTATGTATCAACTGAAAATATCTTAAGCTTTTGTGAGTGGAAAATCGATGTATTGCGAGGTTAAGAGTAAATATTATGTTAAAAACAGACAGTCTGAAAATCTTCAGGTTTTTGTTGCACATAAATGTGCTTTAGCAATGCTTGAGAAGTGGTGACGGGTCAACCGATCAAAAGATCAATAAGTGTACAAAAAATGTCAATAAGTTCAAAATTTGGTAATGTGAGTTTATTGTTGATACTAAAAAATATTCCAACCTGTAACTCATATAAGACATACACATACATATAAATGTACACAAGACACCTCGATCAGGTACTACTATCTGACCATACAAATATTTGTTTCCTGCGGCAACTAAACCCGTGACCAGCAGCCAATCACTTAAGAACTGCACTCATCGTGCACAAATTGTAAAATTACTGTAGTGATATGCCCAAGGGTGATTCTTTGAATCCGAGAGAACGTCTCACTCATCTGGCCTAGGTTTCGTATCTATCTATTTTGTGTCGTAAGCCACTGGGCGGAAATAAGTCCCTTTCATACTTTTAGTGATCGGGGACAACTATGCTAATAAAAATATCAAATTGTAAAGAAAAAACCAGGCTAAACGAATGAGACACCCTCTCGGTTTCAAAGAATCACCCCCAGATTGCTATTGGGCCATCGCAATATTGGGTTACTTTTATTTTATTGTACGTCAATAGTATTGCGTTTTGTTGCTTCACCGCCCACAGCTCCACTACAAATCACTCACTTAAGACGATGCGTACGAAACGATTTGTCAAAACCGAAATAAACAAGTGCTATTAAGTGCCTGCGGCAACAAGAGAACGTGTCCACAATTTCTAAAAGCTTCCCTTTTACTTGCGAACAGTATCATTAGCAACGATATACGAGAGCAAGACGCAAATATATTGCTGTGCGCGTCTTTATTGCTTCCTGTGATAAATGGAGATAAGTATGAGTCTTGGTGAGAGTCTGATGCTGTATAACACAGAACATCGATACGATTTTGTGGCCACTGTTTAAAATTGTACTGTCGAACTTTAAATAGGTATAAAGGAAACATGTATGTTGTGCGTGTTTGAGTGTTACCGTTTACTCGTGGCAGCTTTTATATTTGGATGTGTTTATATTCATAAAATATTTTATGCTAAACAGCAAAGAGTCGCCAAACTAAAGTGGCAGTGAGCAGGGTACATTGCTCGTAGAACGGATGGTCAACGAGGCCGAAAGCACAGTGATGGAAGGCCTCCCACAAGGTGGACCGATAACGTGGTGAGAGATGCGGGAAGGCGGTGGATGCGACACACACAGGACATCAGTGGACATCATTCGATTGGAATGATAATATAATTGATGATGAAAATAATTTTAACATCAACATTGGTTATTAAATGAAGCAGTAAAAAGTATTTCAAATACTGGGTGAAAAACAGTGAGGCGCGTGATGGGAACATCTTTCTATCCCGTTTTACCTGACTGCGCCAGAAGGAGGGTTATCTTTTAGCTTGAGAGGTGTCTCTAGATTCGTATTTACTGTAAGAGTGACACTGGGTATATCAAAATAAAAAAAAAAAACATAATGGCGGATTTTTGGCGCCAAATTAAAATGTTTGGCACGCTCTGCGGCCTGAACGGCTCAATAGATTTTAGTTTGCGAGGTGTCGTTAGATTTGTAATTACTGTGAAAGCGATATCGTAATAAAATAAAACTAAAAATATTAAAAACGGTAATGTAAAAATCTAAAAACCCGACTGCTTTTCTGAGTATTCATGAAAAAGGCCTAAAACAAGAAAGTCGTTGTACTCGATTATACTTAACTTTATAAGTAATATTTAAAATACAAGATTAATTGTAGCAGTCGGGACATTCCCTTGATTATCGGCTTGCGACGCCCTTGTTCGTAGCTGTAATGGATTTGTTTTTTTTTATTTTTGTAATTTTTCATAAAATTACTTTTTACCTAATTCTGTTTCATTTATAAAACAAATAAAAACTGAAAATTAATTTTTAACCAATAGATTATATACATTACACAAACTTTAAATAAAACTAGCGGATATGTGGAAAAAAGGAAAAAAAAAATTCTGTTTCATAGAACATTTTTTTTTGTGTTGTGGTATCATTGTGTGGTTATGAAATTTTGAGCAGCTGTATAATTAGTATCTGCCGACTGTTCTAAGCACTGTGGGGACTATAGTGTAAAATATGCTACAGCCAATCGGATCTCAGAGGAGTTTTATCACATAAAGAGGTTTTTTATTTACCCAGCCCTATCTCATTGACAGACTCCTCTCGTAGGCATGTTTGCACTTTGCAAACACGCCTATGCACTGGACTCCGGATATTTTCAAAATGATAAATTATTATTAGATCTAATTTATAGAGGCTGTTGAGCTAAAAAGTCGTAAGTATGAGGAAGAGGAGGACTTGGAGGTCCAAGTAAATAAATCTGAAAATAAAACTCTTAGCTATTTAATGTTCGTATTTATCAGTAATCAGCTTATAGCTGATGTGGCTCAAAAGGTTGCCCAATTTAAATGAGACTGCCTGACAAACTGTGGATCAAAAAGGCAATAAAAATTGATGCCCTGAGACACGGAGACGGGGTTGCAGCAGACCACGAAAGTGATGACTGGACGACCTAGACCGATTTTATCAGAACTAGAAAGAGGAAGCTCTGGGCCTCAAAAAATCAAAGAAGTAAAGGGAGGCCTAGTTGCTTAGAACAGAATAGGCACGAATTTCTTGTGAATGTGTTCACATTCACAAGAAACTGGTAGATCCATGACAGCGTTGATTTGGTGGATTCGTTTCTCAAAATAATTTTATTATTTGTATGTATACTGGTAGAAAATGCTTATGACATTAAGTCCGCCTTTGTACACTAGTGCATAAAGCTTTAATAAATAAATAAATAAAACGACGACGGGTAGGCTTACAACAAAAATCTCAGTAACAGCCTAATTTAATGCAAAAATGTTGGGACTTCATTACAATTGTTGGTAGTAGAGATATAGGGTATCTTTGACCAAGTTTCACTGTACCATGTTTGCCAATCCGGAAGCTTTCATTCTGATTTGAGAATTAATCGCCTGTTCTCGCCCTTTGTATTATGCATAGTCGTAAAAGGGTTGAGGATCCGTTGCATAAATAACAATCAGCTAATGCATAAGTTGTACGTATACATGTTGGGTTTGGCTCCCTAATCAATCAATTATTAGTAAGTGTGTTTAGTTTGTGCGTGTTCGGGATTAAAACTTCTTCAATAAAGTTCACAGACGGGTAACACATTAACCTGTTTACTTCATAGGTAAACTTTTGGTTATCTGACATGTCCCTTTGACCGGCACGTGCCAGTTGACCTACTTCTATTCTTCCGTAAATATTATTATACAAAGCAACCTACCGCGTTTGTCTGTACTAACGGAATAAACTAAAAAAAATCTTAAAGGATTTTCATGCGGCTTCAGTAATATACAGTGTGATTAAGGAAGAAGGTTTGAGGGTATGATGTATGCATATAATAGTAGAGAAAAGTCAAGGATTTCAAAGACTTTCAATTTCCATGGAAAGCTGTGGAGGATCGCTAGTACCTAATATAAACCTAAAGCTAGTCACAAAAACTACCGGTTCAAAGTAGAATTGTTTTTTAGGTATAAGCCTATTTATCGAGAAAAACGATACAATACACAATACATAACAACAGATAATAACAACAACACAATACAAAATTATGTTACTACCAATAGGAACAGAATGGTAACGCGGTGTCATACGTAGCTGATTCAAGGCGATCAGGAAGCGATGCGGCGCGTATAGAATAAACAACGAATAAAATACATGTCTTATTAGCTCCACTATAAGGATTCCATTTTTTCCTTTCAAAGTACGGAACCCTAAAAAATAGTCCTTTAGTAGAAGCGGGTAGAATACAAACTAAAGTAGTAAGGTGATTTATTTAGTTGTTTGCGAGAGAGTTGAAATGTGCATGTAGTACAATGTTCCTTTCACGTCGTTTTTACCTTTATTCTAAAGTCTCTGCCAAAAACGAGCTGTAAATCTATTCCTTTTGGTAGCACAGCTTTATTTTGTAGTAGTAAGTAGGAAATTATGATAAATCAATAAGATATTAACACTAGAAAGACCAAGGCGGTCAATTTGACCGCACGGCGATTTCATTCTTAATTATTTTACAAACTACATTTTTTTTTCTTTTCATATTTTATGACTTTTCCTAATTTGCTATTGAAAGGCTAAACCTATATAAAAAAAAAATAGACTATATGTCGTATATGAGATTCCTTTACAAATACCTACTAAGACCGCACACCGTCAATGTGACGGCATATAAAGGCAACGATAAGAATAGTAAACAACGATTTTTACTGAAAAGGAAACACATGACAAAAGTCAAGATGACACTTGGGACTTATCCCTAGACGAACTAGATGCATTTATTGCTTTGATTTATGCTCGTGGAGCCTATAATATGAGCCACCTAGATTTAGATATTTTGTGGTCGCAAGATTGGGGACCACCCGTTTTCAAAAATACTCTGAGCAAAAATAGATTCAAGGAGATCATGAAATACTTACGTTTTGATTTGAGAAGCACGCGTTCTGCTCGCTTAGCTAATGACAAATTTGCAATGATTTCGGATATATGGAACAAATTTATAGATAATTGTCAAATGTGTTAGATTCCTGGAGAAAATTTGACAGTTGATGAGCAGTTATTTCCATCAAAAACTCGCTGTCCGTTTTTACAATATATTGCAAACAAACCCGATAAATTTGGTATAAAGTTTTGGCTGCTTGTGGATGTCGAAAGTAAGTACCTATGTGGAGGATTTCCATATTTAGGAAAAGACGAGAACCGTTCAAACGATATTTCATTACCCGAATATGTGGTTTTGAAACTGGTAAAACCCTATTTCAAAAAGGGCCGAAACGTTACCACTGACAACTTTTTCACGTCTCTAAATTTGGCTAAAAAACTAATGGTCGAAAAGACTAGCATTGTTGGAACAATGCGGCGTGCAAGACGAGAAGTACCGCCGATTTGTAGAGGTATTCATACTACAAGGTATGAAACTTTTATAATGAAAACTGAGACCGATACAACCCTTACTGTCTATCAAGGAAAACCAGGAAAAAATGTTATTATTTTGAGTACTCTGCACCCCAACGTGAGAATAGGTACTGATAAAAAAAAACTACCTGAGACAATTGAATTTTATAATGAAACAAAATTTGGTGTAGACATTATCGATCAAATGGCACGCAAGTACACTGTGAGAGCTAGAAATCGGAGATGGCCTCTTCACGTTTTTTACAACATACTTGATTTAGCAGCTATAAACTCGTGGATTCTATACCAAAAAGTCACAGGGATAAAAAATTCTCGGCATGATTTTATCCTTCAACTAGTGAGCGATCTACGTGCCGAGTATGTGAAAAAGAAAACTACTCAAAGACAAGAAACTAATTCTGAAACAAGTGAACGATGTACTACAAACAATAAGAGGCGGCAATGTCAAGTAAATCATAACTGTAAAAAAAAAAACGTGTGAAAACTGCACAATCTGTAAAAAAGCTGTTTGTGGAAAATGTATAAAAGATTTAAAAAAAACTATTACTTGCTACAAATGTTACTCAGTTTAAGTGCTAAAATTGTTTATTATTAATAAAAAATAAATTGATATTACTTTTATTTTATTTTAATGCAATATATGACTGAATTTCTAGTACCGTCAAATTGACCGCTGCGGTCTTTGAAGGTATAGTATGATGCCCGACCCTTCTAGTGTTAAAGACATATGTTCTGACAATATCAACCTGCACTGTACTCGTATGGTGGACTACGGCCCATACCCTCTCTTAGAGAAAAGACCTTAGACCCAGCAGTGGGAAACTTTAAGTCTAATTATGCTCACAATAATAAAAATTATTATCCTACCCTATACCATTCGGCCCCATCGGCCATCCGTTCTACGAGTAATGTGCCCTGCCCACTGCCACTTTAGGGATTCTTCGTTTGTCTGTAACCTTATAATTAGTAAATTAGTGGTAATACATAAACAAGGACAGAAAAACAAAAATATACATGGAAGTGGGTGTCTGAGGCAAGATGTGCAGAGAATGATACAGCAAGAAAAACTACCTACCTGACCAAACTATCTGATCATCGTGCCTCATAATAGGGGAGTAAGGAATCTTGGCCAGTGTTTCCAGGATCCTATTACGCTGACTAAATGATGCAGCTATTTTGTGAATCACAAAATAACTATTCTGCTACTATAGGTACTAAATGAGGTATTTTTTTTTATAACAAACCTTCAGTCATACTTTTCTCGATGAAGGCGTAAAGGTTTACCAATTTCAATAATATTTATTTTTCTTCCTCTCCTGTGACGTTTAGTTTTTCCAATGTTTTATAAATTGTTTAAAACAAAGCTTCCTCGATTGTACTAGTAATTTATTATTATAATACTAATAATTTACCTTTCGACTTAATTTATTGTTACTTGTTAAACTTGTAAACTTGAAGGTGCAAAATAAACAAATAATAATCTAAATATATAAAACTCAAAGGTGACTGACTGACTGACATAGTGATCTATCAACGCACAGCCCAAACCATCAACACACAGCCCAAACCACTGGAGGGATCAGGCTGAGACTTTGCATGCATATAGCTACTATGACGTAGGCATCCCCTAAGAATGGATTTTGATAAATTCTACCCCCAAGGGGATAAAATAGGGGATGAAAGTTTGTATGAAACTTTGTCAATTTTAAACCGATCGGGCTGAGACTTTGCACGCATATAGCGAATATGACGTAAGCATCCCCTAAGAAAGGATTTTGATACATACCACCCCTAAGAGGGTTAAATAAGGGATGAAAGTTTATATAAATCTTCTTAGATTTTCGACTGATTGAACTGAAATTAAAGATATTAAGATAATTTTTTACACACGCTAAACAAAAGTAAAGCCGCATAAAATATACCTAATTAATAATAATACTTACGGGAAAAGCTAGTCTCATATAAACTTAAAGAAGTTAACCCCAAAGTGGCCATCAGACATTAAGGTACTACTGACAGTCTCCATAAGTTTCCTCATGGAAATTACGCTAACACACTTTACCAGACCAATTGAACCCTAAGGGCATTGACAAAGTGGAATTCTACCAACGATAACAATAAAAACCATCGACGCGACGCAATCCGAACGATTTATTGAATTGCCTGTAATAAACGAATTTTCTGTTTTGGTCTCGACTTATGCTATATTTCATTTGATTAAAAAAAAGAAGTATTTTATTTAAAATCAAAATATAGCTGGATAACATTTGTTTCAACAACTCCGAGAATCCGTAGCATAGGCAGTTTCGTCCCCAATTCTGAGCCGTATCTCAGTAGAGAGAATTTACTCTTTTTTTGCGTGGTTGAAAGCAGTGGTGGCCAAGGGGTAACGGCCCCGACTTACGAGTTGTAGGTCGCGGGTTCAAACCTAACGAGGCGCATTACTTTGTGTAATTTATTTCATTACCTCTGCTCGCTAAGCGGTTAAGGAAAACATCGTGAGGAAACTGGCATGTCTTAGAACCAAAAATTCGAAGACATGTGACATCCACCAACTCGCACTGGGCCCGCGTGGTGGATTACGGCCCATTCCCTTCCCTAGAAAGGAGGCCTGAGTCCCAGCAGTGGGAAAATTATAAGGCTGATGCTATGCTTTGCTACGTGGTAAATCATAAAATGTCTTCTTCCGCTCTGGATGGAGCGTGAGGGAGTGTCAAAGTGTTCCTTCAGTGGCCCTTTTTAAGAGCCATGGTATTTTTTTCAAAAGTGCATAGGCCTATGGTAAACTATTGGTTTCCAATTGATAGCATAGACGCCTCCTATGCTATCAATAGGAAACCAATAGTTTTTTAAATAAACAAAAAACAATAAAAACTGTTTTTTGAATAAAACCGTACGTCAGCAATACTAGTGTTCAAGCAGAAATCAATCACGTGAGAGTTGAAAATAACGGTTTCATAAATATTTTTTGGTTGCTGCGAGCAAGCCACAGCAAAGAGAGTCGAACTCCTGATTGCTTTTGCAAAATTCTTTTCTGTGTGTACACACGCTACCAATAGAGGGTATGGGTTTACACAATGCATACAAAAGAATACCACAAAACCAATTTATTTTTATTACAGGTTCACTTTGGCTTGTTAAAAAATGTTGTTAGAGCTAACTTACGCTTATTTATCACTCGTCGATAGTGTTAAGTGTTCCACGCACGTCTCTTAGAGACATCAGCAAAACCTTAGGGGCTTAGCAAGGTCAAAGCCTCCTTAGTAATAATGAATAATAATAAAATGCTTTACTGGAGCCATGGGTTTGCTTCTGAAAGGAAAACCAGGGGTCCAAAAATGCAAGACAAAAAAAAAACTGCATATTTATCACACTTAACATTTTTTGTTATAATGGATTGTATTATTTAAGTACACATCGCTGTTATACCTATAATAATAATAAATTACACTGTTATATCTCATAATATGATACTACGAAACTGTTTGACGTCCATTGCGTCATAACAGGTTCAGTTGAAAACCAGCATCCGACACTAGTAATTGTCTGGCATATTTTCTGAAGTAATAATAATATTGCCGTGAAATGATAGTCGATAATATGACTATCCTGCATGATGAGAATCTCGTGAAAGCTGAGAAAAAGAAACAAATCAAATATACTTAGCACACGAGGTTCGATGTGTTGAATGTGAACTATGATGTCATTCTTCTGATTGTCGTGACTGCCAATGGCCTTATAGCTAAAAGCTTCGACGACCATCTGTCCAAGCTGTAGAAGCGCGGTTGGATCAAGGGTTTGATACAGAAGGCAGTACTCTTCGATACGGCTCGCATTGTGAGGAGGTTCCTGTCTCTGGAGCCCTAACCACCTCTCGACGTCGGTGGACTAATATTTTTTAATGTTTTTTATTTTTTTAATTATGTTTTAAAAAATATTTAAAAATGTTAATAAGAGAAATAAAGAGATAATATTAGTAAATAATAATCTTCATTGTTACACAAGGTTCTTATAATTAGACACACTTAAATTTAAAGTGTGCTATGTACTGGTACTATCTCCCAAACTAAGCGAATTGCATTTTTTCTCAACACACAACTTAAAAAACACACTGAAAAAAAAATACAAAAAAAAAACAACTTTATTTTTGCCTTTTTTTGTTTCGTATTTACCTAAGTAATCTGTGTGTGCCTTGTGTTATGCCAAATGAATCCATTTTATTTCTGAAAACTGATAAAAATTGTGCTGCAAAAATGATTTATCGCTAACAGTGTTTTTTTTGTTTCCAGATTCAGCCGAAATCCTATCAGCGAAAGAAGGAGTTATGTAAAGAGGTAAGCATATTTATTAGTTGAAAATTGGTAATGAATTGGTCAGTACAAAAATTAAGGCACATTCTGGTAAAAAACAGTTGTGTCTCCAGTCAGCGTGAGTCGGTTTTGCGCACCGAGGGTTCCGTACAACTTACATATGTAAATAATTCGATTTACAAGTAGGTAACTAATGGAAGTTCCAAACAATCCTGTAACGGAAAGATAAACAGCACTGAGGGGTAATATTAATTTTGCTTTTAGTAAACAGTTGTCCCTATAATTATATCGACATGATCGCGGTTAATTCTCCAACTGGAAATAAGTTTATAATCTCAAATAAGGTACCTTCATAGCTCTAAAAAACCGGCCAAGTGCGAGTCGGACTCGCGCACGAAGGGTTCCGTACCGTCCGCAGCGTTAAACGGCAAAAAGTCACGGTTGTTACAGAGGAGCCCCACTTCAATAGTTTTTTTTTTCTGTTTTTAGTATTTGTCGTTATAGCGGCAACAGAAATACATTATCTGTAAAAAAATTCAACTATCTAGCTATTGCGGTTCTTGAGTTACAGCCTGGTGACAGACAGACAGACGGACGGACAGACAGCGAAGTCATACCCCCGATTTCTGATTTGAGCATTTGAAGTTGAGAATTATTAAACTCTACTTTAGCCTGTAAAACTGTCAAAATTTGGCATTTAAGTATGGCTTGAGACGTTCTCAACTCAAAATACTCAATTCAGAAACCCGCCCTTAGTAAGAGGGTCCCGTTTTTACCCTTTGGGCACGGAACCCTGACAAGGAACAAAATCCTCAAACAAGGAAAAAGAGCTAGCATTTATTAACTAGCGACATGAAACATTTAAAAATCGCTACGAATCCATCGTGTTCGTAAGCCAACTCAAATAAATCCGTACTAAATCCCAGTTTGGACATCCCTATTGTACTAGCTACTCTTTTCATGTATTTACACGTCACGATCGGAACGTGGCCGGATTGTCGCTGCCTGTCAATGCGATGCAACCGCACAAATCTCGCGAAATGTATGCAACAATATTTATTCACGTCAGCTACGTCGCCTTTGTCAATAACGTGATGTGTGAATTGGCTTTTAATCCTTTGAATTATTAGTTTGAATTCGTGTTGATGTTGAGCAGATTTTAACCTATTGGTAGAAAAATCTGTTGAGTTTACATTTGAAGTTAGGTTTGTAAAATTGTCTTTATACATTAAATATAAAAATGGTTTGCGTGCAGTTTTGGACCTAGATAAACTGGCATTCTAGACACGATAAATAGATGTATCCAAGAAAAATTGCCAAGTTTAGTAAATTTTGACCAGTTAGGCGATCATAAATGTACTGAATTTGGCAGATTTTCTTCGTGATTTCAGGTTTGGTCCCTTAGTAAAAGTTTTTTGCTATCATGACTACAATCACGTGTTTAAGTATCGTTCACTAATTACCAGTGACTCTATATAGACTCCTAGATATCGCTGTTTTCTACACATTAATAATTCTCTATGGGCTACTATATTTTTCTTCTAAGAATAAAATAAGATAGGGTAAAGAAAGAGATTTCCAAAAAAATAATTGAATATATGGGTTTGACACGATTGATAAGTAATATGCTCGAACCAAATGTTTTGGTATTTCGAAAAGCATTTTATTGGAGATCGCCATTATATTTCCAATAAATGACATAATGTATAGAGTCCTAGATATCACCGTTTCCTCCAAATCAATAATTTTCTATAGCTACAATATTTTTATTCTATCATCTTCAAAGACAGCTTAATATATTCGTACATAAAGCCATTATTCTTTGACATTGACACCATAAAAAAGTCTTCCACCCTGAAAATGATCGAAGTCGATTAGAATATTAAACTTTCACTCAGTGATCGCTGCGGGCTAAAGTTCTAATAACAAAATTCACTTCAGGAAATGAGCAAAATTGTCATCCTATTGGCCGAAGATCATGTTGGCATTATCGTATTATAATTTATTCAGCTCTCTTATTTAAATTTTGGTCTATAGGGGTTTGAGGAGATGACTTCTAACGAGACTGTAATTTTAGAAGCGGGTTTCTTGAAAAATTCTGTTTTTTTTTTTTTTAAAGAAACGTTACCTTGCTCTAAAATAATTCTAGTATCGTAGCTGCGTTCACAAACAATTTAAACTCACGTACACAAGACACCCTAACCCGAGACGTGTCTGTAGGCTGTACAAATACTAATTGTTTCTTGCGGGAATCGAAACCGCGACCCGCAGCGCAGCATCCACTGCACCAACCGTGCCGTCGAATTAGTATTGTTATACGTTCGAGACAAAGTCATGCATATTTTATCATCATCATCATCATCAGCCTTTTAATGTACCCACTGCAGGTACACAGGCCTCCTCTCCAGGAATGGGCCGCAATCCACCACGCGGGCCCAGTGCGGGTTGGTGGATGTCACATATCTTCGAATTTTTGGTTCTAGGACATGCCGGTTTCCTCACGATGTTTTATTTTATAAATTTAGTTGATTGAAAAACATCTGGTCTTATATTTACAAATTATGTATTATAAAAGACAAAGTTCTCACTCACTCACTGACTCATGAACGCTCAGTCTATATCCTTAGACCTAGAACGCTGAAATTTTTCACAAAGGTTTCTTTTATGATGTATTTACAAAGAATAAGAAACAATTTTCTTAAATTCACCTAGTAAATGGATGAAACGGGGGTACTCCTGCTTCTTGGTGAAGCTCCTGCTTCATTCTTCCGGTCGGCAGAAGTTAGTATTTCGTTTATAATTCCTAATCTTCGGAGATTCACAAACAAAACCTGTTCTCTACTCCTTTACAAATAATATTAATGTTTTAATACTTAACAATTGTTTTTTTTTTTTTTTTGTACGAGTTCGAGTAATGGCTACATTCATATATATTATTTTAGGATTGTTATTCGGTGTAAACTGCAATAACGTTGCAAAGAATCTTTAACCCAATTCTTTTTTATACTATTTTCGTTTGCAAAACGTTTTGAAAAAAGAACAGGAACGCAAAGCAATTACGCTGCTTAATTTAACTAATTGAATACCTACCAACCGAGGGGTAAAAAGTTTAACTGAAAAAAAAAAAATGTTTTGGCTGCCCTACCCAAGCCGCTTTACTCAGTCCGTGCCACCTACTCCCACACTAATTAAGTGTCACTCCGGATTTTAGTTTCAAGAGGAATACTAAGTATTTGTGGAATTTTTATTAGAACAAATTATTTTACAATTGTAATTCCGGAGCTCAACCTCTTTGTCAGTGCTGAAACCAATTTGGAATCCTGCTTCTGACGTTTTATAAGCGCCCTTATGCCTATGTGAAAAAAAAAAACAAAAAAAATAACTGACGTGTCAGCGTGCCCAGGCATAGGGCACAGTCCGTGGAAGACCGCAATTTTTTTTTTAATTGTTTGTATTATACTTTTTCTAGGAGTGCAATTATAGTAGCTCAAATCGGTTGTACATCTATCTACATAATCATCAGCCTTTTAATGTTCCCACTACTGGGACTCAGGCCTCCTCTCTAAGAGAGGGAATGGGCCGTAATCCACCACGCGGGCCCAGTGCGGGTTGGTGGATGGCACATGTCTTCGAATTTTTGGTTCTAGGTCATGCCGGTTTCCTCACGATGTTTTCCTTCACCGTTTTGAGAGCAGTGGTGATGAAATAAATTACTTAAAGTAATGAGCTTGGCTGGGTTTGAACCCGTGACCTACAACTAGTAAGTCGGGGCCGTTACGACTCGGCCACCACTGCTCTCAAAACAGCGGTTGTATAAAATGTTAATAATGCCACTGATCCTTGTTAGCGTCTAACCGTTATTGAAAACGCTTTCCGTGTGCTCGTAAGAATCCTTATAATGAAATTCAAGGTAATTTTTTTCTTGAATGAAAATTTCGAACAGGTATATATTTTGAGAGTATGCTAAAGTATTCGGATATTTCATTACGTTTTTACAAAGAAAGGAAGTATTTTATACTCCCAATATTTAAATGGGTTAAAGGAAAAACATTTTGGCTTCCATTTTGGCATTTCCTTCAGTTAAATTCATAATGGTGGAGTATTTTTGTACCGGTATTGATTGTGTTATATTAAACTAGCTTTTGCCAGTGGCTACGCCTGTGCGAAGGTAAAAATGCAAGCAAGTGAATGTTCCTGGGGAGTATGTACTCCTGGATAAAAAGTGCTTTATGTGCAATTCCAGAAGATTTTCGCATATATAGATAACTAGCTTTTGCCTGCGGCTTCGCTCCCGCTCTACCCTACTTAACCCTATTCTATCCTTCTCTACCCTACTCTTCTCTACCCTACTCTTCCCTATTCTACCCTACTCTACTCTACCCTACTCTTCCCTACTCTACCCTATTCTTCCCTACTCTACCCTACTCTTCCCTACTCTATCCTACTCTAAACTATACCAATAAATGAGTAGGTTTTGGTTCTTTTTTTTATTATTTTATGGGATAGAAATTATCCTATGTCCTTCTTCTAGTTCTAAGCTACCTTCCCGCCAATTTTCAGCCAAATCGGTTAAGCCGTTCTCGAGTTATAAATAGTGTAACTAACACGACTTTCTTTTATATATATAGATTAGATTATAAATCGCGCAGATCAAATTTCCGCCTTTATAATTTTAATGCAATATAGGCATAAATAGTATTAACTCTTATTATTTTTAATTGTAATGTCCTCATTTTTGTAGTTAAATCTCCTCCTGAACTAATTTTGATAAAATTTGGTTCGGAGTCAGTTTTTACCTACTCCAAGGAAGGACAGGCCTATTTTGGTTTCAATTTTGCGTCTGCAATAACCGACATTCATACAGACGAAGTCGCAGGCAAAAGCGGTAGTGTAAATATTATTTTTTTCTATAACGACGACAGACGATCTTTTCGAAGAATAGTTAAATTAATAATTTCATATGCATCGATCTTGATGGGTGAGGAACTAAAAGTTGATTTACAAATAGAAAAAAGCTGTATAATTTTTCATTCAGCTGGGACTTAGGACTCGTTTCCAAGAAACGAAACTAATAAATACCTAATTAAAAAAATAATGACGTACCTTTAATAGAAAGTATTTTGAACCTATAATTCCAAGTCAATTATTTCAAAGCAACCTTCGACCTTCGGCAACCTTCGCCTAGCAGGCTGGGCCGCTACGGTTTGCTGACAGCTCCTTGAGGCGCGCGGGAACAGTACGCGCCGTCGACGACTTGGGCTCGGTCCGGCCTATTACCGGATGCTCGGACAGCGTGCTACCCATTGCACGCCGTCCGCAAGCCCGCACCCACGGTGGCTGGAAATCGGGATCGGAATCCCGGCGGTGGCGGCTGGGGCGAGCGCCCTGTTGCCTCTGCCTGATGCGGTCGGCCTCCTCCTTTGCTATCATTATTGCTTCACAGAAGGAGGCGACCGCCTGTAGAAAACGGTAATTTCATAGGTCAAGACTATTCCTCTCACGATTGATACATTAAAATTATACACTTAGTTTACGTCGGGGTCTATAATACAGATATATTTGGAACAAGGTTATTGCAGAGGGGTGATTTTGTCCATTTGGGGTGATTTGATTTTTGATGAATGATCTGGTTGGAGGATCTTCTCTTTCTAGGAGAGGCAGAGAGACTTTCCACCCTGCTCCAACCTATAAAATAGAAGCAAAATCTTTCAACCAGAATTTATGAACAAATCCATCTGAACTTATCACACTCTCTATTTTACGATAACGATAAAATGCAAAACGTCACTAGCTATGACTTTTAGGTTCCTAACTTGGAAGAATGAAAACATTATTTTACTGAATGTCAACCACAACATTTATTTACGCTCTTTTGGCTTTGATAGTTCGTACTGATCGCTAGTAAGTAAATTTTTTTTAAACTCGGATTAACTTACGCATGTACGAAATTAATTTCTTTAAGTAAACGTCAGCTGATCGAGGCCAATGAACTGTAGATAGTTAGTACGCAACGTCCGATATCTACCTACAAGGTCATTGACTCGTTTACTTAAAGAAATTATTTTCGTACATTCGTATATTAACTCGAGTTTTAGAAAAAAAGTACTTTATTTTTTAATTTTATCTTTACAAATCGATAGTGTTTCATGTACCGGATCGACCCTCCACGGGATTAAAACGACCAAAATTTAACGGTGTCTACAAGGCTATGGAAATCTTCAATACACGACGATTTTCGTCGCTAAGCGACTATTGCTAGACCAATTCATAGAGGTTCGTATACAGATATGCGCCACTGGTATTTTGTTCATTCGTCGCCGACACCAGTCACGTGCTACTTACCTGCTTAAATCGTCGCGACCAATATCACTGCGTCTTTCAATACGGCGGAGCCAATTATTCTTCTGAGTCACGTAACCGTTACACCTGCAGTGGCAGAATAAAAGACTCGAGTCTTGGGATTCAATGTCTTGTGTACGGACGGTGCGCTATTTGCAACATAGTCTGTCAACATTAGTACCCGTATTGTACTGTGTTCTGGAGTATTATACGGCTCACCAACAGAATGACATATATAATTCGCACTACACAACATCTCTAGTCAATTGCCGGATGACTACCTGATTCTGTCAAATGGATTATGTAACCGTAGTGAGACAAACCCGCATCGCTAATACGCTACAGTACCGAAGGCATTATACTTTTTTTTCGAAATAGAATGATATTGAAACCGATACACAATTCTGTTGATTAAAATAAACAAAATGTTTATATCAAATTTGTTAGTGAATTTGGGAAAAATCTACTGTTACATTTTTTGTCGAATGATGCGGCGATATCAGTAGATTTTGTTCATGTTTCAGAGTTGAATTATGTTGTTTAACATCATGAGTACTTTTACGCCTCCAATGCATGTAAGTGTTTTTATATTTGTTGGTCTTTTATGCTCAAACAACTGAATAGATTTAAATGAAAGACGCAGTGGTAGACAACACTGCCGCACAATTTATAAATGCAGTAAATTACATTTGAAAGGTATTGTCTTTACTGCGTTTATATTGCTAAAAAAACACATAGAATATATGTAATCATACTTTGATCCCGAGAGTATGTTCGCTTGGGATATTTTTTTTGTTACGTCAGCAAAAAATAATAATTATCATCTTTACTGTACTAAACTGTTAAAATTTCTTTTAAATCTAAACCACAATAACATTCTAACTCACAGATATGTCAAACGATTGTTTCGGAAAATAAAGGCGCAGTCGATTTCGTAGAGTTTATTCAAAGCGAAGTTCAGGCTTGAACTGACTTCACAAACAGTGGAGACAATTATAGGTCGAGCGTATTCCCCTAACGTTGGTACTTATTTGTTGAGCGCTGAACGTTGGTAGAGCTCAACAGAGATTAAATGAATCGTTCATTTAAATGGATAGGCATTTGAATGAAAACATGATAATATATTTCAGCTGAAAGACGTCCATTGTTGGACATAAACCTTCCCCAATGTCGCCACAACGACCCGTACTAAGTGTCTCACGTCTATAGGATTCCCGAAATCCTAATATGAAAATAAGGTATATATTCGTATTATCACATGTAAATATTCGTATTATCACATTATTATGCAAATAGTTTAGTTTATTTTTTTTTCCAAAACATACAGATTAGCCATTTAGACGTGATATTGGATTTAAAATCATCATAAACAGTAATCTCTCTCTTAACATCTGTGAGCAATCATGTCATGTCGGTAACCTCGATTCTCCTGTGGATATCTACATTATTGACAGTCCTTTTTTATTGGTGGGAAATCATCAGATAACCCACCTCGTTCTAGGCGTGTTGAGATGGAGCATAAACACTAATTACCTACAGGCGTAATACATATTTTATGAGACCCAGTCGTAGTTTTAACAAAATTTGTTGTCAACTAATTAACCTTTTTTACACCAATGCGAGCACAGTTAGGAAGCGCTTACCAAAGTCCTTCTTTGTACAAAAAGTACCTATCTGCACTTGAGCCGTGTATTGTTAGAGTTTATTTAAAATGATTTACAGGATAAGGTATTTTTCAAACTTCGAGCTAGTAGGTATACACTGAAAGCAACAACTTTGTCAATATCTAGGTTTTTTTTTTTTTTTTTTTTACGGTAGGTAAAATCATCCAATGACAAATCCCGCCCTTGGGCGGAGCGGGAAATAGTGTCAGACTTTTACTGACTAAAATCCTACCCTGTTCCTTCCCTGCCTTGGTTCCAGGGCCCTGGTATGCATTTTCATACCTTCCCAGAGCCCCAGACTAGGCCTCGACCCTACTGGGCCCCTACGGTTTGCTGACAACTCCTTGAGGCGCACGGGAACAGTGCGCGCCGTAAACGACTTGGGCTCGGTCCGGTCTGTTACCGGACAAACGGACAGCGAGCTACCCATTGCCCGCCGTCCGCAAGCCCGCGTCTACGGTGGCCGGAAATTTGGATCGGAGTTACGGCGGCGGCTGCGGCGTGAGCGCCGTTGCCTGATACGGTCAGCCTCCTCCTTTGCTAGCATTACTGCTTCGCAGAAGGAGGCGACCGCCTGCCACTCCTCCTCGCTCCGGAGCATGGCTTGAACCAAGCCCCGGCGCGAGAGATCGCCTCCGATTGCCCCCACGAGGACACGGCGATGCTCTTCCCAAGCGGGGCACACCTCTACCGTGTGCTCCACCGTGTCCACCGGGCGTTCCGCACAGTGACGACACCCGGGTTGTCAATATCTAGGTAATTTTATAATTAGCAATTTAGTTATTTACGAGTATTAGTGTACTTGTTAATAATTTTAATAGTTTGTGAGCTTACTTAAAATGTGAAAAATAAAAATAAATAAATCTATTGTGGGTGTCACGTATTAATTTGAAGTTCCTATTGTAATTTTATTTTTAGTGTGCAATAAAGAATATATCTACTCGTATCAATCTATCTGTCTAAATTTTTGTCTGGCTAAACCCAACTTGTGTTCTTTCAGTTGCTTTTCGCGTTCCAGGGTCACGGTAATTCTTTCGAACAATCCTATAGAAAATATAAAACACTTTTCACACATTCTATAAGCAGAAGGAACGAAAACCATCGCAAAATTACCGTTTCTAATTGTCAAACGAGCATTAGTTCCTATTATTGGACTTGCGTTTAATTTTTTATGTATAGGTGTGGAAAATTGTGACATAAAGTTTTTTTCTTTCCTGACTGCCTTTCAGTCGTATATGGTATACCTTACGTATTTTTATTTTATTTTGAAGACTGTATAGTTTTGTGATTAAATATTATTAATGAACTTCAAAATAGAAAGGTTATTCCTTTCTTCTTTATATTAAATTCCGATTTTCAAACATTACGCAATGAAAACCTTATTTAACAAAAGCTGATGCAATTTGTATAATTAGACAGAAATCATTGTTTATGTGCGTTGTACTAGAAATACTAATTTACCTTCCTCAACCAAAATATATAGCAGTAAATTATACGAGTTGCGACTAATCTTTGTTTGCAGTTCGCAAACTGAAAGTCACATTACATTGTATAGGTACCTATGTATAATGTTTAAGTATAAGCTTGATCAGCCTTATGATATTTAAAATGCTGAGACGCAGGCCTCCTCTTTAGGAGAGGGAATGTAGCCACGCAGGCTCAGTACGGATTGGTGGATATCACACGTCTTTGAATTTTTGATTTTAGGTCATGCCAGTCACCTCACGATGTTTTTCATCTTCGTTTCGAGAGAGAGATAAGACCACCCATTGTGACACGCTATTAATTTTAAGTTCCTATTGTAATATTATTTTTGATGTACAATAAAAAATAAATCAATCAACACAGACTCCAGTAGGGAATTCCACTCCATAGCTGTACACACAATTGTCGTAATCTTATTGTTTGCATAAGGTTTTCAAATGACAATGACACTTGTTGTCGTGTATGACAGCTGATATTTTAAAGTTAGAAATAACTGTCGTCTAGATGGCGTTAGTTTTGATATCTATTTGTTTTACAAATGACGATTTTACATTTAAAGTGGTGCAATAAATAATTCTTGAACTTTATGTGACATTAAATCAAATGTTTCAGATATTTATATTTTTGTAAGGATTTTTCTGGTTGTCTTTATACATACACTGACTTGAATAAATAGTTAACTGTTTCTGCCAAGATGGCGGTATATCCGGTCCTCACTTTTATTAATAGCGGGTGCTCGCACCCACTAGAGTAGTCGGTTGTCAATTTTGGAAAGGGCAAGTTAGGGAAATAAAAGTGCTGTGTGGATAAAGTCAGTAATGTTGAATTAGTGATACAACACAATAAATGTGTTCCCAAAACGTTTTGTAGGTGGGTGGGATGTCTGTTTTCTCTTAGTCATGTTCTCTGTCACATTCAACGAGTGACCTCCATTGACCTTTATGTTAATAACAGATGATACATCAAAGCGTCGGACTGTAAACCTGACACAGCTTATGAATTATTCCTGACTAATTTACAATTGTTAATTTATTGGTTCTTGGTGAGCCAAGATTTGAGTAATAGACAATGTCTTCAGGTTCCAAATCCACTATTTAGATTTGGTCTCAACTTTGGAAAGTATATAATCAAGCTGTCCGTCCTTGTCCTATGTTACTTTGTATTATTGCAATGTGTATTTTTTCTTCTATCTTATCAACTGTCACGCTTTTTTCTAAGCAGCTTTTAAAAAACAGTTATCAGTTAACTGATACATTATTATTATTATATTTTCAAGAGAAATTCAGTAGCTGTTTTAATGAATCGCAAATTGATAGTTTTGTATCTCATGTAGGTATCTATATAATTGGACATTACGTAATCTTAAAATGGACCTAATATGTGAAACTTACCGAGAAGACAATTTTTTCTGCCAAATACTCCTAAGGTTGTCTGGTAGATATCGCTGTCAGCGATAAGACCGCCATTGTATCCATACATTTAAGTTTCTGTGAATTGTTACTATTTTGGTGTTCAATAAAGTTAATTCTATTCTATTCTATTCTAAAACCTAAAGTGGGTGATCGACGTACGAGCCAATGCCGCAGTTTTAAAGAACGTCGGTTTTACTCGCGGCTCGTTGGTGCTGGTCGACTAGCGAGTAAAACAGTTTTGAAAGACGAGCCGAGTAGAAAATAAAGCGAAAACGACGAGCCGCGAGCCAGGCTCGTCATTCGTGTTGCAATGATACACCGAGCTTTACCAACGAGCCAGACCGCGGTTTTACTCGCTCGTCGATCAGAGCCTTTAGAATATGTTACATCTGCGTCCCAGTGGAAAACAAAATAAAATATTTTGTATCAAAAAACACTGGCAAAATATACTAACATACAATAACACTTATAACACCCTTTTTTACTTTAAAGGGTTTTATAGTGTAAAATACACGAATTTATTTATTAAACTTGATACTACTATTTTGAACTTCCATCACTTTGCTTTTGCTTTGATATGTCCAGTTTACATAAACTACAAACATGGTACATCGTATATTGCTACAACATAAAATTCCTTTTCAAACACCACGGAATACTTTCCGACGCGGTGTCATATTGGTTCCGTATCGGTTTTCGCAATAAAAATACCTGAGTAACAAGTAAACTGCGAAAGGTTAGAGTTCAAAGTGCAGCGCAGCGAAAGGCACGTAGCTATCTGCGAATGCCGACCGCATCGCGATCGTTTGCGTTCCGCTATGTTGCGTTGAATTGCAGCAACTGATAAAGCAGTTGATGGGAATCGTGGAAATGCGCTAACAGTGACTGCAAAGGTGCTATAAGTAAACTTATGTCCACATTAAGGGAAATCTCTGGATTGCAAAGCTTTGGTATTCGACTTCTTACTTTGAATTTTAAACACTTCTCAAGTCTAGTCGCAGAATTGCCACTCTCTATTTTAAACACAAGTCTGTTTTCTGCTATTATGGGCTAGTCTTTTCGTTAAGAGTTAAGTTGGTTCTCTCTGCACCTTTATCTTGATTTGTCACGTCCTCGTCTAGCTTATAGCGACTTTTGTTGTTTTAAAAGCTGTGTATGTATCATAATTAATTATTGCAGAAACAAAAGAAACTTAAATATTTACTAAGTATTTATACTACACCTATGCACATAAAAACTAAACTAAGAATGTATATATTATATACTAGACCGACTATACATTCTTAGTATTAGACTAGATGTACAAAATATAATACAAAAACACCAAAAACACTCAGGCGTCGAAGTATTCCTCCACATCGCTGTCATCCGGAAACGTACCCAGAAGACTGGCAGCATTGCCAAGTTGAATTGCAATGGATGTATGTGTTATGTATATTACATCTTAAATCTATAATTATATTTTCTGATTTTTCACCATAACCAACAGTATCAAAATGAATCGAAAGATGCATATAAAAGAAAAATCTTAAATATTTTTTTATTGGATAAAATTCGTCGTCAATTGTTGCTTGCTTGCTTTTTTGACAGTACGTGAATATTTTTAAAACTGGTCAACCATAAACAGAGAGTACGACTCGATGATAAAAGAAGTACTCAAAGTCAAAAGGCGGACCAGACAATCAAGCAATTACTATCTCCTTTTTAGCTAGTGAAAACAAGTCATAAAAGATAGTGACGTGTTTACAAAACGAAAACAACTGATTGACTTTTGTCGTCCATGAAAGACAAAAGAGTTATGCCTTATGTTTGTTTCTGACGAAGGAATAAAATTTGTAAAACCTTTATTTTTTTTCTTAGCGGTAGCTAGCTAGGTAATTTATCGGGAGACGCAACGTTGGAAGGCCTCCCACAACATAGATACAAGAAGCACAGGACAGATCGTCATAGCGATGCTAGGCCTAAATGATGATAATGATACTTATTATATTATCAAAAGTTATACTCAAGTCCATGTTTGGGATTGACTGCCTGGCTTTGGACTCAAATAAAGCTCCAGTTCATGAACTACATATATAGCTAATTTTACTCCGTCTCGTGCGCTGATAGCTAAAGCTTTCAGTGTCAAACGCTTTGTGACGTGAAAACTTATCCATATTATTTATGCTACAACTAACCTTTACCAGATTCTTTTAGCGCGTGTAAATTTGTTATCTCAAATCTTACTTTATTGCCTTTCTCGTCAGAAAAATATGTTCTTTAGACATCTCGGCCAGTCAACGCCTTTGAATTCAAGTGCCTAGGGAAATAAACAAAGTTAAATGACTTGGCTTGTCAAATTTTGAGTTTCCCGTCAATGCCAGATTTAGGCCGGCTTGTGTCTCGAGTTACCCTCTCAAGGCTTATTGAATTCGTTGAAGAAAATCGTAAACTCGTTTGGAACGACAAAAATTCGATTAGGACGAATTGTGTTTTTCGAGATTCTCCGCTAAAAAATAACGAACGTTTATTTTTGAATGTATCGAAACGCTTCCTAATAATTGGTTGGTGTATTATTCGAAATTATGGTAATAGGATTAGAGGCGTTACAGCCAATTTATACAATTGTGTTTTTTGACACTTTTTTTTCCTCGTATTTTTATTGGGATTACAAAAATACATTGAATTGAAACGAGTTTTTGTAGCAATTATATTTAAAAGAATTGGGAGTTTTCATATAAGGCAGGTTGTTGTTGGTGCCTTTCATTGGTTTCTCTGAAAAATATTAGAATCTGAAAATAAAAATATTATTTTTCCCATAATCCAACAGAAGAGAACTTACTTAAATTTTATGAATAAAGCAAAGGTAATTAACAAAGAATTTTATCTGTATTTAACAGAGATTGGGTGGTTTGCGTGAAACTACTTAAAAAGTCGTAACGAGTTCGGTGACTATTTACATAATCTATATCTATAATTATATCAAGAACGACTGAACCGATTTAGCTGAAAAATGGTTGAAAGGTAGCTCAGAACCAGGAGAAGCCCATAGAATATTTTTTATCCCGTTAAGTAAAAAAAAATTCAATATCTGCTCATTTATTGGTAGAGTAGGGTAGAGTAGGGAAGAGTAGGATAGAGTAGGGCAGAGTAGGGTAGAGGAGGGCAGAGTAGGTTAGAGTAGGGTAGAGTAGGGTATAGTAGTGTAGAGTAGGGTAGAGCAAGGTGGAGTAGGGAAGAGTAGGGTAGAGTGGGGTAGAGTAGGGTAGAGTAGGGAAGAGTAGGGAAGAGTAGGGAAGAGTAGGGAAGAGTAGGCAAGAGTAGGGAAGAATAGGGAAGAGTAGGGAAGAGTAGGGTAGAGTAGGGTAGAGTAGGGTAGAGTAGGGTAGTGTAGGATAGAGTTGGGCGTAAGAACGGGAGCGAAGCTACGGGCAAAAGCTAGTAGCTAGTAAAAATAAGTTGTCTAGAAAGAATGGCGTCTAATAATATCTACTAAAATAAATAAAAAAAAACAGATGATATCCAAATCTTTTGAAAAGAGTTTTAATAAGACGCAAAAATTCTTTAAAACGTGTTAGCAGTTTAAAACTTTTGACATTTTAAAACAATTTCAAAGCAAATTAAAATCAGGGTGACTTTGGCTTTCTTTGGGGTTGACTTATAAATTTTATAAAAGTTTTGGTATTTTAATAAATTAACAGCATAAGTTGGCAGCTAATTGGCGAGGTGGATGACTGGGGCAACTCCATCAATGCAGGTTTTAAGTTTTCTTTTTATTCGGCCAGTACTTAAATTTCAGATTGATACTGGAGTAACTAATGTAATAACAGTAATTAGTAGCGATCATCAAGGTTAAACAACGCTTACCAAGATTTATCCGTGGATGGGTGACTATCTTAACATGCCGAGATTCTGAAAGCACTTTAAGCGTCCCGATTGTCTGTGAATATCTTTGATAGTCATTATGGGTTGTCAGAAGTTAGAAAAACTGAGGCCAGTTTTCTTAAAGGGTACAGTGTTACCTAGTTGCTGGGTTATGGACGTAAAATACTAATGTTTAGCTGAATCCACTTTGATTGAAGGTCGAACCCAAGAGAACTCTGTCAAGACCTACCTGGGAAAGAGGTCAAGCTGACCTAACTTACAGGCTTCCTACAGACTCCTACCGACTTCTTCTGCGAAATAGTAATGAATGAGAAATGAGCTAACGGAAAAGACGGCTGAAAGCGTGAAGGACGGACATCTACATGCCTTAGCCACCGTGACCTCAACCTTGCGACTGCGACGACGAGCAAAGGGTAGCTTCCCGTCCGGTAATCGTCCAGTTGGAGCCCAAATCGTCAATAGCGCGTAGTTTTCCACGGGATACTCAAAATGATATCTGCAAACTGAAGGGCCCAAGGGAGGTCCCAACAGTGGGCACATTATAAGGCTGATGCTATGCTTTGCTAAACCGAAGAGGCCCAGCAAGGCCGATGCCCTAAGGCCGCGGACATTTTCTGAAAATGGTACCCGTGAACCTAGAATGCTAAGGGCACAAGTCTGGTTTAAGTCAGTAAAATAAAAATGATTCTGACACGCCCTCCCTCAACTCCTAGAGCGGGAAAAGTCATTGGATTTTCCACTTTAAAAAAACACTCCTAACTCCTGATGACTAAAGCTCCCCCTTAAGGCGGGCTTTCTCCACTGGCCTATCGTCAATGTCGAGCATGGTTTAAAAGCTTGTTGCTTGATCCAAAGCAATCCGAAAAAAGCAGAATAACGCCTGAAAACTATTTTGGCATTCGTTGATTCCGTGATTTACTCCAATATTTTACAAAACTTGTTCCAGGAAATACGTGTTTTTTTAAAACCCATTAAAGTAGCTGTGTGTGTGTAGTGTTGTCTTTTTTAACCCAAAGGTTGACTGGTAGAGAATGCCTTGTTGCATTAAGTCCGCCTATGTACCACTATTGTACATGAAGTTTAAATAAATAAAAAAAAGTTTTTGGGAAAAAATGCGGTCGTTCAGAATCTCAATTAAATGTGCAAGACTTCTATAGACGTACTTTTTTATATTTTAAATATATGAGTACATTATGGAAGGCCAAATTCCACGTAAAATATCAGATTTTCTATGTTTCGATTTCTGTGGAAGCCTAGATAATGTCCATAAGTTATCTGTGTATTCATATCTGGGAAAAGATGCGTTATAACATTATAATCACGTAAGAGCGGTTGTATAAAATTGTACCTCGGGTAGGCCGGCCTTAAAGACTTAAACAACTAACAACCATAAACGTAACTACTTGACCATTATGACTAGTAGTTTAAAGGGACTGCTCACAAACGAGCTTAATTTTACAATAATTCCACAACCAAATCCCATCATCTGTAATTTCTGCTCAAACTAAAAGCGATTACACGTGGAATTAAAAAGAAAATCGTTGAAATAAAACTTATAAAGTAACTGCTGCCGATTTCACGTTTCTTATTTACATTTTTATATTATGAGCATAGCTTCACAGTGTCGAGTCACGCAAACTAAATTGGTAACCAAATCACGGTATATTTCTTTTAATATGGTGCTTGAAACCTGATTAGCAATCTTTCCGCTTTCTTGCATTTAGGGCTGCCTTTGGTAAAGCATTATTCCAATAAGCTGGTAAGAATATTAACTTGTGTGACTACAGATCTAAGGAAAAGTATTGACGCTAAGTATATTGAGTAGGCGAGTTCCTGTGGCTGTCATAAAAGGGGACTGAAGGAAATGGGCTCTGTTGTATGACAGTCTAGGTACTCGAATCTAGACGAAGAGGGCTGTCCGTTTGTCATAAAAATCCAAGTATTTACTCGTATTTCGAATATCAACTGCAAATAAGGTTTGCATGTAATGTTAAGACTTGAATTTTGGGGTATAAACTACAAGTAACTGTGAGAAGAAGTTATATTTTTGAATGGACTTTGATCCTTTCGTGAACACTTTAAGCACTTTGTTCCAATGGGCTTTTTAGGTAGAAAATCATCCAGTATTTTCTCCCGCTCTAAGGTGGACCGCGAGGGCGTGTCCGACCAAAAATAAAACTTATCCTATGTTCCTTCTTTGCCTTGCGTTCCAGGATCCGGAGGTTCCATTTCGGACAAAAAATGGACGTCTCAAGGGGTAACCCTGTCTGCTACCACTTCGCTTTTTCTTACTCCGTGGCCCCACGTTTGGCCAGCTGCCAGTAGTCAGCCGCAATGATGGCTAATTTTCTGTAGCTTCAATGCATCTCTGGAACCTGAACTCTCTCCCACACTTCCTTTGCGACAACCCTTCTTTGGATGCCTTCAACACGAAAATTTAAGAGCACTTTCTTTCATAAATTGATGAAATATTATTACACTACCTTTTGCTAGCGGCTTCGTCCGCGTGAGTGCTGGTTATTGCGGACGCGAAGCCAAAGTTGAAGCCAAGCTTCCTTTGTACCAAATTTTATTAAAATCTGTTCAGTAGTTAAAGCACTAAAGTGTAACAGACGGACGGATGAAGGTACTTTCACATGTAGAATATTATGTATGGAAGCTTCATATTATGTTCTTACATATAAAAATGAATAGCTGTACGTTAGTCTCGCTACAACTCGAGAACGGCTGAACCGATTTGGTTCATTTTGGTCTTGAAATATTCTTAACATTCCAGGGAAGGTTTAAAACGAGAGAAAAAAAAGTATTCATTGACTACCTATCAGGCGGTACGAAGTTTGCTGGGACAGCTAGTATTAAATAAAAGTAGATTGGAATTAGACCAGAAACACGACGACCTCAAGGCTAGACTATTAGCAACTATATTTTATAATGTTGTTATTGGTGTTGTGACATGTCCGCTTTATGCTCGGAGTTTTTCGGCCAAAGTTGGATATGCAAGTCATATGAGAGCACACGACAGAGCAGCACATCTGAGCTCACAACCACCATGAGGAGCCAAGGACCGCGGTCGCTGTGGCCGAAATCGGCTAGATGACATCATCATCATCATCATTAAGTATGAAAGTATGGATATTTTTTATAATAATACAAGTATACATAATCCTTTTTTTACATAATATATTAGACTTATTTATGTAAGTTTATATTGTACACGGGGTTCTACCCTCTAATGTAATCTCTCTTTATCAGTCAAAGGTTTGCAAACTCATTGTTTTGTTAAGCTCGCCTTTGTACTTCGTAATTGTTAAATCACTGTTGCTTATATTAGGTTTTTGTGTACAATAAAGAATTAAGAAGGCGCCTTAATCTGGGGTTCTAACTCAACAAAAAACCGGGCAAGTGCGAGTCGGTCTCGCGCACTGAGGGTTCTGTACAAACTTAATTACTTAAATAAATAATTCGATTTCCGAATCGAGTTCCGAAGATTGTTTTGGGATTTGAAATTGCAAAAAGAAGGTATATTTTTAGAGACGAGATTTTCTTCTATATTTGTGTTATGTGACCTTGTTTGTGCTTTTCAGGATTCCAGGTCAACGGAAAGTACCCAATAGGTTTTGATGTTCTAGCAAGTGTCCAAATAAGCACCTAAACAGAGCATAAATGGATTTACATATCTTTATTTATTTATTTATTTATTTAACACAGCTTGGAAGACTTATAGCTTATAAAAAAAAACTTATTAAAAAGAAAAACAACAATAGACGACATTTAGCCAATTACAAGTCCTCACGTGTAGTGGCATAATTAATTTTTCTAAGGTTTCCTTTTATGATAATTGTAATCTTGTTGTACAATAAAGTGTAAATAAATAAATAAATAGAATCAAAAATCAATAGTTAAAAACATATTACAGAAAGATAGGGAAGCAATTAGGTTACTTGAAAAATCTGAGGCATTGATATATCAGCTTGATTTTATCACTCTTTCTTGAGTTATCAGACCTGAGTATTTGATAATTTCAGCTTCATACCTCTACACGTTCCTAAGAAAAATGGTCTTGATAGATAGACAGACGGACAAGAAAGTAATCCGGGTTCCGTTTTTACCGACTTACGCACGAAACCCTAAAAATATAACTGGTTAATAATCTGTGGTTAAATTACACACAAGTGAGGAATAAATACAATTACGTGTATGTATAAATTAAACCTCTCCAAATACGCTAAATATGCAAATATTACAGAATGAAACGCCAAAAACACTACGCATATTTAACAGTACTGAACAGGCGACCTTCTTCAAATATATTATCTCTTCAACGGAATTTTAAGACTTCCAGTGTACATTAAATACGAGGGGTTGGTAGATAGTGATAGAATTTCGAGATAGCAGCGTCGCGACGTACTAAAACGGAACAGTTTAGTAGCCTGCCTCCGAGACCTTCGCTTGAACACAAATTGTGCTAGCTTTTATTTGATGCGTTGAACGTTTATTTGGTCGCAGTCGTTTTTTGTTTTAATTTAGTTTTAAAAGCGGCTGAACGACGGTATCTTATTTAATTAATGTAGTAATGTAGGTGCATTTCAATTCTACCATCGGACAACTCGATGTACAGCGAGTGTCCACTCTTACGTTCTTGAGACATCTACGGTCTGGACTAGGAGTTCCACCTCGTCGTTTATACCACGTAAATTGAAAGAAGAAAGAAAATTATGTTTATATTGCCCAAATAGACGCACAAAATATAACAAACTGCCAGCCATGTGTGAACCGGGCATTAATTTGTTGCACCATAGACAATAGGCAAAACACAGTTGCCTTAGTTTGAGTTGAAAGTAAAATCGAAGGACTGTAACAATTTGCCTGCTGCGGTCTTCCCATCCGATTATAATTTGGGTGTCTTCAAGGCTAGAGTTAATAGGCTCTTAATAAATTAGTGCGCCTCACCATCAATGATGGCATCACTGCTTACCATCAGTTGGGATCACAGTCAAGTACTAGTTTATAATTCACAAAAAAAAAGATCTCCAACAAGGTGGACGCAAGGGTTGCAGGAGTCCAAAGGATGCAAGACGCACATGACTGTTCTTTGTGGCAACACTCGGGGGAAACATAAGCGGCACGATGGGTAACGAAGGAACGGGGTAGGTTTTTAGTCAGTAAGAGTTTGACACTACTTTCCGCTCCGCTCAAGGGCGGGATTTGTCATGGGATGATTTTACCTACCATAAAAAAGTCCAACATTCAGTAAACATATTTTCGGGAAAAATGATGATGATGATGATAAGACGAATTTTTGTATCCTGTATGATGAACTTGGCACTTTCCATAAACAACATGTAAGTTCAAGATATGTAGGTATTTAACAAGTAAAAGCAATAGCACCAATTATATCGTATTTGCTTGCTTATAGACATAAGTTATTTTTTATCCATCTTCGACTTCAATTTTGCGTCAGTAATAACCAACATTTGCGCGGCCGAAGCCACTGTAAAAGCTAGTCGTAGATAATTTACTCTTATGTCCCTTTTTAGACTACTTTAACCTCCTGAAGTCAACTGAAGCAAAAGAGGATAAAAAAAAAGCCGAAGGCTCAGCTCTATCTACGATAACCTCAATTGGATGAATGCCCGCGTAGCAAAACCAACTAGATCTAACCCTTTTTTTAAGGACAAACTGCTCCTGGTTTGGATAGAGCGATAGGGCGTATTTTTTATATATTTTTTTTATATTTTATGAACTAGCACTTGACTGCAATCCTACCTGATGGTAAGCAGTGATGCAATCGTCGATAGTAAAGCGCACTAGTTTATTAAGAGCCTATTCACTCTAGCCTTGAAGACGCCTAAATTATAATTGGCCGGGAAAACCGCAGCAGGCAAATTGTTCCAGTCCCTCGATGTACGCGGTATAAATGACGAGGCAAAACGCTTAGTCCGGACCGTGGAAGTTTCAACAACTTCTCGTACGTCAACGTATCGTCCAAAACTCAGTGTTCCTTTTGTGTCCCAAGGGCGCGGTGCCTAGTTCAAACTATCTCCCACTCCTTGGCTAAATTAAATTCTAGCCAAATATTTAATCTGAGTCCGGTCGTCCGGTAACCATCCGGACCAAGCCCAAGTCGTCGACAGCGCGTAGTGTTCTACGCACGCTTCAAGGAGATGTCAGCAGATCCAGAGATGTCAGGAGATCCCAGCAGGGTCGAAGCCTACTGGGGCCATCGGTTATGTGAAAGTAAGCCCTGGGGCCCTGGAATGAAGGCAAAAAGGAAACAGGAGTTGGTTTTAGTCAGTAAAATTCTGTCACGCCCTCCAGTCATAGGATGATTTCCCGCCTAAAAAAAAATCCAGATATTTAATAAAGTTTGACATCACAGTTTGCTGGCACAGGCTGCCTGTCGCAGGTCCAATACCAGCGCAAAACAAATATTTGTATGGCCCACTATACTGGGTCTTGGAGTCTTGTGTGAGTTTACATGTTTGTAAAGCACAAACGATTGAAGAGTTTGTTATTTCTAAAGTTTTTTTTCATCTAATGACTTCTCCCGCTCTAGGGCGAAGTGGGAGGGCGTGACAGACTTTTAGTGACAAAAACCACATCTACGTGTTTGTTTCGCCGATCGCCCCTCTAAGGACATACCTCCACCGTATCTTATTACTAGTGTAGGTTTTTTTTTTTTTTTTTTTTTTTATGGTAGGTAAAATCATCCAATGACAAATCCCGCCCTTGGGCGGAGTGGGAAGTAGTGTCAGACTCTTACTGACTAAAAACCTACCCCGTTCCTTCGTAGCCTATCGTGCCGGGGCCGAGCATTCCTTTCGGAACTAACCCATGACCCCAGTAGGCTTCGACCCTGCCTGCCTGCAGTTAGCAGGCTGGGCCTCTCCGGTGTGCTGACAGCTCCTTGAGGCGCGCGGGAACAGAACGCGCCGTCGACGACTTGGGCTCGGTCCGGTCGGTTACCGGACGATCGGACATCGTCCTACCCATTGCACGCCGTCCGCAAGCCCGCGCCTACGGTGTACTAGTGTAGGGTGATATTTTTTTAAAGGCACTGTAATTGCTCTGAGCCATCTCATCACCGAACTAAATTACGAGACAATGAGCTTCCAACACACACTGTACATTTTCGTTTCCGTGCACGGAAAACCGCCAACCAAATAAACTGTGAACGGAGAACAATCATTATGCCAAAATGCGCTCTCTAAAGCTAATGTTGACTAGTTTACTTAGCTCTCGTTACGTTGCTGGTGTGTTGATGTGCTTGTTTTGTGTTCCGAGATAGTTTAAAACTGATTTTGGTGGCTATTTTGTGAGTAAGGTACCTACTAAAGAGGGCGGAAGAGAAGAAATAGCGCATTTTGGATACATGTGGAGAAAGTTTGTCATTGCAACCGAGGCGAAATTCACCCAAACGTAGGCGAGGTGGTAATGGAGCCAAGTGCTGTAGTGACTAGTTTCCACGTGTATCAATCGACGTTTTTGAAACGGGGTTTTTTTATGGTAGGTAAAATCGTGACTCTTGGGAGTCGCTTAGCGCCCAGCCTAATACAAGGGACGAGTTCGTGCACTTTTCTTCACTAGCGCAGAAACAAGCAACTGCGTGCCTAAAAGGAGATAAGAGCGGGCATAGAGCGGGTTTTTGAGTCAGTGAAAAAACTTCTGTGCATTGAAATATGAATTTAGAAAATATTTCTGGACGATTACATTATTTTTTTAAATATACAAAATTGCACCCGGCCTTATAGACTTGAAAGTCGTCCTAAAACTATTTGACTTAAAAAATAATGAAACTTGGTAAACGGGTAGATTATGTCCTGAAATAGCACAAAAAATACTTTTTGCCTAGTATGTTTCCATGGGATAATTTTCTACTAAGACTGAGAAGATTAATAAAATTAGTTCTTATACGTATTAGGCTGCATGTCCACCAGAGCAGAGCGAGGTAGCGGAGCGGAGCAAAGGAGTAATGTGGAGCGGAGTTGTGGACTATGTCTGTCCACTACAGCGGAGCGATGCTGCGGAGCAGAGTGAGAAAGTAACGCGGAGCGGGGAATTGCAGACTTTTTTAGCTATAGTTATGTTATAGCACCCGCAATCGTTTTTACTCTCCACTTCCCCGCTCCGCTTCTCGGTTTTCTATGAATTTTTAAACTAGTTTGTACTTCCGGTTCACTGAAATGGAGCGGAGATTTTCCGCATTTCTATTGGGTAATATTTCTTAGTTTCTCCGCTCCGCAGCCTCGCTTCGCTCCGGTGGATATGCAGCCTTAGTTATCTACTTATTTTTACATAAAACCACTCCTGTTGGACAAAGACTATCAAATTTGTCTCCCTTTGAGTATAGAATTGGTTTCATAATGTACCATTTATTTATATTTTAAGAGAGCTTACAGACTAATAACATTAATACACTAATAAATAACTACTACTTTACTTACAAAAGTATCCATGTAGGTTTGTTAGAAAGCCACCAGAAGCAAAACTCCTACACTAGCTCGTAGTTACCCATGTGTAGTATGGAAATTTTGTGATTGGCAAGGCGTCCTATGGGAAATATGGGTATAGATTCGTAGTATATGCTACTCGGCCGTGCGCAATACAGATTGCTTTAGCAAACAATAGATACACATACCTAAATAGGTTGTTTTAAGCTTTAATAAGCAAACGGTACCTAAGGCCATAGCATCAGCTATCATCATTGTCATTACTATAGAATAGAATAGAATAAACTTTATTGTACACCAAAAATAGTAATTAAAATATACAGAAACTTACCTATATATATGGGTACAATGGTGGTCTTATCGCTGACAGCGATATCTACCAGACAACCTTAGGATGGAAAATAAGAACTTAAACTAAAAAAGGGGGTAGTCTGCGGTGTACTGCTAGCAAAAAAAAAAAAAAAATAAACACTACATAGATAAAAAACGTACAAAAGATAATACATAAGCTTAAATATATATATATAGGTATATATATAGTTATGTGTTACACAATTAAATGGATGCAAACAAAAGAAGAGAATAAAGTTTAGTGATAGAAGAAATGAAATTAGGTAGAACCTAAATAATATCAGAGAGAAAGGTAATGTTTTTTAATAAGGTCTTTAAAAGAACCCAACGACTGGGCTACTATGTCCACTGCTGAACATAGGCTTCCCAAAAATGTAACCACATCGACCAATATTGTGCTTATTGCATTCAGTAGACTCTTGCCGCTCTCACTATCATCGGTCTCATAGGAGCCCTTCCAGTCGCCTTTACATAAGACTAAAGTTGTGTTACATTCGTGGAAACAAAAATAACTTCTGATCTCTAGGTACATTAATTCTGTCTAAATTCCAAATTCTGACCACGTCTGTTCACACAATTCCAGTAACCTCAAAAGCACACCGACGTTCTAATTTTGAAAATCAAATCAAATGAATGTTGGATTAAATTGGATGTTGCAATTGGTTTAGCGTTGAAGCTTGTAATGAGCGCTGTGGTGACCAAAAGTCGCGGTTAACTCTCGAAGTAATAATTTTTAGGATCTCATGTTGCATATATTATGCATTAGATTATGGGATGGGGTTCCCTCTATTTGGCCGAATCTTAATACTCCGAAATTCATTTGGCATAACACATTTGGCATAATCTTCTTTAACCGAATATTTTTAAGGCCCAAAAAATATTTAGCATAACTACTGTTTGGCAGAATGTTTACGTGTCCGAATTTACGACGGCATACTTTTGACATGCCAGAATTTTATTTGGCATAATTACCTTTGCCATAGTTCGACGCATAATTTGGTTTCGCCGATTTACAAAATAACCTTTTGGTATTAGCCTCATTTGAACTTTTCTCATTTGCCAAATGATTTATTTGCCACATTGTATGCCTGCATTTATTCACCATACCGAAATAACATTTTACGAAATTTTGGTCACAAACATAAAGACTTGGTTGCATTATCATTATGTTATATATTAAATCAAAATAGTTTCATAAAAAGATACTGTGTTACAAAATTTTGTGACAGAAACGAATCGCCACAAAACCGACTTTCCATAGTCTTGTCTGCCCTACCCCTAGCGTGTAATTCAAAACCGCGTAGGCGCGGAAAAGCCAGCCAGCAAGCCAAAGCTGCGGTGGTGAGCGTTCAAACCATCTGCGATGATAAGCTCGCGTGGGGTCGCCCAAACCCCGCAGTGCCGGAGCCGTGACAGGAAAACATGCTTACTGTATGTTGCATGCCTGTTTCCATGCTGCATGTCTGTTTGCATGCTGAATGCCTGCTGGATGCCTATTGCATATTGCATGCCTACTGCATCTTGCATGCCTGCTTTTATGCTGTATGCCTACTGCATGTTGCATGCCTGTGTGCATGCTGCATGCCTTAAAATTAACATTACAATTAACATTATCATCGTATGTGCGTAGCAATAAAAAAGTATAGTGTTAAAAAAATGTGTAGATGAAACTACTGTAAACTGTCTAAGATATAGCAGTTCTGCCTTTAAATGACTATGGATATGAAATGTATGCCAAAAGAAGATTCTGCCTACGATTTTTCTACGATATGATGGTACTGCTTTTTAATTATTATAGACATGAAGTTTATGCCTAAAGACTATTCTGGCTAACCAAATTATGAGTTTCGAATGTATGATAAATGAGTGTTTGCGAAACGATTTTCTGCGAAATGAAGATTATGCTATCAATTATTATGCAAAATAAAATTATGACACAAAAAGTTGTGCTATAAAGGGTAGACCCTATGGGATGGCATGGTTAGCGCAGTGGTTGAATGATTGCTTGTTGCGCTGCTTGTAGCAAGCTTGATTCCAGCAAGTAACAAAAATGTGTACCTATAGCTTACAGAAGCGAGAGTTCCGGTGGGGTATCTTGTGAATTTGTGTTTACATTTTTGTGGATAACATTGGAGTAATTTCTAGTTTGAAGAAACGTTTAAAAAATTATAGTAATTAAAAACATGTACCAATTTTTTTTATTACATATTATATATTTCTAAATACATGCACACTATAGAAAAAATACACCCAGACACAGAACAATTTATCGTGCTCATCATAAAAAACATTTTTCGGTGGGAATTGAGCCCACGACTTCCAGCATAGTGATAAGGACCACTGCCCACTAGACTAAACCAGCCAAATTCCAGATCTTTTGAACTTTCAACAATGGCGGTTTGTCTAGAAGGCCTCAAGAACATTTAAAACAGACTTAAGTGAGAATGGAAAGACAAATTAAATAGAACAAATTTATTCATTAAGGACCAGCTAAATAAATTGTCTACGAATTCAATGTGAAGTCTAAAATTGAATCGAGGTTACATTACGAATAGAAAATACTTTTGTACTTATAAAATTCTAAAAATATAATCATGGTAAAGAAAACGTTATTTTTATTACGTGCTGCTAATAGAACGTAATAGAAATAAAAAGCGACCAAGTTGTAGCTAATGGAGTGCGCAGAATACTTACCTAATTACTAATGAATGGTTTCTTTTTTCTATGGTTTTTTTTTTCTTTGAACGAGTTCGTTTAATTATGTCTAGAAAGAGCGTAGTTTATTAATTCATTTGAAGCCCTTTGAGGCTTAGTAAAGGGCTTGTTCCGATAACTAGATACGAAACTATAAAAGATTAATTATGTATGAATAAAAATTTTGAGACGTGTTTTTTTTTTATATCTGGAGTTTCAGTAAATAATGTAAAATACCTTCAAATCTTCAAGTTCTTTAGTGATAAATTGCCTGACCTTTTTGGGAAACTAAGTAAAATGGGGTTTGGGCTTGGCGTGTGGTCACGCTATTTTAAACCAATTTGGCGCTAGCATCGAATTCAAGAGTACGTAACGTCACAATTCCAATGTCTACCCATCGGAATTAAACTCGAGAGTAAGCCCCCAGATCAGCCATTTTACGCCATTAAAATTGTTGTAGTACTCACATAAATGTCTTTCCATAAACGATTACGCAGGTAGTCTAATCCCTCTCACTCACACAAAGAAAACAGGCAAGTGCAGGAAAGGGATGGGTTCAGAAATGCAACAGCCTGTCGAAAAAATGAATCTATCGCAATAGAACCAGTGTAACCAGGAGTTTTTATACCTTAAAAAAAGTAATTTTCGTTATAGATATATAGATATAATGAGTCTTCACATTTTTAGAACGATATTATTCGTAAGTCGTTAGTCATCTCAGAGAGAGCCAGTCGTCCAGGTGCTGCTTTTAAACAAAAACTGCAATGACTAGACCAGTCTCCGAGAAACTGCATTTAAACAAAAACAAAGGTTAAGAATGAATCTGTCTTCTACAACTTTTTTCCTTAAGTGAGAAAATTATCCAGGTATGAAAATTTCTAGCTGCATCCATTATAAGAAAGAAGAACATTTTAAAAACTTCCAAGTGAGTTTTCCATTTTAATATTATGGTACTATACAAAAGTAATTCCGGTTCACTTAAGTAACCACGATATTAAACGGAGTTGAAGTAGTTTGATGTACTTAGTGCCACCATTATTTTGTATTGAGAAAATATTGTGTTTTATTGGATGATGAATGTTCAGCAATCTCTGGGAATATTTCTTCTTTGTAATACACAGAAGAATTAAATAAAGTACAAGTAGTTTAAAAGTATAACGGGACTCAATGACTTCCCCTTTCTTAGCGAGTTATATTTACTTTATTGTGTCTGTTGGACTTTATTGACATTTAAATATCAAGGATGGTACAGCACTGAGTCAAGTTTTATGCAACAAAACAGATTATATACTTTTATATCACGGAGATTCTTTATATTCATTTTATTACACCGTAGGTGGGCAGTTCACTGCAGTTTCAGCTCCTATTTTTTTTTTCTATTACATTGAGATTTGTGACCAGACAATGCTTTTAAATATTCACCCTAAAGCCATTAATTTAGTACGCACAAATACAACACAACAACATCATATTAACAAAGATACATATGTATACAAACAAGCTCCTGAAGTCCTGTTTATTTCAAATTTTATTTGTATTTCAGCGGCCATATCCAACGAACGTGGGGCTTGAATTAATTAGCTGTTGACACAGAGTAGAGAGTCAATGAAGTGTCCAACAAAAAGTGACAATGAAGTGTGCTCTTTTTTATATAAAACTTTAATTCCTTTTTTTTAAACCTCAGATGGTATTTTTTTTTGGTTAACTGTCGATGGCGATGCAAAACATTGTTATTTTTTTTGTATTGTGTATAATTATAACTTTGTTCTCTTTTATATTGGGTATTACTAAAAGGAATCGCACAAAAGCGAATAGATCGTTACAGCTCTGTAAAAAAGCCTTATCCTCTCAATGCTAGGCTTTAGTTGGATTTTTTCTTTTTACTGTATATTACTATATACCATAAAAAGAAGCTTGGAAGGGAGTACCGTAGCTATATTCTTGTAGCTAATATAACCGCCCCTGTCAATCTTCGAGATTGAGCTGCGCATGCAACAGGTTCGTCTGTAAATGGATGACCATCCGTTGCATACCGAAGTTCCTCCGTATCTCAAGATATACGATCCCATGTAAAATACTGTAGTTAGTTGCGTCCGGTTAGACTGAAAGCCGATCTCTATACGGTTGGAACAAGCCTAGGTATCTATCTAGCCTAATATTGTGCCTATATTTAATTAATCCGTCTGGATTGATTAAATACAGGCACAATATTCACCATTAACACTCCATTCTCTTACTACTCTGTGACTTTCCTAAACAACGTGAATCCTTGATGACGGGCGTGGGTAACCGTTGTAAGTTTCTAATTGACCGTCCGCCAGAATTTAAGCGAAAATTTATTTTTGTTTAATTTCATCCTTTTGTATCACTCATTTCATTAAATCTGAATTGCCTAGTTTCAAATTAATCTTTGACTTTAAGTGGTTAAGTAACTAGCTTATTGTTGACTAAGTAGTCCCAGGTTCAGTGTGTTTCATGTTTGTCTTTTATAAGTGTGCCGTCATGTTTATTTTAACTTGAGAAGTTTGCTTTGCAAATAGTCAAGTCTTTAGAGGCTTTAAAGGCGTTCATATTGAGCAATCTTGACAAGTATTTGCATTTATTGTAACTCATAAAAAAATATATACATTCGCTATTCAATGTGGAAAACGCATAATATACCTGACTTATTTGCCAAAATGAAAAAAAAAATACTCGTTAGCTCTAACATACAAAAATTAAGGTTTAAAATCTCTTGAACCTCTGCTTGAGCAACGAAGTTATAAAGCTTCAAATTTGACAATTAGAATGAAAAGTCTAGTTTAGACTCTGTTGTCAAAGTACCTAAACATTACGTTCATACACCTGACATTACATAGTTATCGACGTTTTTGCGAGAGGGACAGACATTTATCTAGTTTTTAAATTTCTTTTCTTTAACAATAAATATTGATTCCGTTGTCATACAGAGTACTGTAATTTCGTATATTACTTGAACTTTTAGTCGTTTAGTAAATAAATATTTTTGTCATACAGATTATTTCCTTAAAATAAACTAATAAAAGCTTTTTCTATCAGTAAAGCTATAACTAAAGACTACAATGTAGTGGTGGTTGCGTTAATATGTACTAGGTATGTAATAACAATTGTTTGTGACAGTTTAAGAGCAGCAACTTGAGATACATTTTCATACAACAGCTTTTACTTAGAAATAATGTTATTACTCATGAATTTATAAATATTTGGAAACAGATATTTTCGAATATAGTCTAAGCTACTATTGAAATCAAATCATAAATTTGTGTAAAACTAATCCAGTAAAGAGCTCTAAAAATATGCTATTTTGTGGCCCTTTATAATGTACGCATACATTTGAAAAGTAAACAAAAATAAAAAAAAATAGAAACCTTGTATTTTTAATCAAGATTTTGAATAAAAATACTAATATTTCTGACTGACTCCAACAGTTATACCCTGAGTGCGAACTTCGTCTTATGGCGCACGTACTCCACGATGTCTTCCACCCTTGTGGTGTGATGTAGGCGGGAGATGTAGACTGGAGTGTTCGGCGGAGCGGCACGCAGACTCACGCTAGGAGTTATAGGTGCTATGCCGCAGCGATTCTTGTTGGTTTGCGTTCGACGCTTCCTCCTTTGCACCGTATCGAAACCATCGTTATTATCGCCCTTGTTCTTGGCCTTGTCTGGCACAGGTCTCGGACTAGGTGCGCTAGGGGCGCTCGCAGTGACGCAAGGGGCGCTCACAGTAACGTTAGGGGCGCTCGCGGTGACGCTAGCGAAATTCCTATGAATCGCGTTCGCTGGGGCTGCAAGAACAGGCAGCGGGACGGGGCGAACGGCTCTTGCGGCGTTGCATGGAGGAGCCGCGGTGACCGGCACGGAGTTGCAGAGCACATAAGTGGGAAACTCACTCTTGACAAAGATACTTTCAAAAGAGGCACTTTGTTTTATTCCTTTCTAAATTATATTGTTCTATACCAACACCAACCCGCACTGGGTCCGCGTGGTGGATTACGGCCCTTTCCCTCTCCTAGAGAGGAGTCCTAGTAGTAGGAACATTAAAAGGCTGATGATTATGATGATGATTGTTCTATAAATTTATTCGTTTACTTGACAGTTTCGTCCACAAAATAGTGTGTGTAAAAGTGGACTTAATACCTTTAGGCAACCCGTCAACTTTTGAGTGATGCAGAAACAAATAGTGATAAGTACAATTTTCGAATGAATAAACTAAAGAAATATATGTCAACAAAATGTAGAAATAGTTGGAAAACAACTAATTCTGTTACGTTAGAACCACTACCAACTTCTTTCAAATGTGCTGAAGAAACCAACAAACGTGCTCGCGAAATTGGATTTTTAAAGAAATTCGGTTGGTTGCCATCCTGTATCAAAGTTCAGGGTTTGCTAGATTAACTTCTAGATTTTTTTACAATGACTACCATTATACCCAGCGTAGGTAAACTAGATAAAAAAAATTGTTTTGTAAGGAACATAAACAGAGTAAACAAACAAATTATTTCATCTCTGAGATGCTTTGTAATTAAATCTGAAGAAGAGAAAAATATTAAGCTGCGAATTCGCGTGTTCGTAGGTTAAAAGTATACTTATCCAATTAAAGTATTCAAGCTTGGAGACGGACTTTACTACGAATAAAGAATTAAAAAAAACAGAAAGCAAGAAAGAAAAAGTTGGTTTGTGACTTTCACAAGACAAACAAAACAATAAAAATAAAATATAAGTCAACTAAAATAAAATTACAACGTAAAAAAGCCCATAAACTATTTCAGCATATGCTGCGGTATTCAAAACTAATAAATAGAAAAGAATAGAAGTGGCAATACATACAACATGCATTTTGAAACTTTAACTCAAATCCGGCTTTAGTGTAACTATGTACTCGTAGCTAGCTAGCTGAATCTCTCTCTAACTACCCTATTGTCTGAACGTAACGGGTGCTGTGAACAGAATAATCGGATTAACAAACATTTAGTCGGAAAAAGGCACATTTCTGACTCATTAATTATTATTTTCACATTAAAAAACTTGGCTGGAGTTTTTGTTTGATTATTTAAACATTACCTATGTTTTGAGTAAAATTTTTGAGTACACAGTAGGTATATGTGCCTTCCTGTGTTTACTATAAAAAAAAATATATGAAGTATAAATATTTTGTAACATGTTTGGAGATTTTGTTTCATTATTTATACATTTTGATTTAAGTGAAATTTTGAGAGTAAACAGGACCTATGTTTAGGTAAGAATCTCGTTAAAAGAGCCTTTTTGTTTATAACATAATAATAGATACCATTATGATCGTAAAAGTGACTTTTATGTTTTGTTAATTCAATAGCTTTGTCATGCGATATTTTTAAAAGGTTAGTAATAAACTCAATAACCTTTTATTTAGGGTAGGAAATCATTAAATAACTTCTCCCGTCCGAAGTAGGGCGAGATCAAATTTTTACTGACTATAACTCACCCGTTTATCCATATCGTAGCGGCCCAGCAGGGCCGCAGCCTACTGGGGCCATGGTGGGGTCATGGGACTTCTGGAAGGAAACCCTTGATTCTGAAACGCCAAAAATGAAGAAGGAACTTTAGTATGTGCGGTTTTAGTTTGTAAAGGTCTGACACCCTCTTTCTCTGCCTTAGAGCTCGAGAAGTCATTTTACCACCTCAAAAAAATTAACCTTCAGTTACTCTTTGCATTCTAGGTCCGTAGCGTCTCTTTCAAACAATCTCTTAGCTCTGGCAAACTCAGTAAGCTATATATGTACATATTTTTTGTGATATACTAGCTTTTGCTCGCGGCTTCGCTCCCGCTCTGCACTACCCTACTCTAGCCTATTCTTCCCTATACCAATAAATGAGTACGTTTGTTTTTATTTATTTAACGGGGTAAAAATTATCCAATATGTCCTTCTCCTGGTTCTAAGCTACCTTCCCACCAGTTTTCAGTTCAAATCTGTTCAACCGTTCTTGAGTTATAAATATTGTAAATAACACGACTTTCTTTCATATATATAGATTATAAAGTCGTGCTTGACTGAAATCCAACCTGATGATACTAGTAAGCAGTGATGACATCGTTGATGTTGTTGGTGAAACGCACTAGTTTATTAAGATTCCATTTACTCTAGTCTAGTTTTAGGAGGGAATTAATCGAATGACATCTCTCTCTAGGGGGTAGCGAATGCCATGTCACACTTTTACTGACTAACACCCACTCCTATGTTCCGTCTTTGCCTTACGTTTCAGGACCCCAGGTTTCTCTTTCGGAAGTGAACCCATGGTCCCAAAATCACCTTAGCCTTGAAGACACCTTAATTATAACCTTAATAAAAATAACAAGAATAATACTACCGTAGGTTTTACGGTTTTAGTTCCAATCTTACAAAACTAATCACGAACAAATATGTTTACTGTAGATATCAATAAGAAAAAAAACTATTAAACAACTATTTCACGACTGTAAGTAGTGGGCAACAAGTCAGTACAGAAACTTTTATTATTATGTAAGTAACTTCGTAATAACCCTCCTTCTGGCGCAGTCGGGTAAAAAGAATAAAAGTTCGAGAAAGAATTACTTATTCAGTCGTCTTTTCCTTCTTGGAATAAATAATAAAGAATGGAGATTACCAGTAACTTCAGAATCTCTCAGGGCCTAAGGTGAATGAACGAAAACTGTACCGACTCATTTCATTCGTTCGTTCATACAAATAGCCAGATGGCCATTCTTTTAGTGACTCTTCACTCTTAAATTACTTTAAATCAAATCACCTTAAATATATTTTCTTATAGAGATAAAGAAAATATATTTAAGAGTTTAAATAATAATTTAATATTTTGAGACAAAAACCAGTAAAGATTTGAGAAGAGGAAGGAAATGAAAGTGCGAAACCACTTGTAAGCCGTCATTCGAGGAAAGTTAGCAGGAAATATTTTAATTTTTAATATTTAGAGATTAAAAACTTCAATGTAATTAAATACAGCTTGCCAATAATAAAAAATAAAATGATCAAACAAGAAGGCCAGAAAAAAAAAAAACATTACTGAAAAGTACAGAATTAAAGTAGGATCTTGGTTTAAATTATTGTCAAAAATATTTTGTAGATGTGTTTGTGTAGAATTTCAAAGTTTCTATTATATTTTAAATTATTTAGTACGAGTGGTTTACTGAATATAATTATTTATGAGTATACTTTAATTAAAAACAAAGTCTCTTATTATTTAGACAAAAAAGTCAAAACAAAAAGAAGAAAAGTCATTTCTCTTGAAAGACAAACATTGCTGAAGGTATTCCGCCGCCAAATTTCGTTACCAATCCTATGCGTCTCGCATTTGTCGAAATCTCGTGAGTTCGTGACCCTTTCCAGAGGCCCAAGTCATTCCAACACGATCTCATTGTCATTTTGCTAAAAATTCGTAATATATTAATTTATTAATGAACGATCATTGATCAGTCAGTAGTCTCGTAAAAGGATTTTCGTACGAGCTGTCTTGTAACGAATTAAAATCAATGACTGCACAATGACGTTCTAATGGTAGATCACTGATTAAAGGAACTGTCAAAATTTTAGCACATTACCGCATTTGTCATTATGTGCGAGATTACCATTTTACGCCATTTCTATAGATGGCGTATCAGTGGTTGATCATTGGAAAGTCATAATGACGCCATTAAATTAGTAGATTACCAAGCTTGTAAAGATCAACAATTATGAAACCAAGGATAGGCCATTTTGACACTATTGTAATAGCGACTTGAGGCCCAGGGGGTCTACTCTCTTTCTCCGAAACGAAACTTTCGTAAACGAACGAAATTCAAACGAAGTTTCGTCAGTGAACCTACTCTGTTTCATGTTCGGACGCGCACATGAAGTTCGGATCCACAGACAATCTTCGTGATTGAATGGAATGAACAATATTGTGTGGGTCTTTTTATATGTCATTTAATATAAATTACGGTTTTTAAACTAATTTTGAATCTGGCTTTATTTTAAAATTTTGCTTTTACTATGTGGTTTATTAAATATTACTAGTAATATTTATAAATAAAATTTAAATGTATTGCTAAACACTGATTTTTGATGTAATTCACCACGACATTATAAAACATCCTTTTTTACGACCTTTGCTAACCGACTTATTTGAAGAGCACCATTTCTTGCCAATCATCGGTACTAACGTATGACAATTAAAAATATCCGTATAATCACACGTAATGTGTCAATTATAACAAATGTCAACTTCAACTGTAATGTTTCTTCATAATATATAGTAGATAATGACTTAATAATAAAAAAAGTAATAACTTCAACTTGATTTATAGTTTGACTTTTTGAATTTATTAAATTTTTCTTGTAATATTTATACATAGAATATAAATTGGACTCAAAAAAGTACTTATTATTGGCGGCGAGGTTGTGACGTTTAAGACCTTAGCCTGCCCAAATGGGACGAAGAAAAACAATCTTGTAACTTGTCAAGATTGTCAACTTCAGTGTTAACAATTTAGAATTATTATGGCTAAATTTAGCAATTTTATAAGTGATTTGGCATGCATAAATTCAGTTAAGCATTGCATTGCATTGCATAGCGTCAGCCTTGAAATGTGTCCACTGCTTGGACTCAGGACTCCTCTTTAGGAGAGGGAATGGGCACAGTTTAGCATATTTTTTAGCATTTTATTCGGGAAGATTGATACTTGAATTTCCAAAAACAAAAATAAACCTGAATAACGCGGTGATGTTTCTGAAAACGACCGTAGTGAACTAGTGACGCTTGAATTGAACTACATATATATGTTTATTGTATAAGTCGACGTTGTCATCGAAGGCAATTTTGTTTGATTCGTATGTGGCTACGTGCGTTGAATAAGAGATAGTAATAGAACTAATAGAGTTAATTAATTGACAATGCCATAAAAATATCACAATTTGGGACTGGGAATTGATATCCGATTTGAAGGAGTGGCTTCAGAGCCGGACGGTCGGTCTTCTGCTTCGGTTGTATCTAATGAAGAGGATACAAACGAAGGTCTTCATATTTTATTTGTGTCACAAAATTAGTTCTTTCAGTGCTTCCTTGCCATTATTGTTAAGATTTTTTAATAAATACGCGTCGTTGTTTTATTTTTACATTTTCTAGAAATTTTAGCATATTTTTGGCATTTTTTAAATGTAGGTTTTGCAAAAAAATATTTTGTAGAGTTGGCAGCACTCGTCAACTTAGGATGTTTTGTTTGATTTTTTCAAAAGATTTTTATTCCGAGTTTATTACTCAAGTGTATACATCATGATACATACTTTGTGATCGTTTTACACATTCTGTAAAAACAGTTTCAAGTTAAACTGTCGATATCGCGAGATATCGTGTAACATTTTCGGCCACATGCTGCTTTGTTTTGGATATAAGAAAGTAAATATGTATTTGTAAGTAAATATTAACATGTATTTAGTCGTAGGTAGTCTATTCTTAGAATTCTTTTATTCACAATATTAGTTGTGTCCGAATTTTGTTATCAAAAATAATAATTGATTTTATTACCAAATTTTTATGTATAAGAATTTCAAATCCATTTTAATTCCATCAATTCTTATATAATATAATAATTATATAATTACAATTTTTTAATGACAATTAGGTATTTAATCTGTTTTATTTTCAGATCAATGAACCAATGCCATCCACCTTCTCACCTTCTGTCAATCAAGCCAACTTCTAAACTTTTCACAGCCTGAGGTAGCTGTGAACCTAGAACCCAGCCAGGAAGATAGGCATAACCAGCCAGTCGACTACTAGTGTCATGAAAATTCCTAAATCTTACAGGGTTCAAGTTAATAAAAATTGTAAACATTATACATGTATTTTAGTCTTTTATTAAAATCTCACTGAACAACAACAACTTAAGACAGTCCACTTTCTAGTGCTTTGCTACCCTGAATATATCACAGTAGCACTCAACTTCCTAGAGTTTTGCTACCCTGAACATATAACAGTAGCACTTCACTGCCTAGTGCTTTGCTACCCTGAACATATCACAGTAGCACTCCACTTTCTAGTGCTTTGGTGGGAAGAAGCCGTTGGAGGTAATAAAAGCATTATTTCCTGGCACAACTCCTCAAATAATTGCCGACTGAGTCTGTCTTTTCCCACAAACTAAGACAAGAATTTGCGTAATGTTAAGCTGGTTGCGTAAGTGATGCCGGTTCCTTGTACGCTCTAAACGTCCTTCACGTAGAGCTGCTGTAATTACTCCTACTTGCGTTGTTTTCATCAATGCTGAGGATCGTGACCACCCTGCTTCATCACTTTTCCTTGAATGATATTTCTCCATATGATTCTATCTCTGGCGGTGTGAAGGGCATTGTATATCGTAGAGCCGCTTTGTTTTAAAGCATTTTTGAGGCCATTTTAAGCAATTTTCCTACAAAATTCACACAAACGAAGATCAAAATATAACACTTTTGGTTTCGTAGGTTTGAGGTTAAAATTCCGAATAATCCATCTTCATCGGTTGCTTGTGTACTTTAAACATTCTTCACGTGGAGCTGCTTTTATTTAGAGCATTCTAGAGGCCATTGTAATGTATTATCACATGAAATCCACAAAAACGAAAATCAAAAGTTAACGTTTTTGGTTTCGTCAATTTGACGTTAAAATTTAAAAACATTCGTGTGTCAAACTCATTTTTTTTTTCGAAACATTGCCAATTAGAGTAGGTTTAGAGAATCGAAACGTCAAACTATTTTCGTTCGTATGAAATTTCGGGAACGAAATGAACCGTGGTAGGAAACACGCGAAATTTCTTACGAAACTTCGTTTTTCGGAGAAAGAGAGTAGACCCCCTGGTCTTCGACTCATCATATGACAGGCTTTATAAAACTGTGTTACACCTGACTTTAGAGAACTGCAGACATGGTGTTTTGTTATGTGTAATAAATAGTTTTTTTGTTAGAAGCATGATTCAAATTAAACTTGACAGTGGAATATTTATTAAGACAAGCCCTAGTTGAAATATATGAGCATTGTCACTGACAATGTCAGTTTCAATGTGTCAAGTATGATATATATACAATATTGTTTTTTGAATATGCGAAACCTGAATATAGTTTGTTCAGAATTAGTAACTGAATCAATTGCAATATTTTTTACGCCATGTTATATTTTTTTCCAAAAAATATTTAAAAAAGGTTACAAGTTGGACACCACCGACACCAAGTACAACACAGGTCACGGCAGGTCATAGTGGGCATGAGATACCAAAGCGCAGCTAGGTGCGGGTGCAAAACCAACTCCATAGTCAACCGGATGGCTCGAGGACAACGTATTTGTGCGGCCAACCAGGAAACATAACAAGCTTAGGTATAACTTTGTGATTTTTCATGATACAGTTTTGAAATTTTGTACATAGATTCTTTACATAAAAATACTAGGCAGCTGTATCAGGTTTCGCATAATACTAAAACTAATGGTGTATATTAAAGGAGAAATTGACTAACTGATATATCAACGCACAGCCAAAACTCCTGAGCGTGAATTGTTGCACTACGTTTCATTTTATGACTAAGGCGAGCACTAAGGAGGACTTTCTAAAATTCTCTTACTAGGTGTCTTCTGTGCTAGCATACTAGCTCCTGACATTTTGTAAGTGCCCATGTAGGCGTAACTGATTTTTTCTTTTTAATTTTCGTGTTCAACGCCTCTGGTAGAGGCTAGTGGACGATATTTATTTTGCATATTATACGTCAAAAAAAAAGACTAAATGACACAAAAATCTAGTTTTCGAGATTGCACATCACAATAAATGAAGAAGACACAACGAAATAAGAAAAAGTTTCTTTAAACTCGATATTTGAAAAAAGAACTCACATATCGTCTAAGAAGGTATACAGATAACCCAAAAACCCGTACCCGTAATAAATACCCGCACTGGGCCCGCGTAGTGGATTACGGCTCTTTCCCTCTTTTAGAGAGGAAGCCTGTGTCTCAGCAGTGGGATCATTAAATAGGCTGATGATGATGATGATGCTGATGTTTATTTTATGGCTACATGGGCTTTTATAAAACGTCTAAATCTAGCATTAGTTGATACAAAAAAATATTTCTATCCAATCCGCTAGCCGCCTCTTAAAACCCTACAGGAGGTTTGACTTACAACAACCACGAGGAACACCTTTTTCTTAAGAATTCACGCTTACCTAATCGGCTTTCTATTTGTGTCTCACGGCAGAAAATCTGGAATACATTATTCCATTTTTATGGATCGGCTTTCTGTTGTGTTGTAACTCTTTTGTCCAAACACCTGTACTAGTTTTGTTAAACTAGTGTTTGTTTATTTATTTACTTTAACAGGCATGTTTTTAAAAATCATGCACAAAATAATAATGAGATATCACACACTCATTTCACAAAACTCTAGACAGATAGACCAGAGGTTCTTTTATTCATCCGCGAACACGTTACAATCAGATTTAGCATCTAAGAGAGCGTTGAGCGCGGAGGTTGCACGAGGGATAGGAGACTGGGCTCGGGCGTCGATATGACTCCCAGAAACAGTAAACAGTCTGTGCCTCCTATTACGGCTTGGCTTGGGATTCATCATAATCACATCAAGAACTTGTTCAAACTAATAATTTTTTGTATATAAGAGGGATTCGATTTTCAAACAAACGCTACCATTCTCGAGGAACTGGTCGTCAAGGAGGCTGGTGCGCAGTTGTATTTTTAAAAACTTTGACCATATTTGTCGTGGAAATGATTTCATCGATCGCCTTGTTAGACGAAAAAGGTGGACAGACCAAATCAAAGCGACTGCTGGTGTCCCATTGATCGAGTACGCCCGGATTATTGCCAGTAGGTAAAAGTAGCAGGAAGTCATGCTGCGTACCCAGACAGCTTCCGAAGAGCTACCTTTTTGATAACCACGATCACTCTGCCAAGAAAGAAGAAGAAGAATGATCCTTTGTTTTTGGTGTAAGAACTCATAAAATAAATTCTCCCGCTGTGTGAAACAATAGGGAGATTCAGATTTATACTGACTAAAAGCCATTCGGGGTTCTTCAAATGCCTTTTGTGTATCAGAGCCGCGGTGATCAATCTTATGGTCTGAGCAACACCATATCGTGGTCAGCCTGATGCTCTATAGAGCTTTCGAAAACACTTTAAACCGTTAGTTTCAATAAGAGTGATAATTACAGATTTTTATTTAACTGGCTTCTGCCAACGACTTTGTTTGCGTGAATAGCATCAGCCTTATAATGTTCCTACTGCAGCTGGGACTCAGGCCTCTTCTAGGGAATGGGCCGTAATCCACCACGCAGGCCCAGTGCGGGTTGGTGGATATCACATGTCTTTGAATTTTTGATTCTAGGACATGCCGGTTTCATCATGATGTTTTCCTTCACCGCTTTGAGAGCAGTGGTGATGAAATAAATTACACAAAGTAATGGCCACCTGACACTTCACTACACTTACAGATTTGGATATTTAGACTCTTGTGTAGACAGTTGGTCTACCATCAAATTTCATCTAAATCTCTTCATCAGTTTCAGCTTGAAGAAGTAACAAACACATACTCACAAAGTTTCGCCTATATTAGTGTAATACAGTTACTGCATTTCTCACGGTTTCAATCCGATTTACCTTAACAAAACATTTACCTTTCCCGTGTTATCTTTTCTAAACCTGCGTGGTGTATAAAACAGTTTTCTGCGTACTAGCTGGCGAAAGACAAACATCCCCGCTATAATAAGGTCACGGACATAAATGTGAATAATGTAAACGGTTAGCACTAAGAGCTGGCTCATTATTAACAACCAGTTTAGTTAAGTGACGGCAAACGGAATCGTAGAGATCTCTTCTTACTTTGCTGGGAAAAGGTGGATTATATCTCCGTAAGCTGCTTTTATTCAGCCTTTGTGGGGTTCCTTTACTGGTGTTGAGTATTTGTGATAAAAGGGACGCATCATCATCACCATAATTTCAGTTGAAAGACGTTGACTGCTAAGGTTTACTGATGATAAGCATAAAACATACTGTCATAATTTACATGGCATAATGAAATTCAGCATAATGATTGTTACGCATAATATTATTAGGCATAAATGTTTTGCCATAATGCTTGTTGCCATAAATACTGCTAGCATGATAATAATGAAGAATAATTTTATACAGCATTAAGCTTAAGCTTGTTATATACTACAAAAAACATGTTCACGGCCGCACCTAAACCTATTCCAATAGAGTATTCTCACTTTATAGTAAATAAATGCCTTTAAAATTTAAGCAACTCCAACTTATGCCAAAATATATTAGACTAAATGATAGTTATGCTAACCTTTGCTTTATACCAAAGTATTATTATGCATGTTATGCGGAAATGTTATGCCAAACTATATTATGCCTTAAAATTTTATGCCAAGACGGGTATTACCGACTACCGTTAGACATAAACTAATTATCACCACACATTAAAGAATAAAAAAGTAAAGAGTTATCTGAAAATAAAATAAAAATGAACGAAAAAACCAGACATATTCTTCGTAGGTACTTACATGATACATAATCATACATTCTTTTCACAAAATTTCACACATTCTGACAATATCGTGTTCCATTCTTCCGTTGACGTATGAATACCTGTATTCTTTCCAAAAATATAATCGAATAAGAAAAACTGGTGTGCCTACAAAATTCTTATTTTCTTTTTTAAGGTTCCGTACCCAAAGAGTAAAACGGAACCCTATTACTAAGACTGCTCTCTGTCCCACTGTGTATCCGTCTGTCACCAGAATGTATCTCACGAACCGTGATAGTTAGACAATTGAAATTATCTCAGATGATGTAGTTTCATTGTCGCTATAACAAAAATATACTAAAAAAGAATTAAGGCCGTGTTTACGGAGACGCGGCGCCTTGCGCGGCGCATTGGGCGTTTCGTCGTACATTGCAGCAGCGGGCCGCGTCATCGCTCGCGCAAACACAAACATATGGCAATATACGACGAACCACCCGACGCACCGCGCAACGTGCCGCGCCTCCGTAATCGAGCATTAAGATATTTTTTTTTACAATAGACATGTTTTTTTTTTGCCGTTTTAAAGATACGGATCGGAACCCTTCGTGCGCGAGTCCACGTTGCACTTGGCCACTTTAAAAAAAAATTATGTTTCACCGAAGTATTTTTTTTTTCCGAAGCATGCGGTTGAGGAAATTTCGTCACTTCGATATTATATTCAATTTATCCAACTTGTGAAACGAAAAACTAAAAGTGATGATCCGAAAATGTATGGACCAAAAACCCAGAGTCGATTTAGACAAATCTGATATCAATACCTTTATTAAAATGCACAATTTACCCCACCGAAAAAATTATGCCCATATCCATGGGATATAAAAGTTATAGGCTAACAAAGTAGGTATATTGGAAAAATCATGAATAACTGGTTATTTTTACCAGTTTTTGCAACAGCAATATATTAATAATGAATAACTTGTTATTTTTATCAGTTTTTTCAACAGCAATATATTAATAATAATAATCATAGGACAATAATAAATAAAAGTAGCGATTATATGAACCTATCAAGTTGAAATCTTATATTTCACAGCTTGTAAATCATATGTCAAGATACTTTTGTCGTGAAATCTTTTTACAGTTGAATGTGCCTATTTTGCCTCAGATTATTTATTTTTCAGTCGCTTATTTTAAAAAAAAAAACAAATACTGTGGGAAAAATATTTATTTCAATTATTTTCAATGTCTATTAATATATCATCTAAGAACCCAGCAGGTTGCATAAGGTCGTCTTGGTACCTGGCCCAGGCCAGATAATATATAATGCTTATTATGTGGGCACAACTGCCCAATGTGCGGCGACCATGAATACAGCTGCAACAGTATTCCGAAATCCTATTCGTGTTATATAAAACATAACAGTAATATGTTCTTGTCCCGACGTGCCTGGAATAGATTCGACACCTAATTAATGTCCTTTCTTCGTTATTAATATTTATCCTTTCGGGGTGTCTAAAAACTTCAATTGAAAAAACCCCAGTTCCTCTAATATGTTCGCAACAGTAGGACCTTGCAAGTTTTACGTGGTATGTGCCTATTGCGAACACAATTAATTGGTCATAATCCATTCTGGGAAAATCCGATAGATTGGGGTGTGTTGCATCCATTCGGGTAAACACAATTCTTTGTCGATCCCAATGATGTTCATCGACGTAATCGGCTAACAGGTTCGGCCTGTCCCTATTTCTTTCAATCATCTCTATAAACTCTTCAGTAAATCTGCTGTCTTCATATGTTGGATGAGTTGCATTGGTAAGCGCTGCAGCTATTCTATAATCTGTCATTGCGTTGCCTAGCGCTATATTAAAATATTTGTATCTAAATATTTTAAAATCTCTTTTTATCGTGCCATTAATGGTTTCCACGACCCATCTAACCATGGTTATCAATCTGGATTTATTTGCCGCTATTGTACTTAATTGTCTTTCATTACGTCCTACAGACGGTGGCATGTAAGCGTTATAACCACATTCCTCTAGATCCGGCAAACAGTCTCGGAAACCCCGATCCAAAACAAATACATCATCTGGGTGTAAAAACCATCGCATTGGAGCGTCTTCCATGGGACCATCATGGTTATCTAATATTAGTTTTACTATGTCGGAGTCCGAAGTTCTGGCGCCGTAGGGTCCAGTTACTTCTATGATATAGCCATCAACACACACAATCATGAAGTATTTGTGTGTATTTGTTTAGCGAAAACAAAATAATGAATAACAAAGATAGGTAATTATGCTAGAGAACTTAAAAAAATAGACGTAATCTCATTAATAAAGGACTTTGAACTTGATAGTTGCATATGATCGCTAGTTATATTTTATAATGCTGTTGAAAAAACTGGTAAAAATAACAAGTTATTCACGATTTTTCCATATATACTTTGTTCGTCTATAACTCATATACCCCATGGATATGGGCAATTTTTTTTCGGTGGGGTAAATTGTGCATTTTAATAAAGCTATTGATACCTAATTTGTCTGAATCGACTCTGGGTTTTTTTTTGGGCCATCGCTTTTTATAACAAAAATGAGGCTCACGGTTAGTTTATAAAAAGATATTCTAGAAAATATTATTCAAGTTTTCTGTAAAACACTAACTTTTAACTTCCAACAACAATATTAGGTTTCTCAAACGTTGTTGGGGCTCTAAACCATAATTATTGACAATAAAGTCCGCGCTGGAGAAAGTTTAAGCATAGTAGATTAATAACATGCCTATATTATTTCTTATAATACATACTTTGTTTATGAGGTAAATTACATTTCAACACGAAAAAACGCATTCACTTTAACGAATGCCTTTTTTGCCAAAGTAAAGAATAAGAGTTAAAAAAAAATATGATCTCATGCACATTGATTGCCAATCATAAATAAACCAATCCCTTAGGATTGCCTGTTCTGTACCAAACTACACATATTCTCAACGTCGCGTAAATATACAAACGTGTATAAAAGTTGAATGTAACTTTTGCGACGTAGACATGACGTAATGAGCAGCGTAGCATCGCTACTGCATTTCGTAGCACGTGCCTACAAAAGTGCTACGAAAGAGCTACGCGATTCAATTGTTGAGTTGACTTTCGTAGCAAATAAGATTTTAACTCAACAAATTTGCTTATAATAATCTCGCTCACAACGTTTGTGTTGACTAGTAACTGAATGCCCTAAAACAAAATAAAATGCTCAGTGTTGAGTGTAATCCCGTTTGGGGACTGCGGAGAGATTGGCTTGGTCCGCCTCATGAAAAAATATTGAAAGTTTATGTCCACAACGATGTTAGAGCTGAGCTACGTTTAAATAATAAAGACTCTGTGGATTTTGCCTTTTTATTTGTACGGGATTTATATTTCTGCATTGTATAGGCTACGGATTTATGTGAACCATAAAATTGTTTTTATTTTGTTAACCTCCACAAAAAATGTGAACCCATTTTCAGTATGTGCAGGTCATCAGTCATCCGTAATAATATTAAACATTATTCTCTTTCAACTTTCTTACTTAAAAAATCTTTTGACAATTTTTCTGTTGTCAAGTAACTATTTTTATATCTACCGTCTACTTTTTAATAGAAAGAAAGAAAGAAAAATATTTTATTGGGCATAGAAACATACAATGTAGAAACAATATATAGACTTATAGACACTTAAATTATAAAACATAACAGAAAACTAACAATGTGTGTCTCACGGCTGCGCCAAATAGGTCCCAAATTATATTTAAAGTTATATATTGGTTTGAACCTTCCTTAGAATAAGTTATTATATAACTTGGGTGCGTATCGCTTATCTGCTTTCATTATATATTTTTAAGTGGAACCTACAAAAAAAAATTATATGATATATAACGGGAAATCAGGATACCGGGCTGTTGCATCTGATTGCTGATTCGTGACCTCGTCAGCGCGGTAATCCATATTGGGCGTTTAACTTCAGGAAACTTTGAAATTAATACACTGTAGCGATGAATGTTCACTACTTGAAGTATACAAACACTTAAATTACCTAAACAATTGATGATTACAACAATAATTAGCAATTTAGAGCCAATGGGTTTGCGAGTGCTCAAAACATGCAACGGTTGTCAACTACCCTACGAAAAATTGACATCACGTTCGCCCGTCATGACAGACGCAACTCCATTGGGTGTTACCCTCTCTTAATTAAAATTACCATTATCTCAAAATCAAATCGACAAATCGCTAAAAATAATGACCAATGATAAGAAAAAAAGTAATAAAACAAATTACGATTCTTCAAATTAACCGATTTTCATTATTTAATAATATCACGCGCCGTAATATATACTCGTATAAATACTAGCTGACCCCGCAAAGTTCGTACTGCCTTAGTCGACTTTTTTTTCGTGAATTTTTCCATATTTTCTCACCGCTCAAACCTTCCCTGAAGTATCACAAATATTTCAAAACCTAAATTAGCCACGTCGGTCCAGCCGTTCTCGAGTTTTATCGAGACTAACGAACGAATTCATTTTTATATATCACACTAGCTGACCCGGCAAATTTCGTACCACTTAATAGTCGATTTGTTGTTTTTCGTGAATGTTTCCACATTTTTTCACCGTTTAAACCTTTCTTGGAGTATCACAAATATTTCAAGTCCAAAATTGGCCAAATTGGTCCAGCCGTTTTCGAGTTTCGCGAGAATAACGAGTAAATATTCATTTTTATATATTGGTTGAAATAAGTTTTTTTTTTTTTTTTAATCATTCATGGAAATTTAATCATTAAATCATATTATTAAATCTAATTCAAAATTTATACTAAACCTATGTACACAAAAACTAAACTAAGAATGTAAACTAGACATAACTATGTACAAATATAATACAAAAACACCAAATACACTCAGGCGTCGAAGTACTCCTCCACATCGCTGTCATCCGGAAACGTACCCAGAAGACTGGCAGCATTGCCACGTTGAATGGCAATGCTGATTCTTTGGGCAAAAAATGAGCCAGCCCTCTGGTCACGCAAAGTGTCGATCAAGCGACGTGAAATTTCCTTGAAAAGGATACGCGCACTCGGACCCTATGAACCAAGCGTTTCGACCCCAAACGGCTCAAAACTGTAAAACTGTAATTACCAATAAGGTTACAGTATTTGCGCCGTTTGAGAGTCTCAGCAGCCGCAGCAGCAGCGCCGGCACATCCTGCCGAACTAGGAACATGGGATGGCGCAAGGGTGTCGACACAGGTTGCGTCCCACACCAAAGGCCTACCCACCTTCCACGGCACCAACGTCATACCATCTGGTCTCTTCCCATCGTCACGCACCAACCCATTAGGTTCTAATACAGCAGGTACGCCGGCGGTAATAAGTTAATTTATGTTTCTTTCTATGACCGAAGCTACGCCCGTATGCAGCCGGTTGCAGATCAAGAGCTAAAATAAGGTAATTTAGCTTGCAAACTTAAAGTTTTTTTTTTAATCTTTTAAGTCACACTGCCAATTCAATTAGTTCAACTGAAACCTATTGATTGATCTACAATCGCCTTGAGTCTTATATGAAATAATTGTCCACCACTATTTGTACATTATATACCAATTCAAAAGAATAGTTTTGAATGTGCGTCATGATGCAAATCTTTTTTATACAAAAAAACATTTATGAAAAGGAAATGTCCTTTTCAACCTCTACCTATTATATCAACTTAAACATATAATATCACATTAATAAAGGCAAAAATTTGTATGTATATGCGTGTATGTTTTTTACTCCTTCATTACACGGGTAGACTTTATCCTGAAATAAAACATAAGATATTTTTTATTCCGGGAGTAAATGTTCCTGTAGGATAATTGTCTACATTCTCACGGGTGAAACCACGGCAGACGCTAGTGATTTTTTAATGATGACTTTGCAGAACATTAAAACTTGTCACAAAAAAAAAACGCCGTGATATAAAAATTATGAAACCACAGCACGAAATGGTATAAAAGAAAGTTTACAACTTGTGTTGGGTACTATCCAAAATGGCAATGCTTGTATAAAAGAAAGTTTGTCAAAAGAATTTCTTTTCCGGTATCGTTATAGTTTCTTTTTGATCGTAGATCTATATGGTTTTTGTAACCAATCATCTTGAAGGGTCCATTATAGTGACATGTCCGCAACGTAAAACGAATCCTATCTCAACAAGAACGACTTTCATTTTGTTCTGAATACAAATCTACTGCAATTCTTCTGAGTGAATGTAAATCATACAGAGAAAGTAGTAAACTTGAAATATACAATATTTGATAAAACATATCCTCATATCGTGTTTTAAATCAAGTAACATTGTTGTCTTGTAGAAAATTCTAGAAACAAAATCTATATCTTTTATTACAAGCTTTATATTAGTTTCACCAATGTTTGTTTAGTTTTATTAGTTTCACCCGGTTAACAAATGGGGTGATTTTTTTTTAATATTAAAAACTCAGTTTTATATGCCAACGATACTGGACATTGTAATGTATAATGTACGTCATGTTAGTTCATAAATGCAATCTCTTACAGATTTTTTTCTTTACGCTAAAAATAGCTCGAAAATTCGAATTCCTATGTTTGCACAAAGCCAACCTGCATGTAGGGTCGCTACTTAAAATACAGTTTGAGTTTGAGTGTATCGTTTCTGAATTCAATTGCCATTGGAAAGCAATCGTTTATTAACCCCTCCCAATTGTCTCTTTGTTAGAACTCAAACAATAAACTATGAGGATTAAGAGAAAAGGTTTCTATTCGGCAGGGGTTTATTAAATTCCACATTCCATTTCTTCCAAAAATAACGATTTTTTGCGTCTGTTCAATTCTTAAGGAAGACATCCCGGTCACCAAGTCATTTCCTCAGTGGTTACCGCGGCCTAGAGCCGCAATGTCAAGACACCAATTTATTCTATGTTCATATTTAATTTATTTATTGTTTAAAAATTATACTATCAATTGATGTAGGCAGACCAATGACTGCTATTACCATGCTAAAACGGAAAAATTATCTGTATATGTGTCTATAATATTTTTCAGTACGTGCATTTGTCACCTAATTCCTCTTAAACGGCTTTACCGATTTGAATGTAATTTTGTGTGTTTATTCGAGACCCACTCAAATCTCACTCCATGGATGGAAAAAAAAAAACTGAATCCGGTGTGAATCCAGTTTTTGGTCAGAATATCGTTTGTCAGGACCACTGAGTAGCAATACAATTTTAAGTGCACGTTCCAAAATACGTAACGTCGTTTAAAAATAAAACAACGGAAAGTCGACAACCACAAAACACGCTTTTACAGATTATTTCGTATTTTATTTAAATTTTAACACCCGCATCTCCCGGTTGTGTCTACCTCGACCACGAGCACAATGTATGCTTGCGCAAATGTCGTTCCGTTTCAGGTAGTAGCCGTAATGAACAAAAAATTAAAGTAAAACAGAATTAAACCATCCTAGTTGCTTTGTACACCTTCATTATTATGGGAAGTAATTGGAGACAGGAAAGGACAATAAATAGCACCGTGAAAAAGGCTTTCCTGAAACAACATTTTCAAACCAAACTTTTATCCTACACAGCCGAAAGAAGTTGCCAAGTTACTGAGAATCTAGTAATAAATAAGACAGTTAACAGCCCAAATGGAACCTGAACGTCTTAAGATTTAGTTTAGCTATAAAGAGAATAGCGTATTTTCTCATCATGCTATACTAGCGTCATAAGAAGAGTAGCAAATGATACAGGGCCCCGCGTACCGGGGGCCCCGCTTGGACACAATGGAAACCTAAAAAAAAATTAGGATACCTATATTAAATGAAATTCAATAGATTTCAAATTATCCATAAAGACATTTCAATGACATTTCGGTGATCCTCGGAAATGAAAAGCGCGGTTTTGTGGATAACGAGCTCTGAGTAGCTCACCGTCCGGTTATCCAGTAAGGACCGAGTCCGAGTAGCCGGCAACGCGTTGTGTTGAAACGTCATAAAACCGTAGGGGCCGATGTTATTCAGAGTCATTAGAATTTTTTTAAAAGAAAATCGTGGCTATAGAGCGCAAACGACAACTGAAGACCATAGGCGGGTTTTACATGCCCCTTCACTCCAGTCGTGAACAGGAAAAGAAATTGGCTGATTTACCGCCTCAAAAAAAAAAAGTATGAGACTGTTATTATTTAGACCCCAAGTTATCCTTAGTGACCGTTCTCATAAAAATCACAGTTCAATAATTTAACGCACGATCAAGTCAAAGAGGAAATCAAACTTACCGATTTGCCGGCAAACGATTGCAGAAAACGATATACAGATCCCCAGTTGATATCGATATAACTTTCTTTAATCGATAACATTAATCGAATACTCGGCAACACGGATGATAAGCAAAAACATTATCCTTGTTATTTTTCGTTAACTTATTCGAACCTTTGCTTACGTAAAGGAAGCACTTATTTGATTACATGACGAATTGTTTGCCTCATTTTTTTTCATTGTTTGTTTTTACAATGGTTTTTCCAACGTTTACTTTTTGTTTTCATGAGAAATTTCGCTTTGTTTTTAGACGGGATCGGAGTTTTTCTGCTTGGTACTTTGTGGCATTGAGAGGCTATTGTTTTACTTATAAAGCATTTCATCATCAATCAAAAATACGCATTACTTAAAACATTATTATAAGCGCTATAAAGCTAATAATTACACAAATTAGCAAACGCGTCATTTTGTCCAAAATCGCTTTTGTTTAAGCTTTTGTTTTTCGGTTGCTCTAAAGCGGAGCTGAGCAGAGCTGAGCGGATAATTTAATGGAAAATAATTTAATGGAAATACATCCTAAAGTAGATATGTAGGTATATTGTCTCACACATGACACTTTTGGCAGAGGTCATCAAATGTCAAAAGTACGTTTTTATTCTCATTCATAGGCGCTATATCGGACGGATGACTTTCATGCCGTCATTCGCAAAAAAAACTTTTTTTTTTTAATTTATAAAAACTAGTGCTTGACTGCGATGTTTCCCTGATCTCCAGAATGCATAGCAGCTGCAACCGAATTCTGTAGACTGTGGCTAACAGGGTCTCCTCGCCTCCATGGAAAGCCTTTATTAGGCATGTAATTTGATTAAGTTTAATTGAATTTGTATTTTATTTCAATTTAAATTTTAATGGTAATTGTGATTTTGATTTTAAATAGTAATTTTAACACTGATTTCGATTTTAATTCTGATTTTAATTTTGAATTCTGATTTAATTTTAATGTTTATTAAAATTGTGATTATGTTGTTAATATAATTTTAAGTGTAATAAATTGTTTTTGACATGTATTTTGACTGTAAGTATGGATCAAGGTTATCTGAATTAAATGAATTTTATATTATATAGGCAAAGCTAATCTCATTTCCTTTATTATAGGAAGACCCAATTTCGTCGTATAGTCCATAGTCTAGCATCTTATGACATTGACTTATCCCACGCGTCAATTTTCCTCGACAAGCCTACATAGGAAATCGTCGTCCCAATTTGCCGAAAATGAGGGAGAAGTGGACACATGAAATGATACTTCATAAAAGAAAGTATTTCCCTCTTCCTTTGTTAATTAACGTCTTTTGGAACTTGCTTTAATTATATCCTTTTCTTGTTCCTGTAATCTTCATCGTAGGTCATCACGAAGATTTTTATCCGTAAATTGGTACTTCTGTGAGTTTATTATTTTTGGGAGATACTTTTATAATTGATAGCTGTCATCCGCGGTTTCACTCGCGCCTTCAGTTACTACGTCGATTCCGTGGGTCGTATCATGATGTTCATCATCTCAATCATCATTTCAGTCCAAAGATAAATAAATAAAATCTTTATTTGAAACTAGAAATCAATAACAATTTATCTAAGAACGATGATAGCTGCAATAGTTTTAAACTGAGGCGCAGCTATCAACGCCCACCTCCAGAAACACAAGAACAGGAGTAGTTTCATATCCTTAGCAAAAACATTATATTTACTTGTAAAGTAGTGCAAGGTGTGTAGTATGTATGAAGTGAGGGTGAGGTTGTGTAAGTGAGTATCATATATGTAGGGGGAGTGTATGTAGTATGAGTTTGTGATGTCATTTTCAGTTTCATCATAAGTTTTTGATGTTAGCCATTTACTTAATTTCTTTTTAAGAACAATCTTTGTCAGAGGGTATGTTTGTTTCTTTATTTATTTTATTCTAGAGCCTAGAGCTAATGTGTCTGAAACTGTAACTCACAGCTACAGTTCTGGAGCGTTCTTAAGACACATTCTGTCCGCGCGACAAGATACAGTGGCACATTTTGGATCGTAGTACAGCTGTTGATGTATTCTGACAACTGTTAGCAGTATGAAGAGCTGTGTAACAGAAAGGACTTTGCAGAGTTGAAAGAGGTCGCGAGTTAGGAATCTAATGGGTTTATTTGCAAACCTTTAACACTGCTCTCGTGCCCTTTCTAGTCGCAACATGATTGTGTTCAAGGCACCACCCCACGAGGTTATGCAATATCCGAGAACTGATTGAGCCAGCGCAATTAGTTCTCGGATATACACTACAATAGATATTAATCAGGCAATCAAAATCCGCAACCGATCTTAGCATTTTGAAAATGCGTATATTAACCTTCTCACACGCATGACAATTGAGTCTACCTGCATTTTCTATTTTCAGAGGTTATCAATATACACGCCAAGGTATTTGATGTTGTTTACTCGTTCAACGGGAATTCAGTTACAGGTAGTAGAATTTTTATTGAGACACGTGCGTGCTTTAATTTGGAATGATGTTGGTGGTAGGCTACCAATACCTGGACCGAGGGGATAAATTTACTTTTGCTGACGTTAAGTTTGAAAAGGTTAATAGTGAGCCACTTCATGATTACCCTTAGAGCATACTCTGCCTTGAGAGTGTCGGGTCAATTTTTGCCTTGAGGTAAAAGAACTGTGTCGTCAGCATACACTATAACTTTGGTGTTTGGAAGGGAAAGTTGGTACAACTCATTTAGATGCCGAGACGCTTTAATGATAGCAGTTGATATACCATCATGCCCTATAGCACAATTGTCCTGAAGACTTAGAATAATAGTTTTAATCTCGGCTTCATTCACCTCATGCAACACCATAGATCGAGTAGGAGAAGCAGATGGTTTGTCCATGTTCCTGTTGCATGAGGCATGAAAATCCGACTTCATAATTTTTGAAGTTAGATTTCTACCAACATTTGCAAAGTACTGATTTACCCCATTCAATGAAAAAATTGGATTGTCATGGCATCCAATTATTTCCGTAGGTGTATTTTTATTCTGATCCAGATTACCAATTTGTTTGATGAGGCGCCAAGTTGCTTTTGGATTACGCACAGCTTTCTGGAATTCAGACTTTCATAAACGCGTTTAACTTTTTTTAAAGCATATTGCAGAAACTCTTGTAGCGGGAAGAAAATAGTTTATAGGTTTCGTTTTCAGGGTATTTTTTGGATTTTCTGAATAGTTTGTCTCTATGGCGTATACATCTCAGAAGACCAGGCGTAATCCAAGGCTTAGTTATACGTTTCCTATTCGGAATATTCTTCATGCAAGTATGTGCTTTCACAGATGAGGATAATAGAGAAACTAAAGTTTTAGCAGCAATGTTTGGGTCACTCATTTCAAGAATAGGGGTAAAATCTGTTTTTGCCATATCAGACACGACCCCAGGGATGTTGGTTTTTGGAATTGAATATTTGCGTGTGCACCAAGTGATAGAATTTTTTCAGAACAGAACAATGAGGTGATGATCAGTAATGGGGTATCCAGCACTAAAGAGGTGGCGGGATTTGAGGATTTAAGGAGAATGTGGTCAAGGCAATTAGTCAGTCTCATGGGGAATATGTGAGCTGGCAGTAATGTGTGGGAGGCAGCAATATTTAAGTATTCATCAGAGTTAGAATCACTATTTTGAGAAGCTATGTTGATATTGATGTCTCCCATTAGAGTAACGGTCGAATATGTAGATCACTGCTTACCATCAGGTGGGATTGCAATCAGCCACTAGTTTATAACCAATAAAAAGAAAAAAATTGATTAAAAATTTATCAAGGCTTATGAAAAAAGATGCCGAATTTCTGTACGATGGCGATCGATATAAAGCAAAAAGAGCCACTTGATTAGCCAATTTTATTATTATACAGTTTGCATCATCGAACTCCGGAAACTCTACTGATTGCTCTAGCTCGGTGCTAATATAAGCGACTATATATTTTAGCGGTGTATATTTTCTGCTTTCACGCGTAAAGCTGCTAGCAAAAGCAAGTTATATATTATTTATAAGATGAAGATTATCGCATCGGATACAAATTGGTTTCACGTCCTATAATACGCTTATCTAATAAGGAACAAGTAGAGAGATACTTTTTCCGTGACCTGGAGCCTTTGCCGTCGAATGAGCAACAAACGACTTATATTGAAAATAAAAGTAAAATATTTAAGGGCCGGTTCTAGTCACTGTTTTTTTTTTTGTATGAACTTCGTTTGGGATTATGTCGTGGCCCCAAAACAGCGGTTTTATTTTTATATAAAAAAAAAACAACAACTATTCAAGACTTTTGTTCTTGGGAAGAGCTTTTAAATAACAGGTTTTTTTTTTTGTAACTTTCAAATAGTTCCGTAACGTACACTTCGCGTGACCCAAGGGCTGGCTTTTACCTCGGTCAGAGATTAAGCATTGCCATTCAACGTGGCAATGCCGCCAGCCTTCTGGGCACACTTCCAGTCGACAGCGATGCGGATGAGTTCTATGACGCCATTTTTTAGTTAGGAGTAGGTTTAAGTGTATATATAGTTTTAATTTGTATTTTATAAAGTTGTCAAAAACGTACGTACGTAACGTAATCTCGTAGAAAAATACGTTTGAAATCGGAAATTAGGGTCAGATCCGCGATTTTTTTTTTTTTTATCGAGCCAACTAATTTATATCGTGTTTTCATGTTTGCCAAGTCCTTGGCCATATAATTTTAATAAAATAAATTTTCATGGTGTTCTCTTTTATATTTGTGGATTTCCATAGGTTTAAAAAAGGTCAAAATGAGTAGAACCGGGCTTTAAGCAGGTTTCTCTGATCTTCAAGGGAAAAGGCATTTCCGGCTCTGCTTGAGATATTTAAGGAGCGTAAAAAAAAAATAGTCGATCATTGTCATAATTAGATTTGCGTGGTGGTTCAATTTTACTTAAGTTCTTGAAAGATGTTTTAGGAAAGTAATAAATATAAGCTGCGTATGTAGAGTAACTAGTAAATTATTTATAGGTTACTTTATAATAACATAAACTTCACAATATTAGATAATTTACTTGGGATTGCTCTTCTTTTAGGGAATTACGACTAAAATATCCCGAAATAAGTAGGTTCGTAAATATTTTTATTATTTTAAATTAAAGATCATATTTTCGTTTTTTATTTTCATAAGTCTATATATTATACTAGCTTCTGCCAGCGGGTTTGCTCGCGGGAAAGACGGTTTCTCAATACAAATTTCCAACCCTCGTTTTACCCCCTTAGGGATGAAGATTCGTAAAATCCGATCTTAGTGGTTGTGTACACTCTATAGGGAACCTATCTGCCAAATTTTAAGTTTGTAGGTGTTACATTTTCTGAGATTTCGTGATTAATCAGTGAGTGATATTTCGCTTTTATATATATAGGTTTGGAAGTAAGTTTATATGTATCTATTTTAGTATTAAGTACCTATTTAACTGGCATCAGCGTTATAATGTTTAAACTGCTGGGACTCAGGCCTCCCTGTTAGGAGAGTGAGGGTTGGTGGATGTCAAATGTCTTCGAATTCTTGGTTCTAAGACATTCCGAGGAAACCTCACGATGTTTTCGAGTAGTGGTGATTAAATAAATTACACAAAGTTATGCAGCTTATGCACCTAGGTGGGTTTGAGCCCGCGACACTCTTCCACCACTGCTGTCTCTCTATACAATAAAGTATACATAAATTATAAATACTATAAGATTTTTTTTCTGCGTGTAGTGTTTCTACATCCTGGACACAGTCAGTGTCTATTCTCGCTGTTTTCTAAAGATCAGTTTATTTTATTATCTATATTATATTGTTGTTTGTTATGTGCGATTCTTAAAAAAACCTTTTTTTTCTTTCAAAAGCTCATTATTTGATAAACCAGAAATGGTTGGCGAATAGAAAATAAATTTATTAAGATTCACGACGGATGAAACAAAGGCGTGTTAATTAATTTGCTCAGCCTTTGCTAAACTATATTGAGGTACCGACACTACTTCCCGTTTAGGGTGTTTTTAATATCGTGTGGTTTTCATCACGCATGCGGAGCAATTCCGCATGCGTGATGAAAACCACGTGACCTCCACAAATGTCCTTTTCATACAAGTATTTGTTGTAATGCATACGCCCGCGGGACGCGTTTTTTTTTTAAATACTTAATGCATAATCCATAGCTAGTTAGGTAAATCAGTTGTATTTTGTGTAAAAAAAAAACTGAATGCTACGATTTTTGTAGTTGGAATCAATAATTCAAAATTCACTTTTTCGAGAAATCTTGCGGACGGCGAACGATGGGTAGCTCGCTGTGCGGACGTCCATTAGCCGAAGCCTGTATCAACGGCGCGTTGTGATTAACGAAATGTTATCAAATGGAAGGGGCTCACTAGGGCCAATGCTTGCTTGGGCTGTGGGACTGTTGGAAAGAGGTACCGTCGGCTGCTGAAGAAACACAGGAAGCCTTGACACAGTAAAAGTCTGGCACGCCCTCTCGCTCTACCTAGAGCAGGAAAATTTGTTTGATGATTGCTTAATAAAAAAAAACACTATGGTTGCACGAATTTGCTGTGGACTGTAGGTTTAAAAAGCGATCTAAGGTTTGTTAACAATATGCAGATACTGCGCCTAGCGTTTATTAATGGGATAAATGTATTAGGAAGGAACACTGACCTTTTGACCTCGAAGGTTCCACGTGGCGCCGGCCGGCGAACCTCGACTTCGCACATTTAACCACTGCCAGGTCCCGTATTGCACTACACTGCACTATTGTTGAGTCTTTGAATGGTTGGATCACGAAATAGTCAATTTTCTTGTAATTTCGAGCGGGCGATGTTAGCGGAGCGGTCACATTCACAATCGATGCACAAACGTCAATGTCATTTCATTTCTAGAGGTCGTGCGGGAAAAAGAAACGGAAGGGATAGGATTGCTAGGCCAAAAAAATAAATTACAAAAAACAAAATCGCGGATCATAGCAAATTGGCGCAACCATTCCCCCCGGGTTTGAAGGGTTACCTTCAAAGAAAAGAAAAAAAAACAAAAGCGAAACTAAACCCTATTACTATATCTAAACTATCAATACTAGGTAGCGAAACAACTTATAACTAACTATGCCACTACTACTGATTAGGCAGAGGGCAGAGGCGAATAACCGGACGCAGGTACGATCCAGTTGCGGTTTTAACCTTTACGACTCGCGTTATTCCGTTCGAACCCGGAAAAACTTCTTCCACTACACCAAGAGGCCAGTGCAGAGGAGGCGCACTCTCAGTCTTCAGTATCACCACAGTACCGACTGTGACTGGATCTGAAGGAGTGTTCCACTTTTGACGCGACTGCAGCGTATGCAGATAATCTGTCCTCCATCGCTTCCAAAAGGACTGAACTAAGCTATCTAGCAGAGCGTGACGCGGGTGAAGCTGCAGTTTGTCAGTCTCGACATCTAAAGCGGGCAAATATTTAAGAGGAGTCGTCGTCAAGAAGTGAGCCGGCGTCAACGCTAGTGGCTCCGATGGATCACTAGACAAAGTCCGACACAACGGACGCGTATTCATCAACGCCTCTACCTGAGCGAGTACGGTGCTCAACTCCTCATACGAGAGAATCTGTTCGCCTATGACCCGAAACAGGTGCGACTTAAGGCTTTTAATATTCGCCTCCCAATTGCCACCAAAATGACTAGCCGCTGGCGTATTAAAACACCAATCAATGCGATTCTCAGCTAAGACATGGGCGAATTCACTTTGGTAGTACTTGGAGCGTAAGAATGTATGTAATTCCGAAATATTGCGTCGCGCTCCAACATAATTTGTGCCGTTGTCAGAGTATAAGCGCTTAACGGGACCACGGCGAGATAAAAATCGTTTAAATGCAGACATAAAACCCTGCGTACTCAAATCACTGGTTAACTCTATGTGAACTGCACGAGTTGTCATACAAACGAATAGGCAAATGTATGCCTTTGTGGAACGTATACCACGACCACGGGCAATAGTGACTTTAAACGGTCCAGCATAGTCCGTCCCAGTATGTATGAAAGGTTTCACCGTCTGTACAACACGACAAGAACGATGGTCGGCCATTTCCGGCGCGTTGAAACGCGGGCGGAGCTTAAAGCAGGGCACACATCTGTGCACTCTAGCGCGTATCAAATTGCGAGCGGAAAGTATCCAGTACTTCTGTCGAAGAATGGACATTAATAAATCGGGACCAGCGTGACAATTCACCTTATGGTGATAGTCCACCAACAAATCCAAAACGTGATCCCTGCGTGGTAGAACTACTGGATGCATTTGTTCAAACTCTAACTTAGCATTTCGCAGACGGCCACCGACACGAATGAGTCCGTCTTGCAAAAATGGTTTCAAATGTTGAAGTGCGTGACTACAAGGTTTATGTGATTCTAAACTACGAAATTCTATTGAAAAATAAAATTTCTGCAACTCTCGAAGTACAACTGATTCAGCTCTATCCAAATCAGCTGCGATTATAGAACCACGCGATGGTAATAATCTCAAAAATCTTAGGACGTAAACTACACAGCGTAATAGTCTCGACCAAGACGAGACTCGATTAGACAACAACAAAACAACTGACTCTTCACGCGGAACTGATACTACAAGCGTATGTTTCTTCTCCTCGGGTTGCTCTGAAACAGTAGCGGGGTTAAACGGAGCACTTGGCCACTCGTTAGGAGTGGTATGAAGCCAGGGAGGGCCACAAAACCAAAGCGGATGATTTAAAATTTGCGCAGGAAGCAAACCACGTGAGAGACAATCAGCTGGGTTTTCTGTTCCAGCGACATGGAATATATTTTCCGGTGACAATTCAGCTTGAATCTTAGCCACCCTATTTGCGACAAACGTGCCCCATCGATGGGGTGAAGAGTGGGCCCAACATAGAGCAACGGTTGAGTCTGAAAACGCTACAATTCTCTCTATATTAATGCGAGGACGACAAGTTTTGACTATAGATGTAATCAATTGAACCAACATAAGAATAGCGCAGAGTTCGAGACGAGCAAGAGAGACAACCTTACGAGGAGATACCTTTGATTTTGCGCTAATGAGGAAAACTGAAATGTTATCGCCATTTTGGACCTGAAAGTAAACCACTCCCCCGTAAGCCCTCTCACTGGCGTCTGCGAAACCTACCACATTAACAACAGTGTCTGGTACTATACCAACATGGCGAGGAATCTGTATCTGATCGAGCATTGGAAGCTCTTTCCTATAGCGAGCCCACAACTTAGCAACACTGTCAGGAGCGGTGTCGTCCCAATCACAGTTGGAAAGCCAAAGCTCTTTTATAAGCAGCTTTGCATACAAAACGACAGGAGCCACAAAACCCATTATATCCCATATCCGAGCTACACATGCTAGGATAACGCGTTTGGTACAAGTTGGCGGAGTCGAGCTAATTTTAAGACTGAACATATCAGTTGCGGGTGACCAACTTAAACCAAGGATCTTATGCGAATCTCTATCATCGAATTCCTTTACCGAAGTCAACCGGTGTGACGGTGGAATCGACTCTAATGTAGCTTGCGAGTTGCTTGTCCATTTCACCAGATCAAATTGACCGGACTTCATGAGGCTGATTACTTGAGCAGCGGTCTCTATAGCCTCTGCTTCACTAGGTACACTGTACACAAAATCGTCCTTGTACAATCCGGTTTCAATAGTGGCCCTTGCTTTCGGGTATGTATGACCCTCGTCAGCGGCCAACTGCTTGATAGTGCGAAGAGCGTGAAAGGGACTAGACTTAAGCCCAAAACAAACACGATTGAATTCGTAAACCTTCAAAGGTTCCTGCGGAGAAAATCTATACAAGAAGCGTTGGAATCTACGGTCACATTCTCTGATTCCAATACTAAGAAACATTTGCCGAATATCAGCAGAGAGCGCAATAGCAAACAAGCGAAAATTTACTATTATTTCAAATAAGTTACCCTGGAGGTCCTGACCACAACACAAGATATCGTTAAGCGATATGCCAGTACTAGTTTTAGCGCTACCATCCATAACCACACGCAGTTTAGTTGTAAGCTTGTCTTCTCTAACAACTCCATGGTGCGGGATGATGTAAAACGGGTAATCACGTGTCTCCTCAGTCTCGGCAGGCGCTGATGAGATATAACCTTTATCTAAATATTCGATCAGCACATCATCATAGGCTTGCTTCAACTTAGGAGACGCTTGCATCTTACGTTCCAAGCATAGAAAGCGTTTTTCTGCGGAGGCACGGGAGCCACCGAGCGAAAAAATATCACCCTTGAAAGGGAGCGCGACAACATAACGACCATCTTTATCACGAGTAGTCGTGCGGGTATAAATCTCCTCAGTGACCTGATCCTCAGGGCTGAGAATAGGCGGGACATTGACCTCTTCAATCTCCCAGAACTTGCGGATGGTAGACTCAAGCGGCGGCTCGACGGTGCAACAGTGCGACACAGTCGAGTAACTATCTAAACAAGCGGGTGCGGAACCAACTATAACAAACCCGAGAACTGTTTCCAGTGCGTGCGGAGCGGGGTACATCGGAAGACCTTGAATTTTACGTGATAACTGGAGATGCGGGAGAATCGAAGCACCGATCAATAGATCGATATCTCCAGGGAAAGCGTAATTTCCGTCAGCTAACTGCAAGTTCTTAAACTCCGTCAGCATGGACGTGTCAACCGGTACCGTGGGCAACCGTTCCGTAATCTTATCTGCGACTAGCGAATCCATTTCAAACGAAATATTACGATTAAAACGTGAACTAAATATTATTTTAATGGAACCGTGAATGGTTGCCTTTAAACCCCCAAAACCCCTCACTTCTGAGCGGGATGACCAATTATTAAAACTAAAACCAAGGCGTTGACAACAATCCCGAGTAATAAAATTACTCTGGGAAGCGCCATCTAGTAGCGCTCGAACGGTGTGCGGTTTGCCAAAGGCATCTACAATGACAACTTGCGCGGTCGCAAGTAAAACGGTAGTGATTTGAGTACCAGCGGCGGAAAGCGAACACAATGTTACGTCGTTTGCACTTGCAGCAGGCCGCGCGTCACAAGCGTCGCGCGTCTGCGCAGGCTGTGGCTGCGATGGCAGCTTACTACTCTCAAAATGTAAGAAGGTATGATGTCTAGCTAGACATTTACGACAGCTAACACCACTGTTACATGACGTAACCAGATGTTTGTCACTTAGACAATTAAAACACAAATTATTAGTGCGGACAAACTTGTAACGATCACTAGGCGATAATCTCTGAAATTCCGAACACTTGTACAGCTGTGTATGGCTACCCTTACACAGAGAACAGTCAGGTGTTGAGGCGGTATTAACTAGCGTATGTACAGTCTTGACTGACTTCGATGACGCGTCTATACGGCGATCGGAACCTGTCCTATTCGTGACTTCATGACGTGCCGACGTGCGCTGCAATACCTTAATATGGTCGCGAATAAAAGATTCTAAATCTTCGAACTTAGGTATTTCGTTACCGCGTTGAGTCGTTTCAAACAGACGAACAGTTTCAGGATCTAATTTATTTAAACCGATATACAAAACAAAAAGTCACAGAGATCATTGACCTTTAGGTTCTTTACTGCACGAACAGATGATGCGAAAATATTTAAAAACTTCTCTAAATTATGATCGTTACAAACGGAAAAACTTTTCAAATCGAATAATTGGTCTAAATATGCGGTGGCTGCTAATCGCTTATCTTCGTATTTTGTTTTTAAAGTGTTCAAAACTAAATTGTAATTTTCAGCGCTAAACGTAATTCCAGCACAGACAGCCTTTGCCTTACCGGTCAATTTTTCTACGAGATAATGCAATCTCTCGTGATCTGTCAGCGATGTGTTCCAATGTATTATATTTTCGAAACTATCTATAAATAAATTCCAATTTCGAATGTCACCATTAAATTCAGGTATTTGAATTGGCGGCAATCGTGGGCGTTCGCGAGGAGGGTTGGATAAACCACTCGCGGGGGGGGGAGTCTCTAAACTCCTAGCAATACGTTTGATACGACAATACAAGTCATCAAAGGACGACAATGCCTGATAACTCACACAGTAATCAGGATTTAACTCCAACTCTAAAATGTTTATATTATTAATTGTAGATTCAAAATCCGCGCGCAAACTATCTAAAGTTTCCAACGAACACAAGAAAGCATCTCTAATCGCCAGATCCGAGGTTTGCAAAGATTTATCACAAATTGATTGAACACGTGAAAACTGTGAGTCCCTTTTAGCGTATAAAAGCTTTAACTGAACCTTTAAATCAGTACTAACCTTATTGCCCTTAAGAGACATCTTGTTTTGATATATTCACACTATACACTCAAACAAACACTTAACGAATTATTAAGTAAGCGATAATTAACAGATAACAATATGGTAATATTGTAAACAACAAAGTGAACGGCGAACGAACGGAATAACCTGAATCAATGAGTGAATATTACCCAATTTCTCGATTAAATCATTCACGTCGTTCATATGCGTATATAATCTATGGTTTATCCGTTTCCTACAAATATTCACTCAACAATGAACGGGTATTTTTGAAATGCGTCTACCTACATGCAATTTGTAGGACTTCCGAATGAATTTTGTCAAGAAAAAGAATGCGATCGATTTATATCTACGCTGATATTTACGTAGCTAACTATAATTATGCGGTGCGGTTGACGGCGTAGGTACCGTAACTATCAATGGCTCTTTAACTATACGAGCGAAATAACGATTAGTTGCCTAAATGCCTAGATGCGGGTTTTCTACTATTATATCTAGGTAAACAGGCGCGTTGCGTTTATTCCCTATGGAACAAATACTATATTGCGAAATTACAAGAAAATGATTCACGATCCTGCTCGTAGGGCCAAAAAGTAATGGTTGCGCGAATTTGCTGTGGACTGTAGGTTTAAAAAGCGATCTAAGGTTTGTTAACAATATGCAGATACTGCGCCTAGCGTTTATTAATGGGATAAATGTATTAGGAAGGAACACTGACCTTTTGACCTCGAAGGTTCCACGTGGCGCCGGCCGGCGAACCTCGACTTCGCACATTTAACCACTGCCAGGTCCCGTATTGCACTACACTGCACTATTGTTGAGTCTTTGAATGGTTGGATCACGAAATAGTCAATTTTCTTGTAATTTCGAGCGGGCGATGTTAGCGGAGCGGTCACATTCACAATCGATGCACAAACGTCAATGTCATTTCATTTCTAGAGGTCGTGCGGGAAAAAGAAACGGAAGGGATAGGATTGCTAGGCCAAAAAAATAAATTACAAAAAACAAAATCGCGGATCATAGCAAATTGGCGCAACCACACTAAAAAAGGCAAATTCCACTGTCGAACTGTAACTGAAGTAAATCCTACTGTGACAGAAGGTAGTCTGCAAGGTAATTTATCTCTTTCAAAAATTTTTGGAGATAATTTTAATGATGTTTTTCAAAAATTCAGTGGTTCACATTTCAGCAACAAAGCAACTTTTCCTCAAATTAATGTTTGTAGAATCATTTCAGTATCTACTTTTCCTTATACTTTATATGCTCGTATATATCGAAATGTTTGTCAAAATAAATCACTTACTGTTGTTACTTGACTCCAGTAAGTAATTGATTCTGTTGGGCCATAAATTCTAAATCTGACTACAACCACGTATCCTATTAGGAAATTAATAAAAAACAAGGTTTTGTTTAAGGATTACCAAATCTCAAAGATTTTTCTACTTTTGAAAACTAAGTATGTTTTAATTTCAATTTGATACCTCCACGCGTTCCCGAGATAAGGGGTCTTTACAAACAGACGGACCACAAAGTGTTCTTATAAAGGTTCCGTTTTTTCCTTTTGAAGTACGGAACCCTAAAAATATTAAAATGTTTCCATCTAGATGTTATTTATTTATTTCACATGAAGGAAATTGGATTACAGCTAGTTTTAATAAAAAAAATTCAATACATTTACATGTATGCACTTGCATGCTTTGGTTTATTATAATTGTTCATAATTTTTGAATCACAAAAAAAGAATATGTCAGTTTGTTTGATACTGCATTTTTGCTGACAAGTTTACACATGACAGAATACAGCAAAAAGGTTTTATTTATGGACGTGTATTTCATTGAATTTCGAAATGTTTTTGAACTATGCACTATGTCATAAAGCATGACAGTTATGGATGGATATGTTATTTTTTTAACATTGTACCTGTTGAAATTCATCATTCATATCAAAGAAATTTAATATCTTTGGTTGATATTATTATTTATAATAATGTGTGAGAGACTGAGTGTTGTAAAGATAAGGTAAAGATAGCTAGAGCTATATTTTGGACTAATGTAAATTAACTTTGGTAGGTGATTCAAAGCGAACGCTAAGTGACGCGTTACAAACGGAACAGACAATTGATACCCTTTTGCGGTGGCCTACGTTACCAATCGCACGTAGGTGCGGTATGGCGATGAGCGAAGCGAAGCGGTCGCATGTAGTTGGTTTAATATTTTTGTGTGAACTCTTGCAGTACTGACGGTTTGTTTTATATTAATGGCGGCTTTGCGCGCACGTGCAACAAAGCCGCTGTATCGTGAATTCCACATTCACGTAGAACGCCGCGCAAGATGCGAAACTAGAACCTTCCTAGATAAAAAAAAAAAAAGCCTGACCGCTAAAATAAATGAGGAGCGCAATTGCATTCAGCTTCTTACGCTAAACTTGACTAGATGCGGCCAAAGCTTCAAACTTCCAACACGTTTAAGTAAACTAACCAACTTAAATTAATCAGCTCAAAGTGATCAAGTTTTACTTGAAATAATTGAAAAGCAACGAAGAACATTGTAGTAAATTATAATCCCCATTTCAAGATGTTCAAGTTTTCCTTTTTACGACCATCGTGACCTTTCGACGGAGAACATTATACTACTATTCAAAATGAGTAAGTAGGGATATTTAGGGCCAAGTAAAGCACTCAATAACTTTATAATGACTGGCTGAACGGTCGCTGCGTACTTTGACTAACAGCTGCTGCCTAATACATAAAAAAGTAAAAATTAAAAAGTAGCATTCAAGTCGTAGTCGGTCGATGACCGCGTCATAAATTACCAAGGAATTTGGATTTGAAAAAAGAATGTGTCGATGTATTTTTTCGTTCTTATTTTTTTATGATTGTTGTATGGGTAAATGCCATCGACCTATAGTACATATATATCGATGGTAAATGCTCTTTGTATATGAACCCTGCTTGCTTTTCATCATTTTCAATAGACATAATTGACGCATATAAGTGATCGTTTTACTTTATTCAATTTTGATTGCTTGCACATATTTGCCAAAACAACTTTGATGATAATGACGTTGAGAAGATGTCAAACAAAAATAAGTAAACATACGGTATAGTTTCATAAGTAACATTTGCAGAGATTTTTTTTTACCCACTATCGATAGCAGGTACATAAGATCATTATCTAGGTCATTTCATCTCCATAATTTTAATACTCAATTTAATTTTTATTTATACTTTTGTATAAATAAACGAATGTCATATAGAATGTCCCTCATCTAAGTACACAAATACATCGTTTGTAGGTTTTTTATAGTAAATTAACCTAAATTGGGCAGTCCACTATCAAACATTACAATTCCGAACCACGATAAATTGCACTTTTAAGAATATCTTAATTTTTGTTTATTTTTAGACAATTACAGTAATTGTATGGAAAATTTTATTTCTGTTGACTCAATGCTCACTTTTGTATATAATTATTATTTAAATAAATTTATTATTATTAGATAAAAGGGAATTCAGGAATTCATATACTACAATATGAAACTATTTTTAGTAGTTGTGGTGTCTTTTCTTTCTGGAAAAGACTGCCAAGGCAAAGCAAATTAATTTAATATGACGTCATGTGTGTGCGTCTTTTAATTAATTTTGTCTTTGCAACAGTGCAGCATATAATTTGGCTTGCGAAATTAATTAGTGTCTTGTTTCATTCTTTTATTATTTTTTAAGTTTATTGTTTTTCTTGTACACATAAGTAGTATTATTTTACATGGCTTTATCAGTCATTACAGACGCGAAGTCGAAACCAGATAGGCCAGAATATCATGCGGGTTTCATCACGCATGCGGGTTTGCTCCGCAAGCAGAAAATTTCAAAAGGCAAAAAAACGCGCCCCGTGTGCGTATTGCATTACCATATGGAAAGGACATTTGTGGAGGTTACGCATGCGGAGCAAATCCGCATGCGTGATGAAATCTGTACGATATTATAAACACCCTTAAGGGTCAAGCTTACTCCGTAGAAAATGTCATCAAAATCGGTTCAGCAGTTTATCCTTGGAAGCGTGGCAGAGTTAGAGAAAGAGATAGACAGAGTTACTTTCAGGTTATAATATTTATTAATAATAATATAGGTGAATAAGTACGGATTACAGGTAGCACGAAGAGGAACAGCCTCGTTGGTCCAGTGACCGCCAGGAGACGTCCCGGTCGTCAGGAGTCACTGGCAACTCACGGCCACCGTAGGTGAGGGTTTGCGGACGTTGAACCATGGGTGATGCCCAAGCCTACGTAGATAACGCCTTGTGTCCCATGCGCACATTAAAGAGATGTCAGTAAGAATGAAGGGGCTCATTGGAGTCGATGCCTACTAGGATTGCAAGAGTATTTAAAATAGTTACCGTGGCCCTTGAACACAAAAGGTAGTTGAAAAACCGTAGGTGACTTTTATATTGTAAAAGTCTGACCCTTTCGATCCACCCAGAAAGGAAGCATATGAGTTATACTGGTTACCTAACTCTGGCTTTATCAATCTCGCAGACATCCGAATTTGGTCCTTACTGGACGACGAGTTACCCATTATTCACCGTCTGCAAGCCCGCACCAACGATAGCCAGTAAACAAATACAACTCTACGTTTCACTTCGGAGAGTACAGATGTATGTTATGTTCAGTTACTTATGTATCTTATATACCTATACTTACTAGAGGCAGGCTTTTTCACAAAGATCTATAAATTAGTCCCTTCGTCTTCTATTTCCTTTTCTGAGACCATAACCATGACTTATGTGCTCATAAAACAGAAAAATTTCCAAAGTGGACTCATCAACCTATTTATGACCTCAGCAGCTGCGGCCACGTGTAATGTATTTACAATTAATTTTTGGGAAAGAAATTATTTTTCTTCCTTTTTCCAGATACATTATTATAATCCGATGATTTTTTTTTATCTGAATGTCCTCGAATGCTTATTGTACCTACATATGTTTTTACAACTTAAATGACCTTGAGAAACGTTAATTGTCGTACTGTACACACGAGAGTACGAAATTATTTGGTCAAAAATGCTGGTTTCTATCTTTGTTTTTTCTGGAAAAAAGCGGATTAAAAAAAATGTGATTTTATAAAAAAAACGCGCAATTACTTAATATTAATACCCCCCGGTGGCCAAGGGGTTAAGATCACAAAATTGATTTCTTAAATAGGTTGTACTCGAATTCTTCTTACAAAAGTGAGTAGTTCTCCATGGTCTGGTAATAAGGATTGCTAGATTTATTTTAAGAAGTTACCATGAACCCTAAACGCAGAGCTTCAATCAATGAAACTCATTTATTTCAAATAGACCATTTTCAGGCACTTTTGAATAGTAAAAATGTCAAAATGTATGTCAGTAAAAAAAAAAGCTAAATAATAAAAAAGAGTCTTTAGATAGGTATCGTTTGTCTGGATATGATCATGTGAAGAAGTATGAAACATACATTACTCAGTTATGAGTATACCTACATGTAATCTGGTTGGATAGAGAAGAAGAGGAAGGCCAAAAATGTATGAATTGTGTGAGGAGTAATATGAAAGAAACAGTGACAGCATGAAGGTTGACAAGAACATAGTGAAAGGTACAAACATGGTAGTCTGACCTCAAGTAACAAACCCCAAGCCAATATTATAGAAAATTTTTCGAGCATAGAAATATCTCTGCCAAGTTAACCAGTAAAATATTAAATTACAACCAAGAAAAATGTTTTTCTATAAAATTCAAGAGAATTGAAGTCAATTCTGTCACCAGATATCATTTGGCACTCATTCCGAGACTCGGATGTTTGCAGTTACTTTACTTTTGCATATATACGAATTGAATTTTGTAGTTCAAATATAATTTTCCAGTGAAACTTGTTTAAATCCGTTGCTGACACAATTTCTCTTGTAGACGTAAAAGTTTTGACCTGAATTTAAACCCCTTTATTACTTAGTTTTCAAGCAATGTATTTTTAAGCATAATGTTTTTTTCTTAGCTTTCGGATTCACTCGTGTTAATTTACAATTTGAGGACTCATAATAATACACACGTTCAAAAAAAGATAAAACTCTTTAAACCCTTCTTTAGTTCATAATATGGCTGTCTAATCATGATTAAACTTCGAGAAAAACATTAACGTCGAAGCCGACTCGGCTGGGCAGCGTTCGGGAAGTTGCACGGTATCTTCTCGTTCAATATACACAGTGTCTCAAGACGAAAGTCTATACCAGTGCGTGTTGCCAGTGAAGGCCTAATCAGAAGACTTAAATGCACCCAAAGGGCAATGGAAACGGCTATGCTTGGAGTTTCCTTGCGTGATCGAATCAGAAATGAGGATATCCGCAGGAGAACCAAGGTTACCGACATAGCAAGAAAAATCGCCAAAATTAAGTTGCGATGGGCAGGGGCATATTGCTCACAAAACGGATGGCCGTTGGGGCCGATAGGTTCTGAGATAGCGACCACGTACCATACCGACCGGTGAAGACGTAGCGTTGGAAGGCCTCCTACAAGGTGGACCGATGACCTGGAAAGGGGTGCGGGAATCCGATGGATATTATATTTTTTTCTAGATGGAAGGTACCCATAATATCCTCTTCTGCTCCCCCGACAATGTATACCTATGCAAAATTTATAATGATCGGTATAGTGGTTTAGGTGTGGTACCAACAAACATACTTACTTTCTCATTTATAATCATCAGCCGAAAGACATCCACTGTTGGAGATAGGCCTCCCCCAAGTGTCGCCACAATTAACGGTACTGTGCGTCTCGCATCCACCGGTCATCGGTCCACCTTGTAGGAGGCCTTCCAAAGCTACGTCTTCCGGTACGTGGTCGCCATTCCAGAACCTTTCGACCCCAATAGCCATCCGTTCTGCGAGCAATGTTTTTTTTTATGGTAGGTAAAATCATCAAATGACAAATTTTGCCCTTGGGTGGAGCGGGAGATACTGTCAGGGGTTAGGTGAAAATGAACACCCCCGGGGTTGGCCCCATGATCGAAGGCAATGAATGCAACAGGGTAGGTTTTTAGTCAGTAAGAGTCTGACACTATCTCCCGGTCCACCCAAGGAACGGAGATTTAATTGGATGGTTTTCCCCACAAAAAAAATACCACCATTTTTCTAATAAAACATCTCCTCAGTAGGCCGGACGGCCCGGTGACCATTTTGTGCGGACAACCAGATAAGGTACAAGCTTATAACTTTGTGATTTTTCATGATACAATTATGAAATTTTGTACATAGAAATACTAGACACGTGTTTCGGGTTTCGCATATTCTAAAAATAAGTTTGTATATACTTGTTTTATTTAGTTTGATTGTGAGAAAAATATTTGCAAGTATAGTGTATATTTTCTCCTTCATCTCTAAGTTATGTTTATATTGAAGACAAAATTTCTTAAATTGAACGAGTAGGTACTCGTTCAATTTACCTACTTTCTCTACTAGTACTCGTTCATTTTACCTACTTTCTGTCTTTTGTACAAAACTTTATTTATATATTATTATAATGTTGTTTCAAACAAATTTCAACGAAAAAGGAATAACTAAAACTTCAGTAGTAATATAATTTACCTACATCTTTCTTTGAGTAAAAGAAAATTGTTCAGCATTTTCTCGAAGCCAATCTGATTCGCGTAATCACTTTGGTTAGCGTGACAAGTCGTAGTTCTGGCTGTATTTGTTGTATTTTTAAGGTTCTGCTGAAACGGGAATCTCATTACGGTAGCTCTTTTGTTTATAGGTCTAACTTCATTGGGAGTGAGTCGCCTTTCCTTTCAGATACTGCTTTCATTTGTTCGTTTTCCCCTGAGTTCTCAGTATTCCGTTCCGTTCCCCTTATCTTTGTTTCTTAGGGCTGACCCAACTTAAGTTTTATGTAATGTTTGGTTGAAAACTATTGATTTGATTTGAACTATTGATTGTATGTTAAGATGGATGTGTGGTGTGACGAGAATGGATAAAGTTAGAAAAGAGAATAATTTATTAGGGAAGTTTAAAAGTGGCGCCAGTAACTGTGGTTGCGCCAATTTGCTATGTTCCGCGACTTTGTTTTTTGTAATTTATTTTTTTGGCCTAGCAATCCTATCCCTACCGTATCCGCTTCCCGCACGACCTCGAGAGAAAGGATTTGACATTGACGTTTTGTGCATCGAGTGAATGTGACCGCACCGCTAATCGCGCCCGCTCGAAATTACAAGAAAATTGACTATTTTCGTGATCCAATCATTCAGAGACTCAACAATAGTACAGTGTAGTGCAATACAGAAACTGGCAGTGCTTGAAAGTACGAAGTTCGGGATTCGCCGGCCGGCGCCATGTGGAACTTTCGAGGTTAAAGGTCAGTCCTTCTAATACATTTATCCCATTAATAAACGCTAGACGCAGTACCTGCATATTGTTAACAAACCTTAGATCGCTTTTTAAATCTACAGTCCACAAAGCAAAATTCGCGCAACCATTACTTTTTGGTCCATACGAGCAGGATCGTGAATCATTTTCTTGTAATTTCGCAATATAGTATTTGTTCCATAGGGAATAAACGCAACGCGCCTGTTTACCTAGATATAATAGTAGAAAACCCGCATCTAGGCATTTAGGCAACTATACGTTATTTCGCTCGTATAGTTAAAGAGTCATTGATAATTACGGTACCTACGCCGTCAACCGCACCGCATAATTATAGTTAGCTACGTAAATATCAGCGTAGATATAAATCGATCGCATTCTTTTTCTTGACAAAATTCATTCGGAAGTCCTACAAATTTCATGTAGGTAGACGCATTTCAAAAATACCCGTTCATTGTTGAGTGAATATTTGTAGGAAACGGATAAACCATAGATTATATACGCATATGAATATTGATTCAGGTTGTTCCGTTCGTTCGCCGTTCACTTTGTTGTTTACAATATTACCATATTGTTATCTGTTAATTGTCGCTTACTTAATAATTCGTTAAGTGTTTGTTTGAGTGTATAGTGTGAATATATCAAAACAGGATGTCTCTTAAGGGAGCCAAGGTTAGTACTGATTTAAAGGTTCAGTTAAAGCTTTTATACGCCGAAAGGGACTCACAGTTTTCACGTGTTCAATCAATTTGTGATAAATCTTTGCAAACCTCGGATCTGGCGATTAGAGATGCTTTCTTGTGTTCGTTGGAAACTTTAGATAGTTTGCGCGAAGATTTTAAATCTACAATTAAGAATATAAACATTTTAGAGTTGGAGTTAAATCCTGATTACTGTGTGAGTTATCAGGCATTGTCGTCCTTTGATGACTTGTATTGTCGTATCAAACGTATTGCTAGGAGTTTAGAGACTCCCCCCCCCGCGAGTGGTTTATCTAACCCTCCTCGCGAACGCCCACGATTGCCGCCAATTCAAATACCTGAATTTGATGGTGACATTCGAAATTGGAATTTATTTATAGATAGTTTCGAAAATATAATACATAGGAACACATCGCTGACAGATCACGAGAGATTGCATTATCTCGTAGAAAAATTGACCGGTAAGGCAAAGGCTGTCTGTGCTGGAATTACGTTTAGCGCTGAAAATTACAATTTAGTTTTGAACACTTTAAAAACAAAATACGAAGATAAGCGATTAGTAGCCACCGCATATTTAGATCAATTATTCGATTTGAAAAGTTTTTCCGTTTGTAACGATCATAATTTAGAGAAGTTTTTAAATATTTTCGCATCATCTGTTCGTGCAGTAAAGAACCTAAAGGTCAATGACCTCTGTGACTTTTTGTTTTTGTATATCGGTTTAAATAAGTTAGATCCTGAAACTGTTCGTCTGTTTGAAACGACTCAGCGCGGCAAAGAAATACCTAAGTTCGAAGATTTAGAATCTTTTATTCGCGACCATATTAAGGTATTACAGCGCACGTCGACACGTCATGAAGTCACGAATAGGACAGGTTCCGATCGCCGTATAGACGCGTCATCGAAGTCAGTCAAGACTGCACATACGCTAGTTAATACCGCCTCAACACCTGACTGTTCTCTGTGTAAGGGTAGCCATACACAGCTGTACAAGTGTTCGGGATTTCAGAGATTATCGCCTAGTGATCGTTACAAGTTTGTCCGCGCTAATAATTTGTGTTTTAATTGTCTAAGTGACAAACATCTGGTTACGTCATGTAACAGTGGTGTTAGCTGTCGTAAATGTCTAGCTAGACATCATACCTTCTTACATTTTGAGAGTAGTAAGCTGCCATCGCAGCAGCAGCCTGCGCAGACGCGCGACGCTTGTGACGCGCGGTCTGCTGCAAGTGCAAACGACGTAACATTGTGTTCGCTTTCCGCCGCTGGTACTCAAATCACTACCGTTTTACTTGCGACCGCGCAAGTTGTCATTGTAGATGCCTTTGGCAAACCGCGCACCGTTCGGGCGCTACTAGATGGCGCTTCCCAGAGTAATTTTATTACTCGGGATTGTTGTCAACGCCTTGGTTTTAGTTTTAATAATTGGTCATCCCGCTCAGAAGTGAAAGGTTTTGGAGGTTTAAAGGCAACCATTCACGGTTCCATTAAAATAATATTTAGTTCACGTTTTAATCGTAATATTTCGTTTGAAATGGATTCGCTAGTCGCAGATAAGATTACGGAACGGTTGCCCACGGTACCGGTTGACACGTCCATGCTGACGGAGTTTAAGAACTTGCAGTTAGCCGACGGAAATTACGCTTTCCCTGGAGATATCGATCTATTGATCGGTGCTTCGATTCTCCCGCATCTCCAGTTATCACGTAAAATTCAAGGTCTTCCGATGTACCCCGCTCCGCACGCACTGGAAACAGTTCTCGGGTTTGTTATAGTTGGCTCCGCACCCGCTTATTTAAATAGTTACTCGACTGTGTCGCACTGTTGCACCGTCGAGCCGCCGCTTGAGACTACCATCCGCAAGTTCTGGGAGATTGAAGAGGTCAATGTCCCGCCTATTCTCAGCCCTGAGGATCAGGTCACTGAGGAGATTTATACCCGCACGACTACTCGTGATAAAGATGGTCGTTATGTTGTCGCGCTCCCTTTCAAGGGTGATATTTTTTCGCTCGGTGGCTCCCGTGCCTCCGCAGAAAAACGCTTGTTTGCTATTGCGCTCTCTGCCGATATTCGGCAAATGTTTCTTAGTATTGGAATCAGAGAATGTGACCGTAGATTCCAACGCTTCTTGTATAGATTTTCTCCGCAGGAACCTTTGAAGGTTTACGAATTCAATCGTCGAATTCAATCGTCACCCCATCGATGGGGCACGTTTGTCGCAAATAGGGTGGCTAAGATTCAAGCTGAATTGTCACCGGAAAATGTATTCCATGTCGCTGGAACAGAAAACCCAGCTGATTGTCTCTCACGTGGTTTGCTTCCTGCGCAAATTTTAAATCATCCGCTTTGGTTTTGTGGCCCTCCCTGGCTTCATACCACTCCTAAAGAGTGGCCAAATGCTCCGTTTAACCCCGCTACTGTTTCAGAGCCACCCGAGGAGAAGAAACATACGCTTGTAGTATCAGTTCCGCGTGAAGAGTCAGTTGTTTTGTTGTTGTCTAATCGAGTCTCGTCTTGGTCGAGACTATTACGCTGTGTAGTTTATGTCCTAAGATTTTTGAGATTATTACCATCGCGTGGTTCTATAATCGCAGCTGATTTGGATAGAGCTGAATCAGTTGTACTTCGAGAGTTGCAGAAATTTTATTTTTCAATAGAATTTCGTAGTTTAGAATCACATAAACCTTGTAGTCCCGCACTTCAACATTTGAAACCATTTTTGCAAGACGGACTCATTCGTGTCGGTGGCCGTCTGCGAAATGCTAAGTTAGAGTTTGAACAAATGCATCCAGTAGTTCTACCACGCAGGGATCACGTTTTGGATTTGTTGGTGGACTATCACCATAAGGTGAATTGTCACGCTGGTCCCGATTTATTAATGTCCATTCTTCGACAGAAGTACTGGATACTTTCCGCTCGCAATTTGATACGCGCTAGAGTGCACAGATGTGTGCCCTGCTTTAAGCTCCGCCCGCGTTTCAACGCGCCGGAAATGGCCGACCATCGTTCTTGTCGTGTTGTACAGACGGTGAAACCTTTCATACATACTGGGACGGACTATGCTGGACCGTTTAAAGTCACTATTGCCCGTGGTCGTGGTATACGTTCCACAAAGGCATACATTTGCCTATTCGTTTGTATGACAACTCGTGCGGTTCACATAGAGTTAACCAGTGATTTGAGTACGCAGGGTTTTATGTCTGCATTTAAACGATTTTTATCTCGCCGTGGTCCCGTTAAGCGCTTATACTCTGACAACGGCACAAATTATGTTGGAGCGCGACGCAATATTTCGGAATTACATACATTCTTACGCTCCAAGTACTACCAAAGTGAATTCGCCCATGTCTTAGCTGAGAATCGCATTGATTGGTGTTTTAATACGCCAGCAGCTAGTCATTTTGGTGGCAATTGGGAGGCGAATATTAAAAGCCTTAAGTCGCACCTGTTTCGGGTCATAGGCGAACAGATTCTCTCGTACGAGGAGTTGAGCACTGTACTCGCTCAGGTAGAGGCGTTGATGAATACGCGTCCGTTGTGTCGGACTTTGTCTAGTGATCCATCGGAGCCACTAGCGTTGACGCCGGCTCACTTCTTGACGACGACTCCTCTTAAATATTTGCCCGCTTTAGATGTCGAGACTGACAAACTGCAGCTCCACCCGCGTCACGCTCTGCTAGATAGCTTAGTTCAGTCCTTTTGGAAGCGATGGAGGACAGATTATCTGCATACGCTGCAGTCGCGTCAAAAGTGGAACACTCCTTCAGATCCAGTCACAGTCGGTACTGTGGTGATACTGAAGACTGAGAGTGCGCCTCCTCTGCACTGGCCTCTTGGTGTAGTGGAAGAAGTTTTTCCGGGTTCGAACGGAATAACGCGAGTCGTAAAAGTTAAAACCGCAACTGGATCGTACCTGCGTCCGGTTATTCGCCTCTGCCCTCTGCCTAATCAGTAGTAGTGGCATAGTTAGTTATAAGTTGTTTCGCTACCTAGTATTGATAGTTTAGATTAGTAATAGGGTTTAGTTTCGCTTTTGTTTTTTTCTTTTCTTTGAAGGTAACCCTTCAAACCCGGGGGGAATGGTTGCGCCAATTTGCTATGTTCCGCGACTTTGTTTTTTGTAATTTATTTTTTTGGCCTAGCAATCCTATCCCTACCGTATCCGCTTCCCGCACGACCTCGAGAGAAAGGATTTGACATTGACGTTTTGTGCATCGAGTGAATGTGACCGCACCGCTAATCGCGCCCGCTCGAAATTACAAGAAAATTGACTATTTTCGTGATCCAATCATTCAGAGACTCAACAATAGTACAGTGTAGTGCAATACAGAAACTGGCAGTGCTTGAAAGTACGAAGTTCGGGATTCGCCGGCCGGCGCCATGTGGAACTTTCGAGGTTAAAGGTCAGTCCTTCTAATACATTTATCCCATTAATAAACGCTAGACGCAGTACCTGCATATTGTTAACAAACCTTAGATCGCTTTTTAAATCTACAGTCCACAAAGCAAAATTCGCGCAACCAAACTGAAAAGTTGAAATGAAATCGTTTGTTTTGGTATGGTCATGTGAAGAGGAGGGATGACACGCATGTTACTAAAAAGTTATGAGTTTACATGTAGATTTATGGAGAGAGAGAGGGAGGCCAAAGAAGAGATGAATGTATTGTGCGGGAGTGATATAAAAGAAAAGGAATTTAGTGATGGCGAGATGACTGACAGGACAGAATGGAAGAAAAAAACATGTTGCGCTGACCCCAAATAAAACGGGACAAGGGCAGAAAGATTATGATGGTTGAAAACTATTCATATGTAACATATTACATCTTTGACAACCTTGAAACATTTTTGTTTTGGTGTCACTTTAGGTCAGGTTACGTATTAAGGAAATTTTATGTCACGTGCGGTTTTATATTAATGTAATAGGATTTGAAAGAGCATCAAAGTTCAATTCATTATTGGGAAGAAATACGGTCTAACAACATGGCTTGTTGGAACGTTTTCCAGGTCCGATTTGTGGAAATGTGTATACAATATTATAAAAGTTTTTAGATCTAGAAAAAGCACTTTTTAAAAGACAAGTTTTAAAAAGTAGGTAGGCACGTAAAACATCAATAGTCTCAAACACAAAAATGGAACTAGAAAGCTTTTTGAAATTCTATATAGCGAGGATATAGTGATCATCAGACCTGACACCAAAATTGCGAACCTTTCTCGATAATATTGATGAAAAAACTTTGTTTGCAACAATTCCGAAATGAAACCAGCTGCGAACATGGCTGTTGACGACGAATGACTGAAGGGCAAATTCATTACGAAAAGGTAGATTTTGAACATATATTTTTCATGACAGAAATACCTAATCATACAACATATAAACTACTAGGTTTTTCTCGCATAAAAGACGAAAAATAAATAAGTAATTGTAAAGGAACGTTCCATTCATTATAAACTCCTTCAGACGTTTGAGCGTTTAAGGAACATACCTACATATTATATATAGAGTGACGGGTAATTAGTGAACGATACTTAAGCACGTGATTGTAGTCATGATAACAAACAACTTATACTATAGGACCAAACCTGAAATCGCGAAAAAATCTAGTTTTCAGCACTTTTATGTTTGCCTAATTGGTCAAAATGTACTGAATTTTGTCTGATTATTTTCGCTATTTCAGGTTTGGTCCTATAGTAAAAGTTGTTTGATATCATCACTACAATCACGTGTTTAAGTATCGTTCACTAATTACCAGTCACCTTATATATATGTTTTTAAAACTTTCGCCTTTATAACACTATATGTATGACATGAAAAAATAAGCTGACTATGGCCATGCCCAAATTAGGCCCGTTATCTACCAAAGCGGAGAGTTGGGGAGACGACTGGAGATGTGTTGCGGAGCTGGCCGGTTATTTACACCAAAGCGGAGAGGAGAAGTCTAGTGGAGTGGAGATTGCTTTGTGTAATAGAGCTGTGAGAGAAGAGGTGCGGGGGGCAGGTTGCGCGAGTGCTTGTGTGGCCGGGCTGCCCGACTGGATACTTCTATGCTCTGCCGCACAGCTTGCTCGCTCACTGCACAATATTCTATAGAAAAATGAGACATCTTTCCTCTCCGCTTCATCCATTTCTGTTAAAGCTAAGCGGAGAAGAGATGTGGAAAGAACGAAACCGGATTGGTTTATTCAAACACATCTCCTCTCGTCTCCTCTCTGCTTTTGTGGATGCCGGGCATAATGTGGACACTGCCTTCAAATAGTACTTTTTCTTTTAAAAATACTACTAATAGTTTTTAAAAAAATACTGGTTTTACATAAGTCTTTTTGGGTTTAAATAAGATTTAAAAAAGACGTGTCTAAAATCAGTCAAAATCAAATGCAAAAGTTTTTCGATAAAAACGTGAACAGAACCCACTGACGAAAATTCTTTCTTCTACTTTTAACCTAATTTTTCCTCAGGTAGCTTGATAAGTGCAAATTGTTCCAAACGACTTAAATAAACTGTGCGGTAAGGTAATTGCGAATAATTACGGTATTATGTTAGTTTTGACATAATAGCCAGCGCTAAGTTTTATAGTTGACTTTGAATTGAAAATTTACAACTGTGTTAGATGTAATTTTCTTTGGCATTTCAGTTTTTTGTGCGAACTTATTAAGTTTGAATGATTTACGTTGCATGAACGTGAATAATAGGATATTTTCCTGTGTATAATTTTGTAAATTATTTTATTCGAAACGTCAAATAACACGAACTTATGTATATTTTTTTTATTTTAGAAATTGTTTATTTTACGAAACAGTGATTTGTATTTTAAATGTTACTGTGAGGGAGAGTGGGGGTAAGTGGGATCATCGCGCTATATTTTTTGAAACGACACAAATGTCACTTAGTGTATCGTTTTACTGTCACTTGGCATTATTCCCTATTATTCGATTTGAAAGGTTTCTTGCTCAATCGTGAATCGATTTAAAAAATATATTTTGTTTTCGATTTTTGAATAAAGTTACTTTTTGATACAAATAATAAAAACAAATGTTGTATCTCATTTTGTGTGTAATTGTTTTATATATGTCATCAAATCGAATTGCCTATTTTAGTCGATTTTAAACAGGTGTGTTTATTACCGTTGTATAGGTATAGTTATAACAGACCATCTTCTGCCAGCGACTTCCCTTATATGAAAGTAAACAATTTTCTCACGAGAACACGTTAATACAATATTTCCGGAATAAAAAGTATTCTTTAATTCTTTATTGTACACCAAAACAACTTATACAATAAATGGACAATATCATGATAAGGTCATGTACAAAGGCGAGCTTAACTTAAAGTTGAGTACTTTACACTACTTTGTGGTATTCCAGTACATGGTCTACTTAACTCCATATAAATATGTTCAGCCGTTTGAGTGTGTTAAGTGGATGATCGACGCACGAGCCAATCCCGCTGTTTTATAGAACGTCGGTTTTACTCGCGGCTCGTTGGTGCTGATCGACTAGCGAGTAAAATATTTCTGAACGACGAGCCGAGTGGGAAATGAAGCAAACACGACGAGCCGCGAGCCAGGCTCGTCGTTCGTATTGCAATGATACGACGTCGAGCTTTACCGCCGAGCCATAAGACCGCGGTTTTACTCGCTCGTCGATCAGGGCCTTTAGGGTAACAGACATATAACACAGTCACACACATACATACGAACTGTCATCCTTATAATATTAATGTGATGGTCACAATCTTAGTTCCTATTTGCTGTGTCATAAAGTTGAAATGAAGTCAAGGGACGCTCCGTTGTTTGCTTGTCTCATAAGACTTAGTACACAATAGCTATTGATTATGTGAAGTATGACGAGGGTTGAAGAGGATAGGTTCAAAGCATCATTTTGCTTTATTGTCTCTGTGTCGAAGTGAATTTGTGGCGGTGTATTCATTGACACTTATTACAAGGATACAGTTGGGCAAAGAACAATGGAAAGAGCTATACTTTGAGTTTCAATGGTCACATCAGAAATGAAGACATCCGCAGAACCAGTTTACCGAAGTAGTCCGAAGAGTCGCCAAACTTAAATCGCAGTGGGCAGGGCATATTACTCGCAGAACAGATGGCTGATGGGGATGAAAGGTACAAGAGCGGCGACAACGTACCGGAAGACGCAGCGTTGGAAGGCCTCCCACAACTGGACCGATAACCTGTTTAAGATTGCGGGGATCCGACGGATGCGAGATGCACAGGATCGATAATTATGGCGACATTTAGGGGAGACCTATGAGTATAAAGATACAGCTGACCACTAGGCATTAGGCATTTCTTGGTCCTTAAAATTGGCACGTTGGTCCTTAATCTTCGGAAGCCCTTAATCGTCGGTAATTTTTGGGAACGGTCATCTGATTTAGCAAAGATGAAGTCTAAAAAAAAGCCTTGATCGCGTTGTTATGTTTTTAAAAGTTTATTTTTTTATAATCTTGGTAATATCATCCGCTCTACATTTTAACAATATATTGCAGTTCCAATAAGTGATACTAGTGTTACTTGCAAACGATGTATGTGTAGAAAAACGTATGTAGCTAATTTAAGGCTAAGAACTCAATAAGTTGCGAGCCCGCAGCTTTTGTAGAATGCAGATATATATATATAAAAAATTAAAGCACATTTGTCGAAGCGTTATACGCCTGCGGTGTGCGCGGTTGCTCGCGGGTGCCGTTGCACCCACCGGCGGGCCGTCTTGCAACCGCAAGTGTTGCGGTAATCACTCGACAGGTTTGCGGGCGAAAATCGCAACCGCGACGACTGCGTGATCGCACAAAACTGCGGTCTTGTGAGTTTAGAAATAAAGCAACGGTTTCTTCCACCGCGGCGGGCGCGGTTGAAAACTGCTTCGTAAGTTCTTAGCCTTACAGTGTCATTCAGATTTTTTTTAGTTTTTGACACAAAATACGGTCAGTTTGTTTTCCATTAAAAAATGGAGATTTATAATGATTTTGCAGTTTTCGACGGCAAATGTACCTAAACAAAGTCAGCCTTTTAGGCGAACTTCATTGAGGTAGGCACTACAGATTTCGCACGTTTCAATGATTCTATTTGAGATATAAAAGTAGACAAATTTTCTATAAAAAAAATCACTAGGAATCAATTAACGAATGAATTAAAACAGTTGCTGAATTTGGAAAATTCTTACCAAAAATTATCGCAACATATCTTGACTAACAGTTCGCTTTTCAAAAGAGGTTGGTTGTAACTTTATTTTAAATAAAGAATGTATATTTAAACGAGCAAGAGTTTTTTTTTTTCAAAGGTATTAAAAGGCCTGAGTTAGGATCATAGGCTACAACTTTACTTGCTAATAGTAAAGACTAGAATACTGTGTCAATAAATTACTATTATTTCACCTTTCCCTTTGTGCTAGTGCTACCAATATTTATCTTGTCCAAAGAAATTTGAAATACTATTTCTATCTTTACTTAAATGGCAAACATTTTTGTATAAACAAACATAGGCTGAAATATCACTAGCAACTCAGATCTTGGGCAAAAGAAAACACCTTTTTCTTGTTACTAAATGTGTTTTCTTTCGCCTGAAGTTAGAACAATATTTCTAGAATTGCTTTTTGTGGCCGAGTCGGGTTATAAGTGCTTTCTAATAGTGATCGGATGCCAGCTGTCGTAAAAACGCTCATCCGGAATAAAAAAGTTTTGATTTGTGACAAAAATGGCATTTCTATGAAATATTAACGAAGGAAACACGAGAAACCATGTCAAGTGGGCGAACTTTGTTAAAACTACCATACTCACCTTGAATTCTTAAAGAACCGCATTAAAGGCAACAACCCTGGCAAATAAGTTATAAACCAAAAAGTTTCTAGTTTCTTCATCCACACAATAAAATCGAATCTTCTGTTTGCCATCAGATTTATTATTTCCATTGTCTGAAGCCATTTTTGTATAAAGCTTTCATTAGCAACATTATGATAAACGGAATAGAATATCGTGCAGTTCCAAATCAGATTATTGACCGTTATAGAACGTATTTAAACTTCGAATAGCTGTTCTAACTTTGCAAATGGAATGCCTCTGTGGAGCGATATTATCTATGCTATTGTTTGACTTTGAATTAAACTCTTGAATGTGAATGTTGAGGTGATGTTTATTTGTAATATTGTGATAGTATTAGAAGTTATATAAAAATATATTATAAAAAAACTTTACGTACACGTTTTTTATATTTATAGCTAAATGTGTATCATAATATGTCTTATCCCATTTCAATGCATTTTCATGAGATTTATAGATTAAACAACCGGCCAAGTACTAGTCGGACTCGGCCACGACGGGTTCCGTGCCATCACCGCAAAAAAGGCTTTTGTATGATTTTTAGTACTTATGGTTATAGCGGTAAGAGAAATAAATCATCTGTGAAAATTTCAACTGTCTAGCGGTCACGGATCATGAGATACAGTCTGGTGACAGACAGAGGGACAACGAAGTTATTACTATGACTTTGCTGCCACGTTTTTATACTTTAGGTTTGGAACCATAAAAACAAACACACGATACGATGGTTCGTTGCTGATATGACACGAAATATGTAACAATTTTCATGAAACACGTCATTCATTTTCGCGACGTGTCATCACATCGTGACACTATGTCGCAACGTGTTATTGTACTATATTGTGGCATGTCTTTAGACAGAGGCTCTACCACGAGCTCAAATGGAGCCATGTAGATTGTATAGCTCCCTCTTTCATGCTCGCACCAATGGAATTTTGTGTGGTAAGGCATCAAGGTCTACATTTTTAACTAAATAAAATCGAAGGACATTCTCATATATTATATATTTCGTCTGGCCTGTTGATCTAGTTGTTAGTGGCTCTTATTGCTATGCCCGATGTTGTGGGTTCGATTCCCACCTAGGACAAATGTTTGTGTGAGGATGTGACTACATGACAGTACGGGTACTAGAATAATAACCATGTACTTATGAGTGATAAAGTAAATGATTTATTTTTATAGTTTTACATTTTTTTTAGTAGAATAAAGAATAATTTTTTTTTGACTCCTACTCAATCTAATAAAATATTAATAACTATATATACATTGATATATATATACATGTCAACCAAAGCAAATATTTGATATTATAAAAAGTCTTAAAAACACTAATAGCGTAGGATACGACGACATTTCAACTAAAATCATAAAACATGTTGCCGATTTAATCTCTAACCATTTGAGCTATATTCTTAATTTATGTATTAGTCATGGTGTTTTTCCTGACCGTCTTAAAGTCTCCATTGTAAAACCTATTTTCAAAAAAGGGGATAAAAATCTAATAGAAAATTATAGACCTATTGCGCTTTTGCCAATATTCTCCAAAATTTATGAGAAATATATATATAAACAATTGTATGCGTACTTAGAAAAACACATGATTCTCTGTAACGAGCAGAAAGGATTTCGGAAAAATAAAACAATAAATATGGCAATATATGACTTCTTAAATACAATTATGACTAACATTGATAATAAAAAATCTGTATGTGCTATGTACTGTGACATGACTCAAGCTTTTGACTGTGTTGACCATGACATTTTAAGAAACAAACTTGACTCCTATGGTATACGAGGTAACATTTTAGATTTATTATGCACTTATCTCTCAAATAGAAAGCAATTAACTGCTATAACAGACTTAAATTTGAAAACCAAAGAACAAGTTACATACCTATCTAAAGAACGTACTGTACATTTTGGGGTACCACAGGGCAGTGTTTTAGGCCCATTGATTTTTTTAATTTATATCAATGACCTGCCCAAAGCCGTAGACTACCCCATTACACTATTTGCTGATGATAGTACAGTAACAGTAGCTTGTAATAATCCTGACCTCTATGAAGCAGATGTTAATAAAGCTTTAATCTCAATAATCTCTTGGCTTAATAATAATAACCTGAAAATTAATGTAGATAAAACTCAAATTATGCACTTTGGCCATAGAAAACCTGACATTAAACTAAACGTGAAATTTCAAAATAATCAAATCGATGATGTGAATAGTGCAAAATTCTTAGGTCTTATAATTGATAGTCAACTTAACTGGAAATATCATATCGAAACGTTATGCAAGAAGATCAGTAGCTCATCCTTTGCCCTTTATAAACTTGCTCCAGTAGTTAACACAGATGCACTACTCACAGCCTATCATGGTATTGTTGCATCTATACTAAGATACGGCATTATATTCTGGGGCAATTCTACAAATAGAGAAGATGCGTTTAAAGCGCAAAAGCGTTGCATAAGAGCTATGTTTGGGCTTCAGGTAACGGACAGTTGTGTGTCATATTTCAGGAAACATAAAATTCTGACACTGCCAGCTTTGTATATATATGAAACAGCCTTATTTGTAAGATCTGATCCACATTTATTTCCTTACCTATCTGATACAGTCCAACGTAATAGGCGAAATGATATTTTACGAGGACGCAGAGCCAAGACTGCTCTTATGCGGAAAAGCATATTCTGCAGAGCGCCGCTAATTTATAACAAAATACCAAAATCAATTAGAGAGTTGGATTTGCCTGGGTTTAAGAAGAAATTTAAAGAATTTTTATGTAATAAATGTTATTATAATTTAAATGACTACTTAAATGACACTTTGACATCTTAATACAATTATTATTTACATGTATGATTTATTTGACTGACATTTCTAATTTTAACTATGTATATTAACTATAACAGTTTTATGTACTTAACCTTTTTATATTTGTACGCCCATGTGGTAGAACGTGCAGAGACTGAATGTTTAACCTAAGACCATGTAATGTACATACTTACCATGTTCTAACAAATAAATTATTATGATTATGATTATTATGATTATTATTATTATGATTGAGTAAAAACACAAATTGTTTGTTAGAGAAAATTCACCGAAAAGTGCTGGCACACTCTTTCTTTTTTGCTGTCTAACAGAAATCAAACATTCGTCAATCTCTCAGACTGCCAGTACTCACGATACGATTACAACCTCTTCTGACATAGGAGCACAATCATTTGTTCTGTGTCTGGGTGTAATTTAACTATATATGTAGGTATTTAGACCTAAATTACTATGTTTTACAGTTGTAGTACAGCTTGGGATTAGAAGGCGTTGTATGATAGTTGTGGAATATTATTGTTATTATTTACTTAACTTTCTTCTGACAGCGACTTCGTCGGCATGAAAGTAGAATATTATCCCATGGAAACAGTCCCGAGATAAGAAGCACTTTATGTCCTCTTCCAGGTCTAAATTCCCGTTTTCCATTCAAATCCGTTTAAATGATTAAACGTGAAACAGTTGCAAATATACTCACAAACACATAAACATGCAAACTATCACCATTACAGTATAATGGAATGAACATATTTACTTCTAGATAATCATAACTCTATCTTTTGGGAATTGGGATTTTTTGAGGTCCCTCTCTATATTTAACCACCAGGTCGATGGCGAGTACTTAGCTCTTGCTCTTCTCTCCACGGTATTACGCTTAATAAATCTGTTTTCTGATATCATCATCATCATCAGCCTTTTTAATGTTCCCACTACTGGGACACATGCCTCGGCTGTGTTCGGGCCTGGCCATAATCCACCACGCGGGCCCAGTGCAGCTTGGTGAATGTCACATGTCTTCGAATTTTTGTTTCTAGAACATGCCGGTTTCCTCACGATGTTTTCCTTCACCGTTTTGAGAGATGAAATAATTTACACAAAGTAATGCGCCTGGCTGGGTTTGAACCGCGATCTACAACTCGTAAATCGAGGCCATTACCACTCGGCCACCACTGCTCTCTGTTTTATGATTTGTAGTAGTTTAATATACGGTATAAAATCAGTTGTTGAATGAATTTTTATGAATGTACGAGTATTAAATTGAGCAAATTCGCATCATTGGTACTTTAAAAACGGGTCAGTAATATTCCCCATCCTGAGGTTTTGTTTTGTTTCCTGTCCATACTCTCAGGAAACTTATCTTGTTTGATCGGTATCTGCACAACCTGCGCCATACACCAAGTGTGTTATTTGTTTTATGATATTAACAGTAATTGAGTAGGTATTAGGTATAGATACTAACGAATTGTATAAAATCGTTGTCCAATAAAAAACTTTTTGCTGTTGAAAATAAACAAGTGAACAACAATTTCTGTAAATATATTATCAATCATAAGAATCAGTCAAAAAGAAAGAATAGGACCAGACCGATATCTTGCTATTAAAATCATTTATGTATCTGTTTACACTACATATTGCAACATGTCGCTTCAACTGTATTGCAGTAACGGTTATAAATATTTACTTATAAATGAATACCAAAAACAGATACTGATTATTATGTCCCTGTCGCACACAGGAACCTTTGTGACCGCAATCTCGTTGAAGCCTTTGGAAGTTCATTATGAAGCCTCGGCAATGATGACCATACGCTTTTATAAATAAAAAATATTTACCTTTATCCAATTACTTATGACATACGATACACCCATTATCCTTTTGTCTCTTTTTAATTAAAAATAAACTCAAGTCTTCATTCAAGGGTTATTCGAAAAAGTTATTGCGGTTCTGTAATGCAAAAAGTGACTGAAAGAACCTAGGTGGGTTTAGTCAGTAAAAGTCTGACAGTCTTTGTCGCTTCACCCAGAGCAGGAGAAATTATGAGATGATTTCCTACTAAAAACGATCATCATTCAAGCGAAGCTAAAACAGAAATATCTTGGCGTAACCTTGTGGATCAAAGTAAAGTATTATTTATTATTTCAAGCTTATACTGTCCCACCGCTGGACCGCCTCCCTTGATTCCTTCAATTTCTCCCGGCTCTGAGCCACTTTTTGCCAATTCCTAAAGAACTCATCCAAGTCGTCCCGTCTTCTTGGTCTATCGCCATTCTGTCTTATAATTCAGGGCAGCAATTTATCGAAAAGTTTTATTAACATTAAATTAACGTTAAAAAAATCAGTAAATACGTATCAAAAAGCAGATTTCTTAACAAAAACATTTCCCACAATATTCGTTCGATTATTATCATCGCTCCATGAAATTTTCAACAAAATAATTAACCCTGCTTATTAACGTCTTCTTTCGGGGTCATGATACCGAAGTTGTTAACAGGAAATTCGCAGATTAAACAGTGAACCTCAAAGGATTTAAATGAATCGTTTGATGATACAAATCCAATTGATTGGACCTCTGTTCGGGTACAAAACAATTTTAAAGTTCGCCTTTTCGGTGACCGCAATCAGAAGAATGGAGTTTGAAACTTCACGGCTGCCAACCTCTGGAAACTTGGTCTTACCAACGTACTCGCAGTTCCTGTGAGATAAATGAAATTCTTTCTAGTACCTACTTCAATCGCTTTGTCGCTGTGTGTGTCATGACTTACTTTCAAAGCGAGTACCAAAATATTAATTTCGGTTCCATCTTTAGATGTATAGAGAAAATTTGAACGCTTTGTGACGTTATTAAAGAGAAAACATTATGATATATTTTACTAGCTTCTGCCAGCAGCTTCGCCCGCGTAAAAAGTAGGTTTCTTCATACAAACTTTAGACCTCTGTTTCATCCTCTATAGGGTACAGAGTGATGGCAGACTTTCGAACTAAATTTTGCTAGCATATTTTTTCAGCGTCAAAATAATGAAAAATATACAAAAACATTACTATTAATAGCAAACGAGTATTAAAGATATTCTAGTTTAAAATTAGTGAGATTACGTTAAGATGTCATGTCATTTTTTTTATGGTAGGTAAAATCATCTAATGACAAATCCCGCTCTTGGGCGGAGCGGGAAATAGTGTCATACACTTACTGACTAAAAACCTACCCCGTTACTTCGTTGCATATCGTGCCGGGGCCGGGCCTTCCTTTCAGAAGCTGGCTCACGACCCAAGCAAGCTTCGACCCTGACTGCCTGCAGCTAGCAGGCTGGGCCTCTACAGTTTGCTGACAGCTCCTTTAGGCGCGCGGGAACAGTAGCGCGCCGTCGACGACTTGGGCACGGTCAAATCGGTTACCGGACGATCGGACAGCGTGCTACCCATTGCACGCCGTCCGCAAGCCCGCGCCTACGGTAGCTAGAAATCGGGATCGGAATCCCGGCGGTGGCTGGGGCGAGCGCCCCGTTGCCTCTGCCTGATGCGGTCGACTTTGCTAAACTTACTGCTTCGCAGAAGGAGGCGACCGCCTGTCATCCCTCCTCACTACGGACCATGGCCTGAACCAAGGCCCGTCGAGAGAGATCGCTGCCGCCGATCGCCCCCACGAGGACACGGCGATGCTCCGCCCAGGCGGGGCACACCTCTACAGTGTGCTCCACCGTGTCTTCCGGGTGTTCCGCGCAGTGGCCACCCCCGGGCGACTCCTCCGCACAAAGATGTCATGTCATTGTCAATTTACAATTTTCCTCATTCCGTAATGATGGTTTTTATCGAATTTTTGACAAGAATAACGTAATCCTTTTAACGTAATGGTTACAGGTATCTTTTGTCGTTGCAACTGATTTGAAGACGACTTAATTACTCAAGCCCCAAGCGAACGCAGGCATTCGCACACCTATTGTCTTTCTATTGTGTCTTTAATTACGGTATTCAAATAATTAAAAGCTGAAACTATCTTTGAGCGAAGTAGTTACAGTTTCGCACACTACTAACGTTTTCAAATATAAGTGATGGTTAACTACATAATTCATTTTATTCGTTGAAATTACTATACTATAAAATTTAGTTACTTTCATACTATTGCCGCAGAATTTGCGATGGATTTTTATTTTAATACTCTAAAAATTGTTACAAATATATATTATAAAATAATATGGGCATTAAAATATTTACAAATTAGTAATAGTATAAAATTTACTCGTAAACACACAAATTTGCAAACAAAATAACCGATAACTATAGGCCTCTCTTTGCACGTGCCAACGCTGTCATAATAACTGTCAATCTCACTAACTAAATTATGGAAGATAGAGTAGCAGTCAGCCAAATTTAATTAGTATTAGGCCCTTTGATATGACTATTGTCACACGCTCCCACATTTTCACACAATGCTAACTGTATATAGAATTAACAACGTTAATAATATTATCAACTGATGATTTGCGAATACTTTTTGTTAGAGCATAAAGTAAAAAAAAAACCTATTATTAAAACAAAAGGAAAAAATTCAAAAATTCAAAAGCATTTCTTTCAAATAAACTATTTACTGGCACTTTTGAAAGGTCAAGGTGTCAGTCTGTCAGAAAAAAAAATGATGCTAATTGCACATTCCAAAGCGTAGTTCTCTATGGAGAAGAATGTGCAAGAAACTCCATGGACACTCTTTTCAATAATTTTATGTATAATAAATATCTCTGTTACATTTTTCTTGTCGCTGCTATTATGTGAGAACAATGTCAATAAAATAAAGTAAAGACAAAAAAAGGCATTCTAAATAAAGATATTAAAATAAACCACTGGCAGCTAAGAGATGACCAGTCTCAACTGAGACCTGTATATACCCCGTTACAAACGTTTCGTTTAGCGTAAACGCTTGGAGTTGGCCACGCCCCCAATTCCTTATTTCTGACCACGTGACTGAGCGTTGAGATGATGTCAGAACAGAGAAATTGGGGGCGTGGCCAACTTCAAGCGTTCACGCTAAACGAAACGATTGTAACTTGGCTAGGGAGGCAGGTGTCCTGAATTATAGGCATTAGGTCAGACACTAGTCTACCATAAAACGCTTATTGTATCTACTTTTACCCTATCAACTGTATTATTATTATGATATGTGGAGAGAAAATAAATCTTATTATTACTAGCTGACCCTGCAAATGTTCTGCCATATAAATGACCAAATAAAGAAAATTGGTTGGTGAGATTAGGAAGGTAGGAAATAACCTACGACCTATTCTTCGAAAAAAAAGAAAGAGAAAAAAGAAAATAAGTGCAAGTCGGACTCGCTCATTGAGGGTTCTGTACAAACATTATTAAACTGATGCAATGCAATGCAATGTTGATACTTATTTGGAATAAAAAATTACACCAATTAACACCAATTTTACTTCACAATCTCCACTAAGAATCAATTGATGAACAAATAAAATAGCCAGTGAATTTCACTCGGAAAATTCCATCAAAATACCCTTTCCGTATTGAAAATACCTGACAACATATTGTTTATGGATACAGAGCGTATTCGCATCTATACTAATCTTCAGTAAATGATGAATTGACTTACCTTGTGTATGATAGGAGGATTCCCATAAACAATATCGGATAATTTATTATAGTTCCAGATCAAAGATAACATTGAGATTCAGAAGCTATACACATAACATTAATAAGGCTATTAATTGCTATTATAATTGTCTACCTGACATCAAATAAATAATATTACTGAAATATAGATCACGGAATTTCTGCGGCCTCTGTGAGAGTGCTTTTTTTTTAAATTGAAATAAACTAGTGCTCAACTGCGATTCCAATTGATAGTAAACAATTATGCAATCGTTGATGGTGAGGCGCACTAGAAATTAATTACGTACAAGCCGAAGTTAATTAAAAATAAATACTTACTACTTAGTAGTAGTTAGTGCGCAACGACTGACAACTGCCTACAAGGTCATTGACTCGTTTACTTAAAGAAATTAATTTCATACATGCGTTTATTAACTCGAGTTTTAGAAAAAAAAGTATTTTATTTTTTAATTTTATCTTTACAAATCGATAGTGTTTCATGTACCAAATCTACCCATCACGGGATTAAAACGATCAAAATTTAACGGTATATAATAAAAATAACCTATTAATGATGAATAATGACTAATGACTCAATATAAATGATACTGAGCTACAAGAAATATAAAATAATAAAATGTTAAAATATTATTTCGCTTAAGATTTAAAAAATATTATTTCGCTTAGGACTTAACAAAAATAGCGAAATGTGCGGTACTACAAGTGGTCTTTTGTCATGAATGACACAAAATGTTATAAATCACGTTAAGTCTGTGTTAAGGAAAGTAGTCTAGGTTGTATGGTTTACTAGCTGTTGGTAGCGTGGTAGGTGTGATGGTAGAAAATTTTCACAAGGGAAAATAGTCCTGGGATAAAAAGTATCCTATGTGCTATTCTAAGACATGGTCGGTCGTGGTCATCCGTGTACAATGGCAATTTGGCAGTTTTGTAAATAATAATAACGATAATAAAATGTAGGTACCGATTTGTACAAATGTACCGGCTTTCTTTTTATGGTAGGTAAAATCATCCGATGACAAATCCCACCCTTGGACGGGGCGGGAGCTAGTGTCAGACTCTTACTAACTAAAAACCTACCCTGTTCCTTCATTGCCTTTGTGCCAGGGCCCCGGGGTTCAAATGTACCGACTGTCATTGTATCGATTGTCGTAACCACCAATGGCCTTATAGCCAAAACCTTCGACGGCCATCTGTCGAAGCTGTCGTTGCGTGGTTGGATCAAAGGCTTGATACAGAAGGCAGTACTCCTGGACGATACGGCTCGCATTGTGAAAAGGGTCTCTGGAGCTCTAACCACTGGTAGCTTGGACCCTGTTCCCGACATCGGCGGACTACTGTTTTTTATATTTTGAAACGTTTTTTGTTTTTTTAATTTTGTTTCTAAAAAAAATATTTAACAATGTAAATAATGTGTGAGGTTAAGACAAAAAGATAATAATAATAATATTCCACAACTATCACACAACGCCATCTAATTCCAAGCTAAGCAGAGCTTGTGTTATGGGTACTAGACAACTGATGAACTACTTATTTCTAAATACATACTTATTACAGATAAATTACATCTAGACACAGAACAAAAATGATTGTGTTCATCACACAAACATTTGTCCTGGGTGGGAATCGAAACCACGACTTCCGCATAGCAGTCAGGGCCACTAACCACTAGACCAACAGGCCAGTCAAATAATTATGTATTACGTCTGCAAATTATAATTTTATAAATACTTTTTTTATATCTTCTGTATATATAACATACATTAATATATTAAATAGGTACCTTATAGGCTAACGTCTATAAGGTATTTATGATGCGTTCAGCTTTGCACGGGTGTTACAAATCTTTGAATTTTTCCACTTTTATTTATTTATTTAATCTTCATGTACGGTAGTGGTACATAGGCGGACTTAATGCAACAAGGCATTCTCTACCAGTCAAATTTGGGTTAAAAAGTCAAAACTGTGGTAGGTGTTCATAATAAATAAATAACAGATATTTCTAATATAATATAATATCATTAAAATTAGTTACAAATAATAATAAAATACGTATATTATATGTGCTAATATTATAAACTACTAAATACTATGATATATATATCAAATCATTAATAGGATTTAAAATATGACGATTCTGACGAAGACCGAACTAAATTTGAGAGCAGTAGTAGTTCCGAATTTTACGCTTGAAGAAAACCTTTTTCATAAATCACTTTGTTTATTGGAAAAAAAACACACACACACACACGAAAGCCCGTAGTAGTTTTTCACTTCATCGCAATCAGATAAATTGAGCTTAAGGGGGAGGGGAGGGGGATTTTATTTCATAATATTTAGAAGGATACTACGAAAATATCTTTAGTGTAAGCAGGCTCAATTTACCCTATAAACAGATTACTTTAGCTATCTTATTTTCCAAGTGCCTAATAAATAGATTTAATGTAGGCGCCTATTTTTACGCACGAGTTATGTTAGCTTCGTGACTTACTTTACGGTAATAGCTACCTATTTGGGTGAAAAATAATATATCTGATAAGTTACTAAACTAACTCATAAATATTGTGAGTGGTTTTAATCATAAATTTGGACGACTGGTTTTCTTTAATCCTTGTACTAACAAAATCAAGTCATTAAGACCATTAGACATGATTTTAATCTTACCAGAACTGCCCCCGAAGACTGAGGACAGATGTTTGTGGAAAAGAGACAAGAAGATATTTGCCCAGCAGTGGGATGTAACGGATTAATTTGATAGATATTATACATTTTTAATAGGCGCTTATTTCTGATCCAAATGAAATTCACAGAATCTTAAGCGAGTTCCAGGATAAAAAGGAATAAAAAATATTAGATTAAATTAAGATCATAGTTAATGTCAAAAATTATCTCATGATTAAAATCAAAACAAAAAACTGAACATAAAATTAAAATCCAAGTATAAAATTAGAATCAATGTCAATATAAAATTTAAAAAATAGTTTTAAATAAATGAAAAAATAAAAGGAACATAAAACTATTTTTTTTTTAATTGATATAAACTAGTGCTTGACTGCAATCCCACCTGATGTTAAGCAGTGATGCAATCGTTGATGGTGAGGCGCACTAGTTTATTAAGAGCCTATTCACTCTAGCCTTGAAGACACCTAAATTATAATAGGACGGAAAGACCGCAGCAGGCAAACTGTTCCAGTCTCTCGATGTACGCGGTATAAACGACGAGGCAAAACGCTTAGCCCGTACCGTAGAAGTTTCAACAACATAAGGGATATTCGCCGTACTATTTCCGGTTGTCCGATGGCGGAATTGAGATGGCGAAATTATGTCATGATTTTTTTTTTTTTTATTGTAGGTAAAATCATCCAATGACAAGTCCCGCCCTTGGGTGGAGCGGGAAGTAGTGTCAGACTCTTACTGACTAAAAACCTACCCCGTTCCATCGTTGCCTATCATGCGAATTATGTCATGTAATATTACATGAATTATGTCATGTAATTCCCGCGCACACTCTCCTAAATGTATCCTGTAAAACACCGAATATATATGACAGACCATTAAAAAGTAATGTAAAGATTAACAGAAAAAATGTAATAGTTCACCTTTGTAGCTTTGTGTCACATGAAGTTTTATTAAATGAATAACAAACTCGATCACTGACTACCAGCAATCAAAGCGTGATGATATTAATTCTACCCGCAATCTTTCAGATAAACTCAGTCTACGACGATTGTGGACATGTGTAGACTCTTTTTCTCACGCAAGACGATTTTTCTGCATTTCGTCGGATAGTCGTCGTCAGGTGTGACTAATGTTTGAATAAGCCGGGCTTCAAAAGTACGTACCTACCGACGTGTAAAAGCTTTCACACTTGCCCGTACATAAACTTGGCTACCGTCAACCCAGCACCGACTTCCGCGGCTCGAGCGTGTGAAAAAGCACCTGACATGATGACATGTCATAATTCCTGGGATTTTTTGTTAAAATGATGACATTGTGGTGTTCGCATGAACGCTTTTTATTGCTTTTTGTACCCGGGTACCGATTGTTTACGGGTATTTTTGTGGTATTGGTATTGTGTTATTTTCGTGTCTAAAGAACATTAGTAAAGACTAATAAATCAGATTACGTGTAGGCATAAGAATATTCGATATTTGATAAATGTTTTTGCTGGACGATTAATTTTTGTTTAGAAGATAGGCGCCTTATATTTTTGGGTAATATACTACATCAGATAAATAAAAAATATGGATAGCTAAAATGATATGAAATGTTTGTTATTATTTATCTAGGTGTATCTTGTTCTGCCATTTTAAGGCCGCCGAATTGTTTGAAAGAGTTACCACAGTCCTAAAGCGCAAAGCACAACCGAAGACAGACTTTAGTCAGTAAAACACAGACAGGCTTTAGTCAGTAAAAGCCTCACACTATATCTCACTCCATCTGGAATGAGAGGGGATCTCAGTGGAAAAAAAAACGAGACGAGATGCTGTAAGATATCGATACGATAAACTTTATTAAAATACACAAAACAGTATTTTGTACTTCTTAAATACCTACCTAAAAATTTGAATGATTTACTGTACCGCACTGTTCCGTATCGTCCGTAGTAAAAATCGATTAAAAAAATTAGTTTCTTGTGAGATAAAGGATCTTTTGGGAGCCCCGCTTAAATATTTATTCTGTTTTTAGTATTTGCTGCAATCGCGGCAACAGAAATACATCATCTGTGAAAATTTCAAAAGTTTAGCTATCACGGTTCATGAGATAGACAGACGATAGACAGATGGACAGCGGAGTCTTATAGCAATAGAGTCTCGTTTTTGTCCTTTGGATACTGAACTCAAAAAAAGGATAAAAAACTTGCAAAGAAGAATTATGTTTAATAAAAAACCAAAATTAACCAAAACTTCTCCATCTTTTCAGATAAAATCACAAACTTCGGTGATTACGTCGCAACCAGAGCGTCGCATTGCGTAACGACGATTCTGACTTTCTTCGGTACGCCCGGACAAGACTGCAGCACCGATGAGGCTTGTGAACCATGAGTGCTTGGTGTTGCATCGCGATCATGATGTCTACTATCAGTACCAGTGTGCTTACACCGGCTCCGCAGAAGACTGAGGCTAAGGAGGCTTATGGTAATCATCAGTTTTTTTTTCAAAGAGTCTTATAAAATGTCAAAATTCTGTCAAGTCTTTGCATGACGTATAAAGAAAAGGAAAAAGAAAAAGGAAAAACTCGTTTATTAGGCGCACAGATCTATATAATAGGGTAGCTGGTAATTAGTGACCGATACTTAAATACGTGATTGTAGTCATGACAACAAAAAACTTTTACTGTGGGACCAAACCTGAAATCGCGAAAAAAATCTGCATGGTCAGTACATTATTTTATGTTCGCTTAACTGGTCAAAATGTACTGAAATTGCTGATTTTTTTCGCGATTTCATGGTTGGTCCCATAGTAACAGTTGTTTGTTATCATAACTATAATCACGTGTTTAAGTATCGGTCACTAATTACCAGTCACCCTATTTACAGTGAAGTAACAATTATTAAAAGCAATATTATCAGCTTAATACCAGACAACTACGTATCAGTTGCCTGACACTGGTTTTCAACTAAACCTTTTGTGAGTTTTCATAGGTAAACCAATTTTGCTAGGTTTCTGGTAAATAAATATAATATGTAAAACGAAACGAAAGAACGTAGTTACATCAAGTCAACATGTAGGTAAACGTCGAAGGTGCTTATAGTTTGGCGATGCTATAACGTCGTTTCGAAGTTTCGAGTTTGGGCGCTGAAGGGAAAATCCGATAATATTGTGATGGTAATACAAAACTCTGAAAACGGAAACATATAAACCTAATGGAATAGCTCAGAAAATATGATCTTTTATGGGATATTTATTCATAGTTTTGATATTGTCTCTTTTTTTTTATTCATAAATGTAACATTTCTCTTAACGGCTTTAGACCTTTGACGGCGTATTTTGACCTTTAATAAAGCTGGTTACTGTGTAGATAAGTCAAAAGTAAACATGACAACGAATAAAAACGAGGTCAGACGGATAAAGCCCACAGGAATGTCCATGTGTAAATCCTTCTTATTGATTCTTCGATTAGAACATTATGAAGTTAATCTCATTACCATCTATAATAGGCATAAAATACACAACCCCATATAAATAAACACGTCAAACAGCCATTATCAAATAACAAGCATTTATGGCCTAAATAAACAAAATGCCTAGTTAAGCACCCAACAATACTATGGAAATTTAAATAATGGCATCGACGCGGCAAAAACGACTTTCAGTTGTTTTTATTCTGATTAAATACAGTCGTTTCTCATTTGGCTCGTAAAAATAATGGAGTCGGTTCACGAAATAAATATTTGATTATAATTGACGAAATATTATGTGAAGGCGTGGTTTTCTTTGATTAAAATCAGAAATCAGAATCGTTTATTTAAAATAGACCAGTTACAGGCACTTTTAAATTGTCAAAATGTCGTTCAGTCCAAAAAAAAAACAGTGAAGCTAAATTGCACATTCTAAAGTGTAGATCTCTATGGAGAAGAACGTGCAAGAAACTCCATGGATACCTACTCTTTTTAAATCATATTATGAGTTACATAAATCTTAGTTACATATTTCTTGTTGCTTGGTGTTCACATAAATATTGTGAGCACAATGAAAAAAAAAATAGAAAGAAAAGCAAAAAAAAAAAATGATAGCAATAAAACGATAAAATTTTAGATTTTAAATCAAGAATGAATAAGTTTCATCTAGATAAGCGTGTTGCATCGTTAAATGCATCATTGCTTACAAGTTAAATAATGGTTAAACATGAGCCTACCGATAATAATATTGAATGTACTCTCCAAACTATACTGACATGTTCAGCTCCCTTCCTTCTGATTTTCTTTAAATTATGTATAGACTCACCTAAAATACTCTTCCCTAGAAGTACATGATTCATTTTTGACTTAAAGACTCTCAGTTTATAGCTATCGAAAAAAGTCAAACGCACAATGAATGTGTTTCCAATCCGTTTAGTACGTAGTAGGATGTCCGCCATATACCGGTGGCGCATCGCCGTACGTGTGTTCGTCCGATGATGGAACGGGCTTGGCAGAATTAAATTATGCAATTCTGACGTACATTCCCCACGAGGCAACCGGTAAAACCAACTAGCAATACGACTTCGATGCTCAAGACTAATCTTGTCTAATGGTATTTTGTTTGTCTATGTCCATCTGTCTTTCCTATGTCTACTTTAGCCTCTTCATTTTCTTTTATTTCCGTGTTCGCAGTTTTCCTTTGGCCAAGCAAGCCAACCGATCCTTCATTCAGGTTCATATTTTATTGACGTCGTAAGTCTTCCCGATAGCTGATACACTAACGTTAATGTATACTTTCTGCTCATAAACTTTTCCTTTATAAACATCCTACATAAACTTCTCTATATCGCTTATATGAAAGGGGCTTCCTGCAATCCCCACAAAGTTATCCGATCAGAATCTGGTGTGTGCCTATCGGTCGTTGAACAGTTGCTGAAGCTCGGGAAACTTCTTTTAATATTTAATATGTGGCTTTTCATTAGTTTTATTATGTACTTATATTTTGAATATGATACTAAATAGAACTACACACAGATTTTTGTTAAAATTATTGATGTGACATTTGTTACTAAAACGCATGGCCATTTTTTTTTTCTGAGTAATTATCAAATAACTCCTCGCGCTTTAGACAAGTGTTTCTCAACCTTATTTTAACCGGGGATCACTTTGGTTTCTTTGTTGTCAGGAGGGTCCAGAAGAAAACTTAACTATCCTAATAAAAAACCTTTCTCATCAATTCAAAATTATAGCATACCCATTCCTTTTAAATCAGAAGTAACGAGCATTGTCACAGAAAACACAAAATTTGTAATAGAAATTTAGAATCTGTTACTTTTCAGTGGCAAAGTTTAATTTTTTTGTCCTCTTCCGGACCATACTATAGCTCTTACGGTCTACCAGTAGTCCATTGCTAGACCACAGGTTGAGAACCACTGTTTTACGAGAGGAAGTGTCAGACTGTTACTGACTAAGACCAAAACTGTATCCGTCAGTTGCTCTTTACATTTTAGGACCACTGATTACGTTTTCAGAAATTCCACGTAGCCCTAGCAGACATCGGCCCTTCTGGGTTCGTATGGTTTTGGTGATATCTTTTTGAGACGCGCTTTACGCATCGTTGAAATCCCGAGCTGATACCGAACAGGTGGCCAGTGAGCTACTCGTAGTCCGTCGTCAGAAAACTCACTCCTAAGATAGCCGGAGCGTCTCTTGTAGTAGCGGCTGAGGCGTGAGGATGTTCCCATATGGTTGTAGACATCTTTGGTATCCACAGAAGGATGCATCCCCTTCTCTCTCGCCCCAGATAATGACCTGAACCAGGGCCTGGCGCGAAAGGTAGCCGCATCTTCTGAGGCCGTGGTAACTCTTCCGAAAACTCCCGCAGCCCACGTATAATACTCCCATGAATTAATGTCATAAATGTCGTTGATCTTTTCTTATTTAAGTTCACCGTAACTTTTGAGGCGTATAGTCCCTTGAACATCTGGGTGGAGTTAAATGCATACAAACTCATACTACTGCCGGCGCCCGCATGGAACCCTGCTGACCTTTTTCTTTGCGAAATATTGATTGATTTATATATTATGCTGTTTACATTCTGAAGAACACTTAACCCGCAATTTTTTTGTGTAAACATAATATCTAAAGATCAAAGCCGTTTGAAAGAAGTAAGGAAAACAAGAAAAAAAACAGCATCTATAATAAACATATATTTTATCCAAACTTAATTGCCTAGCCGTTACCAAAGTAGGCTTCAGAAAGTCAAGGTTTTATGACACTCGGAGGCAGCTTGGGAGCCTTAAGTGGTCTCAGGTCATTTAGTTCATTACTTAAGGTTATGTAAAATTATGTAATATAGGTAATTGGCCTTAAGCAGCGTTTGGTTGAGAGTCTGATACAATTAATATAATTACACCCATTTCCTGGAACAAGTAATTGTCAAACGCGTGCTACCTCCTATTAATAAATCGATAATAGCGGCTGAGTGAACCACCAACGCGCGTGGTCACTCAACTGGATGAAGTACCAACAGCCAATTGACTCATCCTTTGTGAAGGCTATAACATTATGACCTTAGTTTCGACGTTGATCGCCTTGTGGTGTCGATCTCGGTACGTTTTGTCTTTCTTTTTTTCCTTCGAATAATCCGTAGTCCTGGCAGGCGTGGGACATTAATTGGCCTCGTCAATTTTGCTGACATACAGAATATAATATTCCACAACTATCACACAACAACAAGCTAAGCAGAGTTTGTGTTATGGGTACTAGACAACACAACATCACTTCGTTTAGTCATTACTGGACGGTCGGATGGTGAGCTACTCATAGCTCGCCGACGGCAAGCCCGCGCCTATGTCGACCGTAAATCATCCTACGTTTTACTAAGTACGTAGGTAAAAGCAAGAGGCTGACACTATGACACGGGTAGCCATATCGTATTGTCACCTCCTGGTTTTTAAATTCGTATAAGGTCTAAACTCATATTAACGTTGGTGATTGTTTCCATTTTTTTATATTTTGTTCAGGTGCTAAGTTTTTATTTATTCTTTTGTGTATTGTCTGTTCATTATTGTTTGTTTTCTGTGTTACCTACATCAATTATTATACATCTACCCATAACACAAGCTCTGCTTAGCTTGGGACTAGTCGGCGTTGTGTGATAGTTGTGAAATATTATATTATATATTATTATCGATTATCTCTTGGAGTTAATCGGAGCAAGGTTATAACCCAAGAGACAAATGGCAGCAACGATACAGGTAATCCTAGTGTGAAGACCAGTGAAGTACAATATGCAGCATATATAAGTTGAAACAAAATGGCGATCGACCTTCAATGTGCAGCAACAGATTTTTAGGGGGGTTGCGCGTAACCATAACAGTGACGGCCATTTTAGTTAGACTTGCCTTAACGCTTCGTTTTTTATTAAAAAAAGGGTTTCATTTTAGTTTAACTTATTTGCCGCGTACTCTCGTACGCTGTATTTTTTTTCCTAGCCCGTTTTGTCCCACTGCTGGACAAAGGTTTCCTCCCAAATCCTTCTAAAAAATATTCTCCCGCACGTCTCAAATCAGTCTTCGCGGTACGCATCCAAGTCATCCCGCCACTTCTTTCTTTTTACCTCTGAATTAACCAATTAATTATTATTAATTATAATTACCGGCCAAGTGTGTATCGGGCCACGCACCGAGTAGTGTTCCTGTAGTTACTTACGCTTAGTCGTGGAGTTGCGGATACCAGCCCGAAATACAAATACATACAAATACTTGTTATGAAATAGCATGAAAATGTAATCGTTACAAAAATAAGTAGGATTGAAAGAAAAGTCCTCCATACATCGGTACTTGTACGTCACGATCAATTATTTAAGTGCTAGAGTGGTTTTTAAATATATTTTATGAGCTACTAAGCAACAAAGTACTATTTTTTGTAACTTTTTTCTTTACTTGTTCTGTGAAACCTTGCTTCTTACCTTTCTTGATTCTCACCGCTTGACGTCAACCGCGATAAGTATCCCATAGATTTTGGTTTCCTTGCGAGTGTCAAAATCGACAGCATATACGGTCATCTCCTTTGATTGCGTTGCCATCGAACTTGATTTTATCACAGCTGGAAGGGATTGAAAACCTCAGCATTTCAAATTATTGTCCGGCTTGATACCTCCACGTAGTTCTTAGAAAAGGGTCTTGACAGACAAACCCCGAAGTGATTTCATAAGGATTCTTTTTTAGTTGCTATTTATAAAATCTAAATACTAATTATATAATATATTATCTATATAATAATTATATTGCTTGTATTATATGTATTTTATTAGTTATGTATTGTATAAATGTAAATAGTACACCATAAATTACCTGAGTATCTTTTTCCATCCAAAGGTTGTCTGTAAGAGATTGCTTTTAGCGATAAGACCGCCCATTGTGACACCCTATTAATTTTAAGTTCTTTATGTAATTATATTTTTTGGTGTACAATAAAGAATACATCTATCTATCTATCTATCTAATAGCTATAAATAAAAAGATGATCAGTCCAAACACATACAGAAAAATAATGATTTTACTAGACAAAAATTGTTTTGTACCAGTGTACCAAATGATATTATCAGAGTATTCGGTACAAATTGAATTCATCAAACTGTTCATGGAGAGCTGGTATTACCAAAGCGAGCAGTTCCAACGCATGACATAATTATATAGGTATTAGGGTGGGTCACTTATGTATAGAGAAAAAAAAATACAGTTTTCTTACAGGCACAGTGACAAAACGGTGCCAAATAGTGAGTGTAAATATATTATGAAGTTTGGTAGCAATTGGAATAATTGATCTTCTGCCTCCAGTTTTGTGTTGAAATTTTAAACAAAGTTATTAAAAAGGACTTCACATCATGCCATACCAAGTTACATTGATCAACATTATTTAAAAATAATAATTTATTAGGTAATTATTAAAAAAAAAAAAAATAACATTACTTACCATTTATGCAACAAAAATGATTAAAAATAATTATTATATCGGACCGATCTGTTTGTGGCAAAATAGGTTTTACTATCGAATTTCGGCATTGCTTTTCTCACGTTTGTCTGAACTTTGACGAATCCTTCTCGTATTGTTTTGTAGCATAAATTAGCTATAACTTCAGGCACGGCTTTGACTAACTTGTTTGTAGTAAGGAATTCGTAATAAATCCAAATATTAGACTTATCTTTGTTTAACACACAATCGGAGACTTTGTTCAGTTACAGACTTTAATATCGATGGCTCAGTAATATTGTCTTGCCAATCCAATATCTTGAGATCAGTTAATATAACAAGCAATAAGTTTTATGGTGAAATAGCAGTTTATTTTAATTACTGGGTCGATAACAGCTTTCAAAGTTTTTGTTAAATATTTGGCTAACTCGATAAGCTTAAATAAGTATTGTGATTCATCTTTGCAGTTGGGGTGAGTTTTTATAGAACACTATAACCTGTGACCATACCGTAGCTTAAACATTGGCAATATACACTACAAGAATTAGTTGATTTCCAAAGGTATTCGCTACTAAAACGTACAGATTGAGATTCCTATTGTTACGAGTTAGTCATCGAGCGTAGGACATTTTATCGGGTGATTTGTTTACTAAATCATTAGGAAACAGCTTTTGAGACTGTTCCAACTATTTTGTACAAATATTTATGGTCTGTACTAATGTCTTTAGTACATAAGTCCGGTAAATTCTATTCTATTCTATTTTTTGTTAATGGCAAATGAGCCGATGTCGACTATTCTGCCAATGTCGGAAGTAAATTGGAGAAGCAAGTAGTGTATAAAAAAAATTGTTAAAAAAATAATAATAATAAAAGGGCTTGTGACTGGAGATTAAAATCCTTCGAGTGGTACAGTTGCACTTGATGTGTTAGTATTGGACTGAAACAAACATAAAATAAAGATACATAAATAATATAATTGTTAAAACATTAAATACACACGTAAACCACAATTACTTAGACAGAATATTTGGAGCTTATGACTCATAGTTTTATATTGTTGTGACGGATGAAGATCATCAACGCCACAAGCAGTTCTGGAGAAGGATAGGTTAGGAGGGCAGGGACATTAATTGGGAGAGGAATTTTGAGTTTCGGGAGACGACTATATAAGTCTAAAGGTGGAATGTTGTTTGTGCACTCAAAAAATATGTGATCAAGCGTACCTTCCTCCAATCCGCACTCGCATAAAGAAGAGTCACGAACACGGATCTTTTCCAGAAAAACAGGCGTGCAGCAGAATCCTAAACGGATCCTACAAAGGACGGAGATAACAGATTTAGACATCTTTTTGTGAGTGTAGAACCAAGGTTTTGTTTTTATGGTTGGCTGTACTGCATAGTAAAACTTACCCTTTTTTTTACCAGAGGTATTCCACTGTTCCTGCCATGCACATTGAAGACTTGCTTTTGGTAGGTTCAGCAAGTCATACCCCTGAATAAAATTGTGCGAAAGGTCAGCTGTAGTTGAAGAACAAGCGTCTTTGGCCAAGGCATCGGCACGTTCATTGCCCTTAATACCACAATGACTAGGTATCCAAACTAACTGAACTTCTCTTTGACTAGTAGCACATGAATACAAAGATTTTTTAATTTTTAAAAGTAGTGAACTGTGTAATTTACTTTTGAAGGGATTCTGGACTAAAGCTTGAAGACAGCTAAGGGAGTCAGTGAAAATTACGGCTTTATTGATATTATGGTGTGACTCTATAAAACGACATGCTTCTAGTAATGCCACACACTCGCCTGTGAACACAGAGGACTCCTTGGGACATTTAAATTGCAAAATGATACTGGAGCTTTGGTAGTATACTGCTGCTCCAGTGTAGCTAGAATCAGTGAATTTTGAAGCATCAGTGAAAAATTTTTGAAAATCCTTCCAACGCTCGCCTACCGCCACATTGAAAGCCGAATTCGCCGAGGGGGAGTTCTTGGATATGCCGATATTGTAAAAAATTTTAGGAGTAAAGCATAGAACGTCATAATCGAAATTAAAAAGGGGTAATTTGGGATACTGGACAAGCGGACATTCCAAATTTTGAGTTGTGCGAAAGTTTTTTAGGATTAGGGGGATTTCTTTATTTTTCCAATAGTTTGAGGTTCTGTATACGGTATTTAACTCGTTCAGTTTTGCAATGAGAGGATGGGAAGATCTACAAATTACTCGTGACAGGAAACGGAAAGCTAGATATTGCCGCCTCAAGGCTAGGGGGGGTTCAGCGCATTCGACCTGCAAAGCGTTGATCGGAGAAGACTTCATGCACCCAGAGATGATCCGAAGGCACTTAGACTGGATCCTATCCAGTCCAACCAAAGCACCTTTGTTGCATGGAATAAAATGGAACGTACCATAGTCTAATATACTACGGACTAGGGCATTATAAACCAGTTTCATGGTATAGGGGTGGGCACCCCACCAGACACCTGCGAGGACTTTTAAAATAGAAATGATGCGTTCGCATTTCTGGATTAATGAATTTATATGGTACTTACCTGTTAATTTTGAGTCAAGGGTAACGCCTAAAAATTTCACCTTACTTGTTAATGGGATATTTTCCCCTGAAATGGTCACTGAGATGGGAGGGAAAGTTCTTTTCCGAGAAAATATTACTGCCGAACTTTTGGGTGCAGACAGTGATAAACCGTGGTTTAAAAGCCAATGGTTCAAAGAGTCCAGAGAGAGGCATAGAGACGATGCAGCGTCAGCGATGGAGGCATCTGTCACATAGAGGGCTAAGTCATCAGCATACTGAAGGATGTGACAGTTATTATTTAGGCAGGAGCCGATATCAACAGTGTACAGGTTATAAAGTAGAGGACTGAGGACGAAGCCCTGTGGGAGGCCTCTCCAAGTCTGTCTTTTGTCGAAATCCTCACCCTGGACTCTCAGAACCAATGAGCGACAGAGCATTAGTCCACATACTCGTATGCATTCGATCATCTTGGCTGAGATACTCAGCTGTTGCAGTTTCTGCCTGAGAACAGGAAGAAGAACATTATCATATGCAGAGGAAATGTCTACGAATGCTGCAGCCACGGATTCGTTTTTGGAGAATGCTAGACGAATGTCTGTTATTAAGATTCCAACACTGTCCATTGTGCTGAGCCCTTTTCTAAAACCAAATTGGTAGTTCGGCAGCAAATCTCTGGATTCGACTATCCACTCTAGTCGGTTTTTAATTAGGTGTTCCATTAATTTGGCTAGGACTGAAGACAAGGCAATAGGTCTAAGGCCATTCGGATCATCTGCATGTTTTCCTGGTTTCAACAGGGGGATAATAATTTGTACTTTCCATTGGTCTGGGACCCAACCAAGATTGTAGCAAAAATTAATTATGGTTAAGAAATATAATTTAGTTTTATCACCAGAATGTGTTATAAAAGAGTATGGCACCCCGTCAATACCAGGTGCTGAGTCCCGGACATGACTGAGCACCGCATTTAATTCCTTTAAAGTAAATGGCACATCAAAAGGGTCATCAGAGACAATATGTGGGGGAATGTTAAAAAATTCAGAAGGAAGGGGGACATAGGGTGGAGCAATTTTGTCAAAGAAAAATTCAGCTGTTTCCCTGCTGATTGGTGCAGATATTGATGGTGAGCAACCACGTCTAAATCTATTAATGTTCTTCCACACAACTGAAATTGGGGTGGAAGGAGATAGAGATGTACAGAACTTGACCCAACCAGCACGTTTCTTCCTACGTAGAAGACGTTTGGATCGTGCATAGACTTGCTTGTAAGCCATCAAATTTTGTGTGGTCATTTCCCTGTTATATTGTTTTTCAGCCTCGTTTCGTAACTTAACCACTGAAGTGCATTCTTGGTCCCACCATGGCGGTGAAGGGATTTTGTTCCGGGCACTGTTTTTAAGAGGGAAACAAGAATCTGCACTGGATGTAACAGCTGCAACAAATCCCTCATAGCAGCTTTTGGCATGGCAGTGATCAGAAGGGTTGAATAAACTTGAATTTAAATTTGGAAGAACATCAATTTTCTGATCCAGTAATGAAGCAAACTTTGTCCAATCTGGTTTGGACAAATTGTATTTCAAAAGTGGAGGAGAAGTTTTCTCTAAATAGGTCCTGTTGATCAAAGAAATAACAATAGGGTAATGATCACTACCATGCGATAAGGATGTGCATTCCCAATGGGTTGAAGAGGCTAATTCAGCAGAACAAAACGTTAAATCAACGCAACTTTTTTGTTGACCGGGAAGTGACCTACGTGTTGGGCAACCATTGTTTAATATGCACAAGTCCAAGTCGTCCAACATCTCAACCAAAGCTACACCAAACACATCACAGCGCTCAGATCCCCACCTGTAATGGTGACAGTTAAAGTCGCCCATGACCAGTATGGGACCCTGAACATTGGAGAGAATATTCTTTAAAATTCCTATAAAATTATGACTAGGGTGAGCAATATATATGGAGAATACAGTTATGCCTTCCATCCTTCCAGAAACAATGTTCATGTCACCTGTAAGTGAAGGCAAAGATAAGGGGGAAAGTGGGACTCGATTGTTGACAAGAAGAGCCGACCCTCCATAGCCGTCAGATCTGTCACAACGGAGAATATTGTACTGTGGAATACGGAAGCTAAGACTTGGGGTGAGCCAAGTCTCAGCTATTGAGCAAGCTAAGGGTTTAAATTTATTAAGAAGGAATATGAGGTCGTGCTTTTTATGCCACACGCTCCTCACATTCCACTGTAAGAATGTTTGACTGGACGCCATTTTTAATGTCTAAAAGAGTTTTAATAAGTTTATCGGCAACGTTGGACGGTAATTGAGAGTTATTAGGATGAGTAGGGATAATAGATGGTAGAAGTTTAATGAGAAGTTCTATAATGGAAACTGTGTTGTTAGGGGAAGTATTGTTTTGGTTGAGAGCACAGCCATTAGGTTGTGAGGGTAGGGGGGAGCTAATAATTTGGTGATGGGCAGTTTTATCATAGGATGGGGAAAGAGGAGCATGAGTCTTGGGCTTTAGAGTAACGGTTTTCCGGTACGACTGTGTTTTGGCAGCGTTGGCATAGTTCCGGGAAGATACGGGGATAAGTTTGCTGGCCTCCACATAAGGAATCGATTTTTCTGCCATAACTGTTTTGATGGCCTTCTGTCTACCATGCTCGGGGCATGACCTGCTGTTGGCAAAGTGATTCCCGGAGCAGAGAACACAAAAAGCCTCGCCTTCAGCAATGTTGCAACCATCACCGGGGTGATCGTGGCCACACTTACTGCAGCGTGGTTTGGATCTACACATGTTAGCCACATGACCGAATCTACAACACTTTCGGCACTGGATGGTTGGGTAGATGTATTGTACTACGGGAAGGGATGTGTAGCAACAAAAGACCCGTTGTGGTAGAACTTGGCCATCAAAAGTGATGACGCAAGTCTCCGTGGGTTTCCACTCATTTGCACCGTCTATTTGTGTTTTCCTATTAATGCGGCGGACTTTAAGGATTCGGCCACATCCAGAGGGAACTGACAAGATAGTGAGAGCTTCTTCTTCCGAAATATCAGTTGGTACACCTGTAATCACGCCCATCCTTGTGATATTAAATGTGGGAATTGTGGCTGTATAGCTGTACTTTGTAAGAAGATTGTTAGCAAGAAATGCATTAGCGGCTTGGGGGGGAAGTAAACTCCACGGATACACGGTTACGGCCAACTCGTTTGACACCATCCCGGAGCACATTAGCAACATTGTTATTAATGAGGAATTTACCGAAGTTAACAGGATGAAGTGTAGTGCCTGAATTCGGTGTAACTTCGATTCTTGAGACGTGAACGATGAAGGGGCCCTTGTCCAAAGCTGAGTATTTGAGGCGGCCAATTTGGCTCTTGGGTTGTTTGCTAGGTGGAGAGGGATCAAGAGTTTCTACAACACTGGTGCGTTTACGTGAACCTTGGGTCACGTCCATTTCTGAAACGCTACATACAACGTCGGCAAATTGGGAAAGTGGGTTTTGGGACAAAAAGTTTGGAGAAGCTGAAATGTCGGGGGGGTCAGGATCAGGGGGTTTATTTTTATCCATCTTTTAAAATAAAACTATTTATACACAGACAATCACAGTACAAACCTGTTTACAAACACAAGGACAACACAATTATATAAAAACAATACAAAAAGTTACAACAATCACTCAAGAACGGTCAAAACTCTCAAAAACACACGTGCTATCCAAGAAACCCTTGGCGAGAATCCTCGTCCGGTAAATTCGTCGGAATAGGTCGAAAGTGACGTTTTTGACAGTTTTAAAGATTTTTGCCAATCCCCTCAGAAAATTTGTGCTCCAGACGTGACCATCAATCAGTGGATACAAATGTCTCACTGGCAGTTCATCCATGTGTAATACTCAAACAATATACTGTAAGTCTTTTGGTCCAAAAAAACAAAAATTAAAATTTTTATTGGTGAAAACCGGGCAAGTGCGAGTCGGACTCGCACACTGAGGGTTCCGTTCGTTTATTCGGAACCCTCAGTGTTAAATAGATATACTTAGTGAAAACCGGGTAGGTAAGTGCGAGACCTATGTAAATAATTCAGTTCCTGAATTTAATTTATCACTACAGCTCTCAAAACGGTGAAGGAAAACATCGTGAGGAAACCGACATGTCCTAGAACCAAAAATTCGATCCCAATTTCCGGCCACCGTAGGCGCGGGCTCGCGGACGGTGGGCAATGGGTAGCTCGCTGTCCGTCCGTCCGGTAACAGACCGGTCCGAGCTCAGGTCGTCTACGGCGCGCACCGTTCCCGCGCGCCTCAAGGAGTTGTCAGCAAACTGTAGGGGTCCAGCAGGGCCGAAGCCTACTGGGGCCCTAAGGTTATGTGAGACTGTCACCACGGGCCCCAGGATAAAGGCAAGGAATGGAAAGGTAGGTTTTTAGTCAGTAAAAGTCTGACACTGTTTCCCGCCCCACCCAAGGGCGGGATTCGTCATTGGATGATTTTAACTACGTTAAAAAAAAAAAAAAAAAACGGGATCTTGTGGTAGCAGTCTTGAATATTTAATATGAATTCAGCTTCATATCTCCAAGCGTTCCTGAAAAAACGGCCTTGATAGACGTACAGACGGACAATGAAGTCAATCCTATACAGGTTCTATTTTTGCCAACTGAGGTTACAGAGGCCTCAAAAACATAGAATTTCTACTATGTACAATAACTTTAAAACTAGAGCAGTTCTATGTTAAGCAGTTGGGCTCACGATAATCTTGTTACTACATTGTATCTAAGGCCGTGTTTACGGAGACGCGGCGCGTTGCGCGGATTGTTGGGCGTTTCGTCGTACATTGCAGCAGCGGGCCGCGTCATCGCTCGCGCAAACACAAATCTAAGGCAATGTACGACGGACAACCCGAAGCGCCGCGCAACGCGCTGCATCTCCGTAATCGAGCACTAAAGGGAGCAAAAACAGTCTTATTTTCATTGCTATAATGCAGAAGTTTGATATTTTTCATTGCAGCTTGTGGTAGCAGTCTTGAATATTTAATATAATTTCAGCTTCATATCTCCAAGCCTTCCTGAAAAAAAGGTCTTTATACACGAACAGACGGACAATGAAGTCGTCAATTCTATAAAGGTTCTATTTTTTCCGACTGAAGTCACGGAGGCTTATAAAACATAGAATTTCTACCATGTACAATAACTTTCCAACCTGCACTGGGCCCGCGTGGTGGATTACAGCCCATTCCCTCTCTTAGAGAGGAGGCCTGTGTCCCAGCAGTGGGAACATTAAAAGGCTGATGATGATGATGATGATGATGACAATAACTTTAAAACTAGAGCAGTTCTATGTTAAGCAGTTGGGCTCACGATAATCTTGTAACTACATTATATCTAACACACAGACACGTAAAAGGTAGTAACAAGACACGCACTTACCTACTAACGAGTTGTAGGAAGCCATATGAGTGGTAACTTGTATGTAATTTAAACTACATTGTATTTTTGTTTTTTTTTTTTTACATTTTTTTTTTTCTTAAATTTTAACAAACAGTGATCCCTAGTATGTCTTGTTAACCTTTATGTATAACATGTTGAAAGAATACAATATTTTGAAGAAATTTTGGTACTAACATTATAAAACTGAAAGGTTTGTTTGATTGCGTTAATCTCAGGAACTACACGTCCAAATTGATTTTGTTTTTAGTGTTGGATTGTCCATTTATCGAGGAAGATTATAAGCTATATAACATCGCACTGCCACTATCAGGAGCGGATCAGTAATTAATGACGAGGGTAAAACCGTAGGGTGCCTAATACGAGCAACCACTCGTTAGTTGATTTCGGACTATAATTGTATACGAGTATATTCTAATTGCACAGACAGCTATAATACTGCGACACAAGATTTGAAATTTTAGTTAACGAAACTCAAACTAGCAGCTAGCGGCCACCAGGGACGGATCTTGAGAAAAAGACCCTAGGCAAAAAAATATTTATGAAGCAAAAGTTCTTAGGGTTCTCATCAAATATTGATCAATTTATGAAGAGAAGAAGAAAAGTTATACACAATACAGTTAAATACAACTTTAAAAAGACAATTTTGAACTCGAATTTTAAAACGAATATTTTAAACTCATTCTAAAAACCCGAAGCGGTTCGGTTTACGCTAGAGGAACCGAGTAACAGTGCACGAGCTGAGCTCAAATTCTCGTGCTCAGCTCCTCTAGAGTCGACCCACACTATACACATAATCTAACAAGCCGTGAAGTCTAAATAAAAAAGATCTTTGTCAGTCCATATGAGTTAAAGCCTGAAAATTCTAAATCTTCAAGCATCCAATAACATACTTCTTCATATCCCTTCTCACTGTACTCGGTTTACGGAGTCTATGTTTTAATTCTTACGCTGTCTATATTATAAAACTCTGGAATACGCTTCCCCTTCTACAAAAACTGAAAGTAGGTAGATCGTCCTTCAAGCGTAAAATTCGAAACTAGTACTTGAAGTCCTCTCAACAGTAATTCGTTCGTCGCCATAATTATTATATTCTAAGTTATAATGATTTGGTATTTATCATGATTCGTGCTCGGCTCGTGCTTCGGTCGAGCTCGGCTCGTCTAGCGTACCTTTACATGGCAACATAGATTTTGCCACAGCCCTAGAACGCAAAGGTCAACTGAAGGTCACGGGTGGGTTTTAGTCAGCAACAGTCTGACACGTCCTCACATTCCAACCTAAAGAGGAAAAAGTCATTTAATGATTTCCTACCTGTACGCACAATGAATACAATACGCGGCATATAATTTGAACCAAAATTGTAACAGATTTTTGGGTCGCAATCGAAGCGCGGCACGGCAGGGGGCTGCGCGTAATCGTATCAACGACGGCCGTTTTAGTTCAACTTATAAAGTAAAGTACAAAAATGTATGTTTTAATGTATAGCAATGGGATCATGTTATTTGCCGCGTACTGTACAAAGTTTTGTTATCCTGTGTGTGAACAGATGAGGCTCATATTAACTTATTAAGTAACTTGTAGTTATGTAATAATGTAAAGCCATAAAGGTCGATCGTAAATGTTAAGCAACACATAAGGGGATGTAGATGGCTGGCCATCAATTCCAATACATAACTATTCCGTGACTTGGCAAGCAAATTAAGGCATTGGTCCTGAGTAATAACTGTAGATCTTTGTCAGTTGCAGGACCGTTTGAAAGAGCTGCCATGGTCCTGGAAGTCAAAAAGTAACTGAACGGGAACTGGTGGGTTTAGGCAGTAAAAGTCTAACTGGCCCTCTTGCTCCACTCTAAGAATGGGAGAAATCATTTGATAATTTTCCACCTAGAAAAAAATAAATTGTCTGTCTATATGTCTGATTGTATTCGCGGGGCAAACTTGGCCGGAGATCGCTCTGGAAAGAGAGGTTTGGAAGGAAAATGGGGAGGCCTTTGCCCAGCAGTGGGACATACAATAGACTTTTGAAAAAAAAAGAAAATATGAGTAAGAGCCTGAAAATCGCAAATCTTCGACCATCCAAAAAAACATTTCTTTATATTCCTTCTCATCGTACTGGGTTTATGTCTAATTCTTACGTTGGCTCACTCTGTACCATAAAACTCTGGAATAGGCTTTCCCGTGACATCAAAAAAACTGGGCAAGTAAGAGCCGGACTCGAGCATTGAGGGTTCCGTTCAAAATTACCTATGAAGATTTTTACGAATCGCAAAAAAGTGTTTTTTTTTTTGTGTCGTACTTAACTACAAATTTACAGTTTTCTGATTTTATCCTATACTTCTGCTACAAGACCTTGCTTCATGCCAAATTCTAGTCCAATGGAAAGCAAATACCAAATACTCTATGAATTCTGATTACCTTGAGAGTGCCTATCTTTTTTTTCGTAAACTTAATAGTTTAATTTTTTCTCACCATCTAGGAACCGCAGACCTAAGTATAATAATATGGTTTTAATTTCAAGTCGATACCTCCACGCGTTCTCGAGATAAAGGGCCTTGACAGACAGAGAGACAGATTGACGGACAACAAAGTGATCCTATAAGGGTCCCTTTTTTTCCTTTTGAGGTACGGAACCCTAAAAAAGCTGAAGGTAAATTTTCTGTATTAATTGTGCACAACTAACCTAACCAGTTAAATTCTGTTAGACTACAAGCTGACCACAACGTAGAACTTAGGAAAATATTTAGGCCCTTGGAGGACTGGCTCGTATTATTTATAATTAATATATTACTTTATTCCTTGTAAAAGGAAATTTTAGTGGCAACCACCTTTTCCTTACAGTCTAGACAAAAATATACGAGTACATAAAGTATAGCATAGCTTAGCACGCGCCCAGTACGGGTTGGTGAATGAAAAATGAAAAAATAAATAATGTTATAGTCAATAACAAAGTTGGTTCAACAATATTGAGGTTAACCTCTCCTTTTAAGTGTGTGCCAGGAGAGGCCGGTCTTCCTTATCTTGATTATTTATTTTATTTATTTATTTATTTAGGTTAACCAACAATTGCTTACACAATATACAATGCTGACTTAATGACTAGAAAAACATTTGTAAGTGCAACAATTAATTAAAGGTTAGCACCACATGCACGAAAAACGGCTTTATAATTACTCAATGAAAATTAAAATTTTTACATACAAGAAAAAGAGATTAAAAATAATAATGAAGAAAAATTATCAATGTCATTAAAATTTACATTTATGTGCCTTAGTAACTGATATTAAATCTATTTGATTGCATTATCTATTAATTTAATTAACAGTGAACTAAATCTAGGTGAGCGCGCACACATGTGCGCACGTTCGTGTGCGAGTGTGAGTTATAGTGTTTTTGTGTGCAATGGTGTCTATGTGTGTATGTCAGTGACTGTATTTGTGTAGTTATGTGTGGGCGTGAGTGCGTTCCTCACGATATTTTGCTTTACCGTTTTGAGAGTAGTAGTGATGAAATAAATTACACCAAATAATGCGCCTGGCTTGGTTCAAACCCACGATCTACAATTTGTAAGTCAGGGCCACTCGGCCACCAATTTTTTTTTTAGCTATCACATAACGCCGTCTAGTCTCCAGCTAAGAAGAGTTTGTGTAATGGGTATTATACAACTAATAAACATAATATTTCTAAATACTTACATAATATGGATAAATTACACCCAGACACAGAACAAGTGATCGTGCTCATTACACAAACATTTGTCCTGGGTTGGAATCGAACCCACGACCTCCGGCATAGCAGTTAGGGCCACTAACCACTAGACCTACAGGCCAGTCAAATATATGTACAATATACATAATAATAATAAATTACATAAAGTAATGCGACTGGCTGGGTTGGAACCCGCGACCTATAAATCCTAAATCGGGGCCTTTACCACTCGGCTACCAATGCATTTTTTATGGAAGTGTCTGCTCGTAACCGCAATCTTATTTGTTAGAAACCGACATTAAGAGTTCATTGAAGTATAATTTAAAATTTATTTTACTTGATTGCCTTGTGATCTTTTGACTTATTACATTTTACTTTTTTTCATCCATTTTGTCCTGTGAATCGTCTTGCTATCACTGGTTTCCTACTCTTTCATTACACTCCTCACGCATGCCTCTTGTTTTGGCCTCCTTCAGCTTCTTCATGCAGTCGTGGTTCAATGGTAACAACCCCGTCTTACAAGTTATAGGTTTAAACCTACCCAGTTGCATTATTTATGGTAATTTATTTTATCGCCACTGCTTTCAAAACCGTGAAGTATGAAAAACTTTTTTATTACTGCAACCGACTTCAAAGTAAAAAAACACACTAAAAAGTGCAAATTAACTTCAATTTTGGAAGTCGGTATTTCTATAGTAATAGTCTCTAGAATTTTTTTTTGGTGAATAGTTTTTCATTAGTTCACTTCAACACCGACGTCTGAAATTAAAGTTACGAGTATTTGCTTTTTTTGTTTTTTTTTTTAACACTGAAGTTGGTTGTATTATTTTTTTGTAAAAAGTTTTTTATTTTACATTTTTATTGTGGTTCCACCACTAAAAATACCCCTCAGACAAACTCAAATAGTGTGCAAGTTCTAAGTAAGGTACCTATAAAATTTCATCATTAAAACATTTCATAACAATTCCAATAAGCCAAGCCCTACCTTCCGGCTTCATCATCAGATTAGTTCGATATATCTCCTTCCTATTCTTTCAGTCAGTCATCGACTACATGTATAAACAAAGCAATTTTACTAGTTACGATAGTTCTGCTATGATCCTATGAGAAGTTCCGTTCCATATCTTCAAAGTACATCATCAGGTCATAACAATGTTAATATGGGACCAACTTAGAAGCATAAAGCTTTTAACAAATAAATAAAAAATCAAAATCGGTCCACAATTCATCGAGAAATCGGTGAACATACATAAATTAAAAAATCAAAGTTAAATAACAATTACCAATCAACACAGGGCCCGGCGATCTCTCGCGCCGGGGCTTGGTTCAAGCCATATGCTCCGGAGCGAGGAGGAGTGGCAGGCGGTCGCCTCCTTTTGCGAAGCAGTAATGCTAGCAAAGGAGGAGGCCGACCGCATTAGGCAAAGGCGCACACGCCGCCGCCGCCGCCGGGTTTCTGATCCCGATTTCCGGCCACCGTAGGCGCGGGCTCGCGGACGGTGGGCAATGGGTAGCTCGCTGTCCGTCCGTCCGGTAACAGACCGGTCCGAGCTCAGGTCGTCTACGGCGCGCTCCGTTCCCGCGCGCCTCAAGGAGTTGTCAGCAAACTGTAGGGGTCCAGCAGGGCCGAAGCCTACTGGGGCCAAAGGTTATGCGAGAGTGTCACCACGGGCCCCGGGACAAAGGCAAGGAACGGAAAGGTAGGTTTTTAGTCAGTAAGTCTGACACTATTTCCCGCCCCACCCAAGGGCGGGATTTGTCATTGGATGATTTTACCTACCAAAAAAAAAAAAAAAAATCAACACAGAGTATGGCCCATGCCCTCTCCTAGAGTGGCGGTCTCCTAGAAGTGAGAACATAAAAGGGCCGATAATTATGCTAAAATGCTAAATATTATTCTGTCGAAAATTCGATGAATCTGTTGGACACAATGCATTGACCGCTGACATACACAACCTGCCAAGTTCGGTGGCCACTGCGTTGGTAATGTGTTTATAATGTACTTGAAATTGATCGAGTTATTGACACAATGGTTCACTGGACATCCCTTTTCACTATTTCAACACAGCGTTGTCAGAATTTCCAATGTTTTTATTCGTGAGGTGATGTTCCATAACGGATTACTATGAATATTAATCGAGTAGGTTCTGTAGGTAGGTACTTGGTAAGCTTCTTAGTAGTGACGTAATAATATTTTCCGCCATTTTATAAAGGAGGTATTCTGTGAATGGATGATTCTTCGAAAATTCGTTAGGTTAGGTTAGGTTTATTATTTTTATTGATTTTATTTGTTTTATAGGTTTTCAGAAATGGAACAACCATTACTTTTCTGAATAGGTATAGATTTTTTTACAATCCATTAAATTGATAAGTTCTTATTTTTTATTATCTATACATAGGCTCGCGTTTGACCACTATGTCACCTGATGGTAAGCGATGATGTGGCCAACGATGGAGCACGCTTGCCTAGAAGTAACCTATTAACTTTAGACTAAAAGCTAGGTTTTGGCTATCAGGAAACACAGGCTCCGGCAGGGAATTACACTCCATAGCTGTACACACAATAAATGTGTGTTTCTTTTTTCACAGATCGCCACTACTGGTACGCGCAAGCGCAGGAAACGTTACAAAAACGATTGCAGTACGCAGCTGATAAAAATCCTGTCGCAAAGTAAGTACGACATTTATTTTTTAAATAATTCATTATAAAAGAGTTTTCGTAAATTGAATTAAATTAAAAAGAATTAACCTCGGTCCGGTTTAATCTTTTTAATTCTCTCGCGCACGGAGAGTTTCGTACAGTCCTAGTCCGTAGAAATAATAACGGTAAAAAATCACGTTTGTTGTATGAAAGCAACATTTGAATATCTATTCTATTCTGTTTTTATAGTATTTGATGTTATAGCGGTGACAGAAAAAAAAAAAACAGTGAATGACGCAGTCAGTTTTTCTACATGACGGACTTTTTGATAAAAACAATACTCACAATAAATCTCGGTCAAGTTCGTATATGGGCTACATCGGAATTTAAATTTTGGTTTATCTGAGTGGCAAAATAACTTTATTACAACCACCACAATTTTTTATTTGATGACGTGAATTTTCGTGGCTTGTTTTGAAAAAAGTAATACGATTATTTTAACTTAGAGAATTTCTGACACCCGTATTTATAAAGAAGTTATTACTTGTTGCTCTAAGTAATTTCCAATTAAGTTATTACTTGAGAATTTAAATTTTTCTTAACTATTGAATACAAATTTTTACTTATGTAGTTACTTTTATTAGTTTTACTTGTTTATAAACACGGGTGTTAGAAACTATGAGTAGCAGAAGCCAAAATGATTGTTTCTTTAAATTTTCGCATATTTTTTTTTTAAATCAGCTTTTATTCTATTGGCTTAATAATAAAAAAAGCATAAATTAACTACTCTTTTTATTCAGGTTGAACTAAATGACTGCCATACAAATCTCAAACGACAAAGCTCCGACAAAGTATTTTTTTCCTCCTACACATCGCTGCTTTAATTTGATAACGACAGATCTCAAAAATGCACTTTTTTCAGGAGAGCAGTTTAAATAAAACAAGAAATTAAATTGTTTCCATCTTTTATTTTAATAAAGAGAACCCTTTGAAAATTGCCTGAATCGACGTATAATCTATCATATTTTTATTATTAATAAGTTATTCAGCCCTGTCAATACAAAATTAACACATAAACTTATAAAAAACAACATGCTTCCGACATACGTCAAACAGTTTTTAGTTTAATTATTTTTAACATTGGCATAAATTATAGTACGACCTTTAATTTGACAACATTATTTCGTGAACAGTGACACTATTCTTAATAAAACAAATAGTTCAGTTAAGTAATTTTTGTACAACGGCTTATTTATTTTTGATGCATTTTTTTTGTTAGTGAATTTTTACAAATAATGTCACTTTTACAATTACATTACTATTCTAAGGAAAGTGTAATACAAAACCAATGTATTTTTACTATACAATGACATTTTTTGTTTTGTTTAACTAACTTTCTATCAGTCTTTATCGTTATAGAGATCAAAAATAATACTAATTATGTAAAACTTACCTTCACAAAACACGCGCTACTCTCAAAATTGCAAATATAGCTAGTATTTATATTAAAGAAACAGTGAAATAATAAATAACCTCCTAACAAAATTACTTTTGTTAGGAGGTTATTAAAAATATATTTATTAACGAGCTTACACATAGTTATGACTTCGACTAGCCCACTTTAACATAAATAAAGCATTACCTGTTTCTAAAACAGTAATTTTTTTTTACTCATTATCATCATTTTCCTGCCCTTACCTCGTTGTATTTGGGGTCAGCGCAACACGTTTTTTTCTCCCATTCTGTCCTGTCACTCGTTACGCTATCACTAACTCCTTTTTTTCATATCACTCCTCACAAAATCCATCCATCTCTTCTTTGGCCTCCCTCTCCCTCTCCATCCATCCACATGTACACTCCAAACTCTTTTAGTAATATGCGTTTCATCCCTCCTCTTCACATGACCATACACCAAAATCAATTCAAACAACACAAAGTTTCAAAAATCAAATTTAAACATAAAAATGTTAAAGTAGTAAAAAAGTTGTTACAATGTTTTTCAAATGGCAAAAAACTACTATTGGTACTTAATATTTTACGCCCCATTTTTTGAAAATCTATCAAGGATTGCTCGTAAGATAACAAAGAGTACGCGGCAAATAAATTGAACTATCCGCCAGAGCTACACGCAGCTCCCTATCTGACCTAGACCCGAAAATCGGTTATAATCCTTGTCACACAAGTTGAACCATCATGATGGTAGGTGAATGTGCAGTAACCGATTTTCGGGTCCCAATCGAAGCGGGGGTCGCGCGCAACTACAGTATATGGTTCAATTTAGTTTGCCGTGTACAAATCTTCGTTATCCTACGAAAAATCCTTTATAGATTTTCAAAAAATGGGGCATAAAATCTTGTATATTTATTATAAGTTTTTTATTTAGTATATAGGCCTTTTTTCTTTTTTTTAGTTTTATAAATTTTCTTCAGTGAAATATTTTTATTACAAACGCTTCTATTTCTTGGCTTTCCTATATTTTAGATATTATTATTATATGATTTTTTATAACAATATGAGTAATATTATGTGTCTTTTGCTTCTTCGCATGACATTACAAATTTACAATACCTATCTGTTAATTTTAAATTTCGACAATAGTGGCAATAGTGTAAATTTTCGGTATTTTCTGTTTCCCGACACCATTTTTAATGACTGGATTGCCACGTCGCGGGTTCAAACCCAGCCAGGCGTATTACTTTGTGTTATTTTTTTCATCACCACTGCTTTCAAAACGGTGAAGGAAAACATCATGAGGAAACCAATCCTAGAACCAAAAATTCGAAGACATGTGACATCCACCAACCCGCACTGGGCCCGCATGATGGGTTACGGCCAATTCCCTCTCCTAAAGAGGAGGCCTGAGTCCCAGCAGTGAGAACATTATAACGCTGATGCTATGCTATTCTATGCTATTTTCAATCAGCAAAGGTGATAATCCATTCCTATCTTGGTATTTTTTAGTACCATCGGCTACAGAAATCTGCAATGAATCTTCTGAATTGATGTTTTTTCGATAATACACTGTAAGGGTAAAAATAATTAGATTAAATCTTAATTAAAGAAATTATTTTCAATATTTAATGTCTTGATTCCACACCATGCTTACGTCATATTAAAAAATATTTAATAGCAGTTATTTAGAACAATGGCATATATTTAAAAATCATTCAACAATAGCACAAAAAAGCGTCATATTTTGCAAAGAATAATCGTAAAAATTAGGACTTTTAAGAATGAAATAGACTTATTTTGTATTAGTTCTATTAATTACCAAAAACAAAGAATTGAATACTAACCCATTTTGAAATACGCTATTTAGTTTCTCTACTCATTTGTTTTGATACTGTCGCAACACCAAATACCACGTTATTTAAATGAATCGAAACACAACTATGACACTCAATCTTTTTGTATTTTGTCACAATACAAAAAAAAACCTTATATAAAAGAATATTCCACCAATAAGAACGAACTATTTTATTTTATGTCTTTTTTCAAGAGAAAATGCGTATGTCACCTTGCGAAAATTCAAAGCAACTGGCATTGTGTCGATATACCGACAAAATTGCGGTCGATTTCAACTAATCAGATAACGTCATTCAGTCATGCCACCTAGTCAAATGTATACATAGGAATGTGAGTTTTATTCACATGATATTATAGATTAATCTGTATTGAATGGTAACATTATCAAAATAATGACACATTTTGTGATGTGCCACTATCAAATTAAAGCAGCGACATGTTGACTTTCCTCTGGCCTCATTTCCCTTCGGAAAAAATTTGCTTTCGCACTAGTTTTGTTTATGCGAACAAACATACTCGACCCAGACTAGGATCTATTTGCTCCAGACACAATACAGTACAAACAATAGAGGAGCCATAGACAAATATTAGGATCCCTGTTGTACACGTGTATACCTATGTAAATTGAATGTTATAATAATATATGTTTGGATAAATTCTGTGTGAAGACTTTGGTATTCAGGTATTCTATCAAATTTAAACGGTCCTATTAAGTTTAGATAATTGAATATTTTTAGCAATGAAACAACTATCAAAACAATAGAAAACGAGAGAGAAACAAAAGAGTAATAAGAATCTAACCATATACTCGTACATTACGTATGTGTTTGTGTATTTGGAAAATCTGGCGTATGTGACCTAGTCTGTAACGTACCCCACTTGCAAAATTAAGACATACATTTAAAATTGAGTACATAACCTATACAACGCAAGTAAAACTTTCGTTGAATAGTTTACATCGCCATTGCACAAATAAACTGACTAAAGCGGTTCAAATAAGCACCAAATAAATGCGTGTCTTAGTTTTGCAAATGAGCTACGTTACGGCCTGGTTTACCATAAACAAGAAATTGCACTTAGTCTTCAATGTACTGTTCCAAATCGCCGTCGTTTGTGTCACCCGGAACAAAATTACTAATTATGTAAATATACACCCCGGATTACCGTCCCCCTCCCCATTTTTGTAAAATTACTAATTATATGGTTTTGACGGAGCTAGCTCTACGGTCGATCGGTAGGCGACATTCACTGGAAACCATTACGCAAGTGTTTAGCTTAATTGCTTAACTTTTATACTGCTTGAGGGTCTCAGCAGCCGCAGTAAAAATATGTATATTGTAATAATATATTGAGATAGATTTTTTATGTTAGCGGAAGCGGAGCGGGAAATAGTGTCAGACTCTTACTGATTAAAAACCTACCCCATTCATTCGTTGCCTATCGTGCCGGGGCCGGGCCTTCCTTTCAGAAACTAACCCATGACCCAAGCAGGCTTCGACCTTGCCTGCCTGCAGCTAGCAGGCTGGGCCTGTACGGTTTGCTGACAGCTCCTTGAGGCGCGCGGAAACAGTACGCGCCGTCGACGACTTGGGCTCGGTCTGGTCATGATAGCACAAGTTTAAACCTAAGTGGTTTCTGGTTGCTATTTTATATGAATGATCCTGTGTTCTTTTGTAAATACGAAAAAAAAAACAAAATATTCTTATGATTTAATTATTTAGTTTTGGGTTAGTAGATAAGATACCTAAATAAAAAGTTTACATTTTAAGCGCGAAGAGATCCTTTAACAGGGCTGCCAAGTTCAGTAAGAAGAAGATACAGACGTCTCAGTTCCATTACATTCGCCAAATTAAAAAAAAAGTGCATCGTACCCAGCAGGTAGTAAAGCGTTTTGGTGCCTAGCCAAATCAATTGAATTGAACTTCTACCTTATCTCACTACCACTTTTATTGAAATCCAATGAATCAAAGTTTGCCTATCTATTCGCTGGTTCTTCTCGTCTGGATCTTGATATCTTTTAACGTTAAAATAAGGTTCAAGTTAGCTGGTACTGAGAAGTACCAAATTCAGTACACTTGTGCGTGAGATTTAGAAACCTATTTAGTTGTTAGGTAATTAAGTTCAAAAACATTGTACAAAATAATTCTTGAATTTATGAATGAACTTTACCTTAACATCAAACCAAGTCACCAAAGAAAACCAAACGGAATAAAATAATATCACCTGGAAACGGTTTCGTAATTAAATCCTATCGTAATTTAGATATAACTAGTCCCAACAGCTCTAGTAATAGGCTCTCTACTTTAAATGTAGTTACGTTAAAAGGTTATAACTGTACCTTCTAATTTAATTCAAAGAAAATTCAAGGTTTTGTTACTTAGGAATTAGTTTGATTTTAAGAGAAGTGCGAAATTGTGCCAATTTAATTTAGTACATATTATACGGTGCAAGGGTATTAGTAAAATTTTTGTTACTAATTTTACCTATGGATTTTTCCGTCTGAAGTTTTTTTTTTTAGGTTAAATCATCCAATGACAAATCCCGCCCTTGGGTGGAGCGGGAAGTAGTATCAGACTCTTACTGACTAAAAACCTACCCCGTCCCTTCGTTGCCTATCTTACCGGGGCCGGGTATTCCTTTCGGAAGCTGACCCTTGACCCCAGCAGGCTTCGACCCTGCTTGCAGCTAGAAAGCTGGGCCTTAACGGTTTGCTGACAGCTCCTTGAGGCGTGCGAGAACAGTACACGCCGTTCGACGACTTGGGCGCGGTCTGGTCGGTTACCAGACGATCAGACAGCGTGCTACCCATTGCACGCCGTCCGCAAGCCCGCGCTTACGGTAGCCGGAAATCGGGATCGGAATCCCGGCGGCGGCTGGGGCGAGCGCCCCGTTGCCTCTGCCTGGTGCGTTCGGCCACCTCCTTCGCTAGCATTACTGCTTCGCAGAAGGAGGCCACTCCGGACCATGGCCTGAACCAAGGCCCGGCGAGAGAGATCGCTGCCGCCGATCATCCCCATGAAGACACGGCAATGCTCCGCCCAGGCGGGGCACTAATGTTTTTTTATTTAAAATAACGTTGACCTACCATAGGAATTATTCCTATATCGTGGGTGCGTTCACAAAAATTTTAACTCATATGTTCAGGACTTTTACGCTACTCCCGTATTGGGAAAGCAAGTGTCAAACTTATACTGATTAAAATCCACTATCATCATCAATATCATCATCTTATGATTAAAATCCACTATGTGACAGCGTTAATATGTAATGTCATTTGTTTATTTGCAAACTATTTAAGATTTCATCGATGACTGGCAACGTCGCAAAAGTAAACATTTGTCATACGGATGACAATTTTTAACCTAAATTAAATGGTTGATGATATCTTCGAAACCATGCATATTTGAACCACATATTCTAAGACTTTTAGGATCACTTTTCCTTAAAGAATATATCTTGTTTAGCGTTATTTTTTTTATAGAATAGTCCTTGAGTTACGGGATATCAAAAACAACACATTGTATAACAAATATTAAAAAAAATGCTGCATTTTTCCGTACTAGTGTTAAATAAATTACATGCCTAAAATCGGTAATGTGTGAGTTAAGTGAGTGACCACAGATTTTGAAAAATATTTTCCATTGTAACCATAAAAAAGCTATATTCCTCTACTGGGTACAATAATGGATATGTAATTAATGGTTTTGTTTACATATTTTTATTTATTTATTTACACTTTATTGTACAACAAGATTACAATTATTATAAAGGGAAACCATAGAAAAAAGAAAAACATACAATCGGCGATTACGGGATATCAAAAACAACACATTGTATAACAAATATTTTAAAAAATGCTGCATTTTTCCGTACTAGTGCGAAATAAATTCCATGCCTAAAATCGGTAATGGTAGGAACAGATTTTTAAGTAAGTGACCACAGATTTTGAAAAAGAAATTACATTGCAACAAAAAAATAGCTATATTCCTCTACTGGGTACAAAATGGATATGTAATTAATGGTTTTGTTTACATACCTGCTACTCGACCCTTTGGGAGACAAGTTAAGCCCCCAAACCCCCACAATCCTCACATTAGTCTTGCAAGCGTCGACACTGATAAATGTGATACGAAAAAATAGGTTGTATTGTGATAGGGAGTTTTTTCGTTATGTAATACTGGAGATGCTTATGCAAAATATGTAGCATTTGCCAGTGAGCCATGTGGCTCGCGTCCTACGTAGAATATTATTATTATACTCCACAACTTTCACAATATACCATCTAGTTCTAAACTATGCAGAACTGGTGGTATGAGTACTAAACAACTGATAAACATACTTTCTCTCATCCCGGGCCCTGATACAGGCCAAAGTCCGAAGCGAAGAGGAGGCGGAAGCCTCCTTCTGCGAAGCAGTAATGCTCGCAAAGGCGGAGACCGCTCGCAAGAGGCAACGGTCCCCAGCCGCCGCGATGTTCCGGTTCCGATTCTGATTTCCAGCCAACGTAGGCATGGACGGTGAGCAATGGGTAGTTCGCTGTACGACCTTCCAGTAACCATTCGGACCAAGCTCATGTCGTCGACGGCGCGTACTGTTTCCGCGCGCCACAAATAGTTGTCAGCAAACCGTAGGGACCCAGCAGGGTCGAAGCCTACTGGGGCCAAGGGTCTGTTTCTGAAAGGAAGGATCGGCCCTGGTATGAAAGGCAACGAAGGAATAGGGTGGGTTTTTAGTCAGTAAGAGTCTGATACAATCTCCCGCTCCACCCAAGGGTGGGAGATGTCATTGGACGATTTTACCCACCACAAAAAAAGAAAAAACTGATAAACATACGTTAGTCTTAGCGTTCCAAGGTTGTAGTGACTCTTTCTGATAATCCCGTAATCTTGTTTTTGGGAAGTCATCAAATTATTTCTCCCGCTCTAGCCGGAGCGAGGAGTTTCGAACTTTTACTGGGCAGAACTCACCTGTATTCCTTCCAGTTGCCCTTTGCGTCCAAGCAGGATCGAAGCCTACTGGGGCCAAAGGTCTGTTTCTGAAAGGAAGGCTCGGCCCTGGTATGAAAAGCAACGAAGAAACGGGGTGGGTTTTTTTGACACTTTGACACTGTGTCCCACTCCGCCCAAGGGCGGGATATGTCATTGGATGATGTTCGCACCAAAAAATTAAAAAACAAATTGCCAAGATTACATTCGCAAAAATTCCCGCAACTTTGGCACATTTATATTACACAATTTGACATTTACTATACAATAGATAAGTAGGACCAACGCCAATTACTGGTAGAAAAAAAAAGCTTCTATGCACTCTCTCCGTATTGTGTGCATTAGGGCTTGTAAATTCTGATATTTTTTTAATAAGTAGTGTAAGGTAAGTAGGTGGTTTACAATTAATATTATAGCCATCAAAGTTTTTTAAAAGTAGGACAAGATTCTCCGAATTCTTCTTGGAACGGTCCACGAAGATTTTCTCAATTATTATAACAGAGGCTATCTAAGAAAAAAATAGCATTTAACAAGAACTGAAACAATTATGAAAAAAAATATGGATTTGGGATCTTTATTACCTATTTATTTAATACTTAAGTAGAAAAGTATTTTTAAATATTTATTTATTACCTATTTATTTAATACTTAAGTAGAAAAGTATTAAAAAAAACTACGATTCAATTAAGAGTATTTATTTTCATTTCTAATCATCCCGCAATTAAAGCTTTTCTAACAAAATGGTCACGTTAACTGGTTAAACTGGTATAAATTTTCATGAAAACCCATAATAGATGAATACGTACGAATTTAAAAACTACCCAAGTTCTATATAAAATTTTAAATGAAAGTTTGTTTGAAGTACTGGTTTGTTTATCGCCGCTACGTTGTTTATCATTAAAAAACAAACGTGTGTGTACATAATTATAACCAGAAACTCCTAATTAGGTGAAACCGATATATTTATTCTTTTTTTTTTTAACAAACCCGTTTGATCTACAGGAACGTGATCCTGGTAGTAGGAGACGGTATGAGCCTGACTACAGCCACCGCAGCTAGAATCCTCAGAGGTCAGCGACGAGGTCAATCCGGGGAAGACACCGATCTTGCCTGGGACACCTTTCCTGCAGTCGCTTTGGCAAAGGTAAAGTAGACTTTCACTTAGTACAACCCGTATAAATTGT